>VYXB01001649.1:529475-573399 GCA_013397135.1 Pachyramphus minor
CAGGGAATTGATGAGGGGCAGGGCGGAGGGGCGTGGTTCTGGTGGGGGCGTGGTCCTGTCGAGGGGCGGGGGCCCGTCGAAGGGGAGGGTCCAGCCAGGTGCGCGCACGGGCCCCCCATCCAGGTTCACCCCGCCGGGATCGGGCCCGTCACCGGCGCTGCCCCGGGACCTGCCCTGGGGCTGGGCGGGTGTGGTGGGCACAGTGGCGGGGCGGCGGGGCTAGGCTGCAGTGGCTGCCGTCCGTCCTCATGGCTCTGTGGCAGCGGGGAACCACCGTGGGGAAGGTGGGGAGAGGGAATGGGGGGTAAGGAAAGCCCCTGCTGGGGGTTGGTGGTGATGGGATGCATGGCCAGGGCAGGCGGGAGCAGCGGGAGGCAGGATGGATGCACGCACAAGGCGATACAGGAACGAGGGGATGAGGACAGGACAGCCCAGCACAGCCCAGGACAGGGCAGCCCAGCACAGGACGGGACAGCCCAGCACAGGACAGGACAGCCCAGGACTGCTCCTGCCGGAGAGGGATAAGGCCGTGGTTTTGCAGTGGAGCTTTGGCTGTTGCAGAACTTTGCCCGGATCTGGGTGCCCTGTCCAGCTTTCTGAGCTCCAACTGCAGCTCCCAACACCCTGCGGATTTCACCTCCATCCCTTCACCATGAGCTCCCGGCCCCAGCCACCCTATGGATGCTCCCTCCCACCGCCCCTTTGTGCTGCCACAAGGCCACAAAGGAAGCAAGGGTTGCTGCTGGAGCTGTGCCTTACAGGCCACTCTGTTCTGCCATAATCATGCCTGGTTTTCCCCATCTTAAAGCTTCAAAGCTCTCTTGGCCTTAAGGCACCAGCAGCGTGAGCCGGCCCTGAGCAGGGGGTGCAGGATCAGCCCTGGAGTGAGGGCTGCGAACACCCTGCTTGTCTGTGGGGTCTCTGCAGCCAGGGGACCCCTTTCCCTGTGCAGTGGGAGCTCCTCATGCCTGGCCCTGGCAAAGCCTGGAGCAGGGATGGACATCCTGGGCCCTCAAATGGGTGCAAAGCCACGTGCCCAAGCCTGCTGCAGGGGCAGTGGCATTACCTCTCCCTCCGTCTTGCCCCTGGAATGGTCCTGCTGAGCCTTGGGTGCTCCCTAAATGCGTGTTATTCCTTCCCACAGAGGATGGACACCTCATCACTCCCAACTCTGTGAGCCAAGCCTTGTGCTCCCCACACCCTCACCAGCGCTGCCAGACCCTTCCCACCCAGACAAAGGGCTGGTGCAGCCCTCACCTCCCAGTCAGGCTGAGCCAGAGGCTCTGTGAGCTCTCCCCAGCTCCTGCACTGCAGGAAGACGGAGTGGGGCAGCAGCAGCTGGGGAGGAAGTCCCCCTTCCCTGTAGACCCTGGCGGTGGGATCAGACTCCCCAGGGATGCAGCCGGTGGCCACGTCAGGCCGTGCCGGGCGGGTGGGTGACAATGGGTGACGCCAGGGAGCGGCCCGGAGGGTGCCCGTGGCTTATCAGCCCCCACCCGCCGTGTTTGCCCAGCGGTGCCCGGGCGGAATGGCTGCTGGCTGATGGCTGGTGGCTGCTCCCGCCCGCCTCTGCCAGTGGGAGTGTTTGGAGAGAGGAGAGGGAGCTCTGCGCAGCCGGTGCCCCGCTCTGCTCCCGCAGGGTGTCCCGAGGCTGCCGGCCCAGGGAAGGGGTGGGTACAGCCACAGCACTCCCCTTGCCAGTGCTGCACATGTCAGGGGCTGGTGACCCCTCCTCGGCACCAGGGGACAGCTCAGCACAGGGTGCTCGGGGCATAGGGCAGGAATGGCTCCGAGGGAGCTGTGGTCAGGCCAAGAAGAGGAGCACAGGGCAGCTCTGGAGCAGGGCTGTGCCTGTCCCCAACACCCATGGCCTTTGTCCCCACTCCCTGTGTGTCCCCAGTACTGGTGGCAGTGTCCAGGCACTGTGTCAGGCCCATCCTGTGCCCTCCAGTTGTCACAGACAGGCTGTCCTGTGTCCTCTGGCCAACCCATGTCCGCAGACACCCTGCATCCCCCCGCTATCCATGTCCCCTGGCCGTGTTCTGTGCTGTCCCAGACAGCCTTGCTGCCAAATTTAAAACTAGGACCTCTGGCACAGCCTCCTTGTGATCTGAGCTGATTCCCATTGTCACCATCCTCAGCCCCTCGGGTGCTGTGTGGGCCAGCAGGGCCACAGGCCATAAGGAGAGTCACAAGGCCCCCCAGTGCCCCATCCACAGTGACAGTGCTGCCATCCAGGTGCTGTGGGGCTGGCCCAGCCATTCTCCACACAGCATGTCCACCTTTGTATGCCCAGGTTCCGAAACCCCTCCTGGGGCTGGTCAGGGGGCACACAAGGATGGAGATGGGGGGTCTGAACCTGCAGGACCTGGGGGGACCCCACAGAGAGGCTTTGCCCACTGCAGCGGCAGCCCCTGTTTGCAGAGGCATCGCTCCATATGCAGTATGTTCTTCAGAAGATCCCTACTCCAGGAGTCAAAATAGCATGAAATTTAATTTTACGCCTATTTGACAAAGCTTGATTTCACCTCCAATCAGCGGGGAGATAAGAGCCCTCGGCACAAGTGTGCAGGCAGTTTGGCAGCTGGGGCTGCCGATTTAATAGGTGAATTTACAGGGACAACACTTGAAAATCCCCTGGCTAGTGAACCATTAAGGTGAGCCCTGCCTTCCGTCCCCGCGTCCCTCCCCGCGCCGCTCTCCCGTTGCTGGGTGCAAAAGCAAACCCTGGCTCTGTTTACCGAGTCTACTATTACAATACGGCTACCAAATATTTGCCAGCCGCCAGCTCCCGCTCCGCTATAAATACTTCAGGCCCAGGTGGAGGGACGGGCAGGGGGAGCGGCACGGGAGCCTTTGCATGGCCGGGCGGCAGCGCCAAGGTGAGTGTGAGCCGCGGCCCCCCCCGGGTGATGCCCTCCGGCACAGCGGTGTTTCCCCGGCGGAGGGTGGCAGTGGGGCAGCCTGGCTCTGTTGCTGGGATGGCCCCACTCTGCTCTCCCCACAGCCTCGGGTGTCTGAGCCCCCCACAGCCCACCCCAGGGAAGCAGAGGGGCAGGGCTGGGGGTCCCGCGGTGGGGACGGCACAAAGAGGGGTGCATGGTGATCCCAGAGATGGCAAGGACAATCTACTAGACTGGGTATATGGCCCAGCACCATGTTTGGGGTGGCTGGAGCAGGACTTGGTCCCCCAGGATTTGTGCTCTGCCAGGGCTGGGGCTGGGGTGATGGCAGTGCCAGACTAGTGACCAGGGGTGCCCTGCAACAAGGGCTAGGGGCTCCTCAGCACAGGTAGCATAAACTACAGAGGGGTCTCATCCCCAAGGGCTCAGCAAGACCCAGCTGTGGCTGGAGCCCACTAGGGCGATGTGGGGAGGTGGTGAGTTCACCACATCACAGGGAAACCCACAAGGCCATTCTATGAGCAGGACATGGGGCTCTATCTCCCTGGTGATGAGCCTGGGGTGGCAAGATGGGTGCTGAGCACATGGTGGTGGGATGAGTGCTGAGACGAGCCCCGTTCACCTCCATGCACAGCCCTGGGCTGAAGAGGAACATCCCACTGCCCAGCACCTCTGGGGGATGTCCCCACTGCCCCCTGGCCCAAGGCTCAGGGCAACATTCCCATTGAGCTACATTCCATGATTTTTTGGGAACATCCCTGTTGCCCCATATGCTATGACCCAGGGACATTCCCATTGTCCCACATCCCATGGATTCAGGTGGATATCCCCACTGCCCCATGTCCCATGTCTTGGGGAGGGGTGGTATCCCTGCTGCCTCATATCCCATGTCTTGGTGGGGACATCCCTGCTGCCTTCTGCCTCAGTGCTCAACAGGGATGTCCCTGCTGCCCCATGTGCTGGGGGGAACATCTCCACTCCCCTGTATCCCATGGCTTGGTGGGGACATCCCCAGTGCCCCACATCCCACTGCCCTGCAGGCCCATCCTGGCCGTGGTGTGGCACAGCACAATCCGCTGCCACCTCAGGGCTGCAGGGCCACGGTTTGGGGAGGATGTCACAGCGTGTCACCCTCACCCCGCTGTCCTGCCTGCAGAGTGAGCCCAGGCCCTGGGGTGGCCCTGAGCACTGACATGGCTGCAGGCATCATCCAGCCCCTGGCTGAGCTGCGCCTGCCCTCGCCCTTCCCACACGGCCTCCTGTTGCCCACACACCCCGAGCCTGACTTCCACGACCTCTCCGAGGACGAGGAAGAAGAGGAGGAAGAGGAGGAGGAGGAGGAAGCAGAGGCAGCGGAGGAGAGCCTGAGGCCAGAGCCAGCCATCTCCAGCACTACCGAGACCACCCTGAGGCTCCTCAAGTTCTCGGAGCTCATCAGCTGCGACATCCAGCGGTACTTTGGGCGGCGGGGCCGGGAGGAGGCCGCCGGCACCCAGCCCGTGCCCAAGGACTGCGGGTCACCCCAGAGTGCTGGGGCCCAGCCTGAGGCCCCTCGGGGCAGCCCGGGGGCCGCGCACAGGCTGGGGCCGCTGGCCGAGCTCTTTGAGTATGGCGTGCACCGCTGCCTGTCCCCGCGGGCGGCCGGCGGCCGGACACAGCGGCTGGAGAGGAAGTACGGCCACATCACCCCCATGCACCGCAGGAAGCTGCCGCCCTCCTTCTGGAAGGAGCCAGGCCCCGCCAGCCTCCTCCACACCAGCACCCCTGACTTCAGTGACCTCCTGGCCAACTGGACGGTGGATCCAGGACCGGAGCTGCCGTGTGCCGGCCGGGAGCTGCCGCTGGAGCCAGGTCGCCCGGGGCTGGAGGCCGAGCCCTTTGCTGGGCTGTGACCCCACCGTGGCCTCGGGGGACCCTGGTCCCACCACATGCCACTTGATTAATGATAAATCTTGTCGCTCCAGTGCCAGCGCTGGGGCACCTGGAGCTGCCGGGTCGGAGCCAGTGGTGGGATGAGTGAATAAATGACTCCCGCCAGGCACCAGCACGTGTGGTGTCCTTTGCCACCCGCCACTGTGGTGTCATTGCTGCCCGTGACAAAGGACCATGGCTTGGCATGGCCCCCCGGGCCAGCGGGGAGCGCGGTGCCGGCAGGAGCCAGGAGCCCGTGTTTACTCTGCAGCACAAGCCGGTGGATCCCATCCCTTATCTCGGCCACACCGGGACAAAGGGCGGCACAGGGCCTCATAAAGCACCCGGCTGCCAGCACCCAGTGGGGACCCATCACTGCCTCAGGGACCCACTGCACCCCACGTCAGGACCAGGGATCTGCAGCCACACGGGAGTGCAGAGCTGGTCCTTCCCCACAACCCCAGCACCAGACCTGGCTGTTACCAGGGCTCAGCCCAGGCATCCTCTGCTTTGTGGTGGCTCTTTGTTGGCCTTGAAAGGGGAAAGCACCAGGGAAGGGGCAGCCAACCCCTGCCTTGAGCACTGCAGCTGCTGAGGGGCAGCCCCCAGTATGCAGCCCTCCCCCAGCTTGTGCCCTCCTAGTAGCAGCAGTAGGGACAGGGCTCAGCTCAGCCCCCAGAGGACACTGACAGAGGTGCCACCGAGCCTGGGCAGTGGCCCCAGGGGCAGAAGGGAAGCAAGAGACAGGCAGTACCACAGTAAAAGTACAAACAGACTTTATTTCAGCACAGATCCCACAGTCGAAAGCCCCTCCAGACACCAAGTTGCCCTGCCCGAGTGAGGAGGGGGCAAGCCCCAGGCAGGGGACAATGCCAAGGAGAGGAGGAAGGATGGGGGGAGTGAGGTGCCAGAGCTGGAGCTTTCCTAATCACCCACAGGAGTGCAGGCTTTGCTCCCTACCCCTGACCAGATCCAGGGCTGGTGATGGGGTTTGGGGTGCCTGGCAGGGTCCAGACTGCTGGAAAGGGCCAGAACAGGGCCCAGGAGTGACTCTGGACACCAATGTGGAGGAGGGGAGAGGCAGCAGCAGTGGTGGCAGGAGGGCAGGAGTGGCAGGCTGCAGGACCAACATGGCCACAGGGCAGGCAGCTCTCCCCTCCCCATCCCTGCCCAGGGGTGTCTCCTCACCCCCAGGTTGGGGTCAGAGTGGCTGAGGGAGCCAAGAAAGAGCCAGAGGCAGAGCTGCAGAACCATGGGAGCCCTTTTATTGCACAGCCAAGCAGGGCATGGCCCCCTCTCCTGGCTCAAGGGAGGCAAGAACCCCCCAAGGGGGCCTGGGGGCAGGATTGAGCCCCATCATTGCTGCTCCCACACAGCACCTGCAGCCGGGCTAGGGCAGGGCTAGGTCCCAGACAGTCCAGGCTGGGGGGATGAGGCAACAGAGCCCACTTGCCATGGCAGAGGACTATGCCCAGCTCAGCAGGGCACTTCTGCTCCCCCTGGAACACTCCAGCCTTCACACAACCCTCAGGGAGAGTCTATCCCAGGAACTAACGGAGCCAAGGGTGCATTTTGATCCCTTGGAGAAGCAGAGGAAGGGGGGAGGAGGCAGCACAGAGGAAGGCAGCAACGGGCAGGAGAGCCAGGGCAGCACGGCCATGCCAGTGCTCCAGGCACTGCCTGCACAGCCTGGCCCAGTCCTCTCCCCACCTCCTGCCAAAGGGGGTCCCCAGCCCCGAGGGGCCAGGGCCTGTCTCTGCTGGGCAGCACCTGCATCACGTCTGTGCCAGCGACAGCTCCTCCAGGCCCTCCTTCCCCAGCCGGTACCTGGCGAGGTCCTTGCGGGTGACCATTCCCACCACCTGCCAGGGAAGGGACAGGGCACGGCCTGAGGTGGGCACACAGAGCTTGGGGACAAGGGCAGCATGTCCCTGTCTCCCCAAGGAGCTCAGGCTACTCTGACACAGTGAGGGACTCACCTCGTTACGATTGTCCACGACCACCAAGTGCCGCAGTCCCAGGGCTCGGAAGAGCTTGAACACCCGTGGCAGGGATGCCTCCTGCAGGGCAGAGCAGGGCTGTGGGGTGCAGCACCCCCAGCCAGCACCCATTGCCCTCCCAGGACCCCTGGGGTGCTGGGCAGAGGGGTCCTGGCCATTACCTGGGGCACAGTGTAGGGAGAGGGGTTCATGAACTCGCTGAGGTCGATCATGCACTCGCGCTCGTCCTGGGACACGTGGATGGACTGGATGGGGGGGAAGCGGGGGTAGGCATCCCGAAAATCCTTCAGCTTCAGCCGCCGCTGCACCAGGCTCAGGTTGGCCCTTTCCACAAACACCTTGGGAGCAATGAGATGGTTGAGGACTGTCCTGCAGAGCTCACAGGCACCAGGACAACGCACATGGGCTGGGAGGGCAGGAACATGGGGCAAATGGACCATTTGCAGCAGCACAGCATGCTTCCCACTCACTCGGGGTTTGGGAGGCCAGTGGGGTGCAGGATGATGCTGGAATAACTCCAGCATGGCATGGCAGCCCCCACCATCTCCTGAGGTGAGAGACAGGAGGTGAGCTGAGGGACAAGGACCCTCTTCCAGCTCCTCCCAGCAAGGCGGGACACAAGGGGTCTGAGGGGACATGGGCAGCAGGGCTCAAACATGACCCAAACAGCCTCCACACAGCATTACTCACCTTGTGCTTCAGCAGGACGATGAGCTGGGAACGCAGAATCAGACCCCGCAGTCCGGCCACCTGCGACACAGCACCGTGTGTGAGAGGGGCTGGGAAAGTGAGGGTCCCACACTGCCCCCTGTGTGGCCACCCCACAGCTGTGCCCCCTTCCCACGTGGCAGCCAGCCCACCTGTGTGGTGTCAGGGTTGCTCTCCACCACAGGGAAGCCGTTGTGGTTGGAGGAGGTGTCACTGAGGATGTCCACGACCGTGCCCACCCGCTCGATCCTCCGCAGGCAGGTGACAGGAGTGCTCATGACCTCCCTGCAGAGAAGGCTCCAGGTGGAACGCAGCCCCAGGGCAGCGCTCATAGAATCATGGAATCACAGAATGGTTCGGGCTGGAAGGGACCTTAAAGCTCATTTTATCCCACCCCCTGCCATGGGCAGGGACACCTTCCACTAGCCCAGGTTGCTCCAAGCCCCATCCAAGCTGGCCTTGGACACTTCCAGGGATGGGGCAGCCACAGCTTCTCTGGACAACCTGTGCCAGGGCCTCATGACCATCACACCCTAAATATCCCCCTCAACACACACTCAAAACACAGCGCTGGTGTCTCCTCTGTCCCCAAAACCAGACAGGGAGAGGGAAGGAATGCACTGCAGGGCACATCTCTGCTGGGGAAGGAGCTAGGCTGATGGCACCAGGGTTCCAAGACCACCTCCATTCCCAGTTCAGGCCAACAGTATGGTCCAAAAGCTGATGCCACAGGAGTGACAAGCATCCCCCATCCCACCTACCTGGCCGTGAGGGAGTGGGACGTCACTGGGGCCTCCCAGTGCAGGAAGGGCACACTCTGCAGCTGGATGTGCATGTCATAGAGCCCCTACAATGAGAGCCAAGCCATCAGGAGAAACCTGGTGAGATGCCAAGGGGCACAGCCAGGCAGCAGCTCATCCCTCAGAGGCAGCACATGCCTGTCCTGGCCCTCCATGGCCTCCCAGCACCACCAAACCTGACCCACAGCCACATCCTGTGAGGACACCAGCCCTCACCTCCACGAAATAGTCTCCCACAATCTTTGCAGTCATCAGCACCAGCATGATGGGGAAGCCATAGGTGACGTTGCCTGTTGCCTCCATCATGATGACCGTGAGGCTCAGTGTCATCCGCACGATCCCACCTGCCAGAGGTTGGGGTTTAGGAAGGCAGGGAAACATGGAGCAAGGGGACAGCAGAACACCCTAGGCCCCTGAATCCTGGTGATCCAGGACTGCCCACACAGCCAGGGGTGCCCCAGCCAAGCCCAGCCCTCACTGGTGCCCCAGCACTGCCTGTGCTTGGCAGGGGTATTAAGAAGTTGACAGTCAGGCTGGGGCTTCAGCTGGGGAAGAAGTTGTGCCAGGGAAGCAAGGATTGCTTTTTCCCACGCCACCTTCACCCCAGACAAGACCATGCCATGGGGAACTCACCCAGCTGTGCAGCAGCTCCCATCAGAGCGTACTTCCCAGGGTCAGCCCAGATCTGAGCACAGGAGAGAGAAGGAGACCAGTCACCTGCTTGTTCCAGGGCATTGAGATAGAGAGCAGTGCCCTGGCCTTCGAACCCTCCTCTGAAGTGGGGAGAGGTGCCTGAGGCTGCCTGCACGGCCCAGCTCCATCAGGGCTCCATCAGGATATGGGAAAGCCCAGACGCAGCTCATGAAGGCATCAAATGAGGAGCCAGCCCACTTCAGAGCCATGCCAAGCTCTTGGCCAGCTCCATGCCCTCTGCCTGCACATGCCACCTGCCCAGTAGCCAGGGAGGAGGGCTGGGTGACACAGCTCACGTCCCCCAAAACCCCTTTACCCCCAGGACTCACCGAGCCCTTGGTCAGGTAGGACAGGGAGATGCCAAAGAGCCGCCCCCAGGCCGCACCGATCAGCAGGGAGGGGATGAACACCCCTGCAGACACTGTCAGGCCGTAGGTCCAGCAGGCCAGGAAGAAATACATCAGTGTGAACATGCCCAGAGTCATGGGGTTGTAGGAACCTGGGGTGGGGACAGAATGGGGAGTCAGTGCTGGTCCTGCAGCCCAAAGAACCCTGGAGTGGTCTGTGGCCATGGGAGGACAGACAGAGCAGCCTCAGGGCACACTCCCAGCAGTGAGAGCCCCTCTCACTGGGTTGTACCTTCTGCCCTGGCAGCACAAGCCTTTCAAACTGGTTCTTCAGGTTATTTCTGTCCCCTCCAGGGCCCCAGCATCAGCTGGGGCCATGCCAAGCCCTCCCATCCCATTCCTCCATCTCTCGACCCATGATGACCCATCCCCTCCCAGCACCGAGGTTCCCAGCCATCCATGAGGCAGCTTGACAAATTTCAAAAGCCCTGAGGGATCATTAGTGCTGGAGGACAAGGTCAAGAAGACAGAGGTCCCACTGCCAGCTCTGGGATCAAAGCTCCACAGAGCAGATCCTGCAACCCCCACCCCTGCATCCTGCAGCTCCCACGGCTGCTCCAGCCAGTCACAGGCTGCCCCACAGAACAGGCTGTGCCATCACAGTTCAGGTGGCTTTACCCCATAACTTGGCCAGCTGCTATTTTAGGATTGCTGAGCAGCTCAGTCTAGTTTAAACAAGTATTTTGCAACCCCTCCTTCAGAGAGAAGTGAACAGACTGAAGCCTTGAGCCAGGGAGGACCCAGCACTGCAGGGAGCAGCCCCAAGAAACAGGATGATCATGTCTTGGCTTCAGGTGGCCAAGCTGCACCCTCTGGGCTGAGGATCTCTCTGCCCCCTGCCCATGTGCAGCTGGGCACAGAACTCAGAGCAGCAGGCAGAGGGCACACTGTGGTTACATCAGGTCCAAGGGAAATGGAGCTGGAACCTGGGAACCAAACCACATTTCTCAAGCAAATCCAAAACCCAAGATCCACCTCCGCAACCTGCCCAGAAGGTAAAGTCATTCTGGGGCAAGAAGCCCTGCTAATTAAGAAAACAGCCAGGAACATTTCCAGAATGGACTTCAGACAGCCAGAGAGGGTCAGACATGTTCCCAGGCAACTCAGGAGCAACAGCCTGCAAACATGTATGAACAAAACCAGGGCCTTGTCCAGTCTCCTGAGGCCACAGCTCTTTGGCCAAGCTCCTAGGTGCCACCAGGAGCGGCATCCGTCCCTCCTCCTTCCACTGCTGCAGGAAAGGAGCAGGCACAGTGTTTTGGGAAGCCCTTGTGGGGCCATGCTGATCACCCACTGCCTCCTCCCAGGAGTGGCCAGGGAACAGGTCAGTCACCTTGCACAAACCAGTCCCTCCCTGCCCACATTCAAGGACCCCCTTGCCGGGCACACTGACCTGGAGGGTCGTGGAAGAGGTTGACGACGCTCTTCTCAGGTGTGTTGAAGAAGGCTGTAGCCATGGAGTTGTACTCACCATCAGCACAGAAAAGCTGAAAAGGCAAGGTAGAAGAGTTAGAAGTGGCAGATATGGGCTGCCCTGTGGCAGGGAGGGCTGCTCAGGGGAACCTGTGCCAGCTCTGGACAGTGAGGACACCTACAGCACAACACCTAAACCATCCCTGTGTGTCTCCAGCGCTGGCTGCAGTGGAGGGCATCATCTGTGAGAGCCCCAAAACCCAGCAGGATCTTGTCTCCCTGCTCAGCCCAGGCTCAGGGTGCCCCCCACCATGGATGCTGTTCTCCAGCATATCCTACCTGCAGGGGATATGCCACGGAGCTCCCCTGGATGGGCTGGCAATCTCTTGAGCAGTAAATCATGACAAACCCCACGGTGGCTGTCACTGCTGCCACCAGCATGGCCTCAACCACCTGGAGGCAGGGCCGGTGGATGTACCTGTGAAGGGGACAGAGGAGTGAGGGTGGCACCCAGGGGTGTGAGCAGGATCATCCCCAGCCTGGCTTGGCACATCACATCAGGCACAGGGACAGGCTCTGCTCCCTTCCCAGAGCCTGCCAGGCTGTCCTGGGGTTTGGAAAGCTGGTGACAGGTACTGGCTGTGCTCAGGTGGCTTTATCAGCTCTCTCCATTCTCTTGTTCCTCTCAGAGCACATGACAGACAGGTCTGCACAGTGTCTGCACCTCTCTGGGCCCTCCAGTCGCTGGAGGGAAACACTTGGCAGGGTCAGAGCAGTGGTGGGATGCTGTGGGTCACAGCCTCAGCTGCAGGCAGCGAGAGGCACATGGCATTTTCCAGGGCTGCTGTTGCTCATGTTAAGTGAGAAATTACAGCCTTTGCTCCAGCTGTAACCCCGGGGCTGAGGGACATAGGTATTTGGTCCTGCCCCAATCTTGCCCTGCTTCTGTGCTTTGAGAGCACAGAAGGCACCAACCAACCCACACCAATCCCCTTCATTACCTCTTGAGCTCTTACCTGATCCGGAACATCGTCAACCAGTAATTGAGGGCATTGAACAGGGCCCCAAGGATCCCACCTGCACATGTGAGAGAGGAAAAGTTCAGCACGCAGGGCCCAGGCTGCCCACAACACAGGGAGCCTGTGAAGGTCATCAACAACCCACCCAGCATGACCAGCAACCCTGGGACACACAGACACTGGCCCTGCAGACAGCCAGGACCTGCCACCAAGAGGAGCCTGGCAGCAGCAGCAGCCTGGATGGCTGGGGACCAGCATCACAGCACCAGGCAGGGGAGGGACAGGCCAACTCCATGGGGAGAAGGGCAGCTCACATGAGAGCAAGGGGCTGCCCACAACTGCAATGCACTGACCCTGCTCAACACGGGTTAAAGGGGCTGGACTTTCTACCAGGGTTGGGCCAGGATCCAGCTCTTGTCCCTGCATAAGCCCCACAAGCAGCTTCTACTCCAGAATTTAATGGATTCCCCATTCTCCCCAGGAAACTGGATGCCAAAGCTTTTTAGACCCATACAGAGAACAGAGGAAGTTATTCAGACTAATCAAATTGAAACAGCAGCACTGTCTTACCAACCACTCCCATAAAGATGAAGATAGGAATTTCCTGGATTGTGTATCCCATTTTCTGCAAGCAAGAAAGAAGTGGGTTTCAGATCTGGCCCATCTGCAGCCCCAGAGCCAGTCTGGGACAGCCCCACTGACTGCTGGGACAGCACGAGTCTGTGCCAGCAAGAGGCTTCCAGAGCTGCCCCAAAGTCTCCCTGGACACCCCACAGCCCCACATGGGGAACACCTATGCCATACCTCACTATCAAACCTGCCAAAGTTGATGAGCCCAGGGTTGGAGAGATCCCAGGCATTACCGTGGTAAACGCTCAGGACAGAGTTCAGGGTGAACGTGGAGATCATGGAGGCAAAGAACTGGAGGGAGATGCAGCCCAGAGTCACTGCCAGATGCCCCCAGCCCTGCTCCCTCACCATGTGCCCCCCAAACTACCCCAAACCACCCCCTCAAGGCCCTTGGGTAGGGCTGGGTGCCCAGAGCCTGGGGCACAGCCCAAGGCAGCTCCCTTGGAAAGGAGTTGGCAGCAAGATGGAGCTCAGCCAGATCCAAATTCAGACCCTGAGGACCAGGACACAGAAGGGGAGCTGGGCTGCTGTTCCCTGGCATGTGTTACCCACGGCTGCCTTGCTGGGGCAGGGATGTGAGAAGGCCTGGAGCTGCAGGGCACTGGGAAAAGGCAACGCCTCACACCAGAGCCAACAGACCTCCATTGCTTCCCAGCACTTACGATTCTCCAAGTCAGGAACTGGTTCCAGAAGGAAGCTCCTTCCTCCAAGCTGAACAGGACACCCCCTGCAAATGCAAGACACACCTTCACAAGGGGCACATGGCACCCTTGGCTCAGCCAAGGCACCCAAATTCATCCCACCCCATGTATCCCACACTGCCCAAACCTCCCAGGCTCCAGCAAAGGCTCAGGCAAGCCCACCAAGCCATCAGAGAGGTACTGATTGTAGTGAAGCCCCCCACTGCCTTCCTCCATCCCAGGGAGGCAACATTTGGGATCCAAGACCCCCTTCTCTCTTCCCAAGACCTGCATGGCACAGCAGGAAAACCTGGAGCGGGGTCAGACACTTCACACAAGGACTCCTGCAGTGCCCTGTGCAGATCCTGGCAGCTGTTTCCAAGCAAGTGGGAGCAACGTCCTGAGGAAATCCATGTCCGGGCACTGCTCAGTGCCAGAGAGCCAAGATACACACCCACAGGGGCACCAAAGGCAGCTGAGACACCGGCAGCAGCTCCAGCTGAGACAAAGTCCCTCTTTTCCGTGTCTCTGCGGAAGTACTCGAAGATCTGAAACACCAAAGGCAAGTTTAGGGCTGGGCACAAGCGTGAGTTCAGGGGAGACACAGGGTATGCCCTGTATGATCCCAAGCCCCCAGTGTGAACCCCAAGGTCTGGCACAGGAGGGGCACCTGCAGCACAGCCCCTCGGACCCCAACACCAACCTTGAAGTCTCGCTTTAGAGACGTGGATCTTCCCTGGGAGATCCCAGCAGCAATCACAGCCCCAGAGTGAATCATGGGTCCTTCCTATGGGCCAGAGAGCAGAGTCAGATGGGAGAATGAAGAACAGGGATGGTTGGATGTTGCTCACCAGCTGGCAGTCCTGAAGCTGGACGGGAGGATTTCCCTTGGGGAAATAAAAACCTTGACATTTTCCCCCTTCCCATCACTGCAAGTGTCCAAGGCCAAGTTGGGCAGGGCTCTGAGCAACCTGGTCTAGTGGAAGGTGTCCCTGCCTGTGGCAGGGGGGTGGAACGAGATGAGCTGTAAGGTCCCTTCCAACCCAAACCATTCCATGATTCTATGAAATCCTTATTTCAGCAAATGGCTCCCGTGGCCACCTCTTGTTCCCTCAGCTGAGGAGATAAGTTTCCTTTGCCTGCCTCAGACCCCAGCAAGCCAGAAAGGTCCTAATGAAGCACCCAAGTCTGCCCCATTTAATATTTGCAGGGACAACCACCAATGGACACAGGCTGCTGCTCCTCTGCCCTCAGCTGAGCCACACACAGGCTGGTGCAGTGTCACCACGTGCCCCAGGGGCTCCCCAAGCCTGGCCACGCTCGTCATCTTGGCCAGTGAATACACTGGGAATTATCACAGGGCCCCCAGTCCCCTGTCCTCAGCACAGTGACAGGGACAGGCTGTGACACACGTGCCAGCAGTGGGTACCACCACAGCAGCAGTGTCAGAGACACTTTGTGCACATCACCTTCCCAACGGCCAGGCCGCCGACCACCGAGAGGATGACCCCGCAGACTTTGATCACCAGGGTCTGCAAAACAGAGACAGGCACAGCTCATCACAGGGGTGGCACAAGGAACACAACCCCAGCAGCCACAGGGGACACAGACCCAGCCAGCCCTGGGAGGGGGTTGTGACCCAGGGGAACTTGTGATTCTCAGCCCCTCGTTTGCAGCGAGGTTGGTAAATTTTCTTCTGAGCCAGAGCAAAAAATTACCCAGAGCTGCTCTTCCCAGCACCAACTTCTGACCCCGGGGCAGGAGGTTTAACCCTTGGCACTAGGGGGGGAACAGTCACAGAGCTGGGAGCTCGTGCCAGCTCCTCCTCTGCCACAACGTGGGCAGGGACCACCCCGTGAGGACACAACACGCCCAGGCCATCCCACCACCTCCCACTTCCTACCTTGAGGCGGACAACGTGTGGAATCTTCACCCCGTTGAGATAGCACTTGATCTGGGGAATGCCACTGCCAGCTGCCACGGGCTGCAGGGAGCAGGGAGAGCATGAGTGGCTGTCACACACAGCATGGGGACACACTGGCCACCTCACCCTGTCTCTCAGCACAGGGCACACCCAGCACAACCTCGGGGAGGCTCTGATATGAGACCAAAGCTTATCTACAGGCTCTGGAGGTAAGTTTGAGAGAGGCACCCAATTCCTAAGGGAAAATGTGCCAGGGAGAAGGAACTGGCTGGGTTCTTGGAGACGGTCCTGTGTTCCCCCATTGTGTCACAGCAAGAGGCCTGGTGCTGCAGAAGGTTCATACCTAGTGGCCAGGGAGAACAAGGGCAAAGCCACAAGGAAGACACTATGAATTAGAGTGGTCCATAGGGAGTCACAGTCTCCAGCTTGTCCTCCAGAGTGTGACTCTGAGGCACACAGCCAGACTGGTCTGTGTCAGGGTTCCTGTACATCCAACAAGGAGAGGCTGAGCCAGGGCCAAGGCCTGGGGGTGCTGCACCCACACCCAAGGCTGGAGCACACCCTCTGCCCCAGGCTGCCAGCAAAGGGCAGCACGTCCCAGCAGTCTGACAGCCCCAGGGAAACTCAACAGCACAGCTGGAGCCAACAGCAAGGAGCTGGGGCTACCAGGAGCCAATCTGGCAGAAACACATTTGCTGTTACATAAATTTGCATGTTTTCTGGAGACATGATCCTGTTTCGCCCATTTAAAGAACCCAGAGCAGTACCAAACTCTTACCTCTATAAAAGCAACGATCAAAGAGCCCACCATCACCACACTGGCATTCAGGGTGGCCCAGAGCAACAGGGAGAAAGACAGGCCCCCTTTGGCTGTGAACTTGTCGATGTCTGGGGCAGTAGCTCAAGGAAAGACCAGCATTGCTTGGGTACCATCCCTCCCACCACAGAATGGTTTGGGTTGGAAGGGACCTGAAAGATCCCTACCATGGGCAGGGATGCCACTCACTAGAGTTGCTCAGGGCCCCTGTGCACTTAGGGAGGAGCCTCCTCTGCTAGGGCAGTGCCCAGCCACAGCTCAGCCCAGCAGCACCTTGGGCAGCAGGGTCTGTGCCACCAAGCCCAGTCAGGGAAGTGCTGCCCTCTTCCCCCCAGCACCCCTCTCACGGCTTCCAGGAACAGAGATCCTGCAGCTCCCACCTAGCTGGTGGCCCCTGTTCCATGAGGATACTGTCCTTCACCACCCTGTACTTGAGCCCAGCCAGGTTCTCCACCACGATGTCGATGAAGCAGGCGACGAGGCCGGTGAGGATCCCGATCATGGCGCAGATCACCCAGCGCTTGATCTCCACCGTCCGGAACGCCTGAGGGGCAGACAGCAGTCAGACCCTGATGCCATCCAGCCCAGCCCCTGTCAGCTTCCAGGGGACCCCAACCCACACCAACACAGCCTCAAGGCTGGGCAGCTCAGAGGAGAAGCCAGGGAGCACCGATGCTGGCTGACCCAGCTTACTTATTTTACTTATTTCACACCAATGGCTTTGACCCTCTGTGGCATCCCTAAGGTGTTTTTCCAGCTTGCCTGCCTCTGTTAGGCTGCTCCTGTTGGGATTCTTGCTGCCCTCAGGGCAGATGACTCCAGAAGTCCCTCTGCTCAGGGACAGGTCCCATGACACCATATGGACCCAGATTAGCTCCCATTCCAACCATCCCATGCTGGGTTCTTGCTCCTAAGATTTTATGGCTCATCAGAAGCTGGTCAGTGTCTATAAACCCATCCCAGCTCACACACTGCTTTGGGCACAACCTTCCCTGGCATGGAGAAGCCCCCCCAGTAGCCTGGTAGGGGGAGCAGCTTCCATGGGCTGGGGACAGCAGGCAGCTGGGTCACAGCAAGACTCACCGCGTGGTTTATCCTCCTCTCCTCCTCCAGGAATAGCTGGTTTTCGCTGTTGTCATAGTCCAAGCTCTAGTTCAGGAAACGGAGATGCTGTTACCATCTAGTGCAGGGAAGGAGACCCCCATGCTGGGGAGTCCTGCCCTCAGCCCCTCACACTGCTCCTCCACACCCCTGTATTATTTTCCTCCCTCAATTCCACTCCTCCCCCACCAAAACCCCCCTAAGTGGGCAGCCATGAGGCCTCGCCCCTCATACCTCACCTGCTGCATCCCAGGGGACAGAGCAGAGATGGGGGAGAAGGGCACTCACCTCGTACTTGAGCGACAGGAGCTTCTCATTGTGGGGGATCTCGTTGGGACGCTGCCGAGGGAGCTCTGTCTGCTGCGGGATGTGATGCACCCGTTAGGATGGTGAGGTCTGAGTCCAACCCTCCCCTACGCTGTGCAACTGCTGGTTTAACTTGTTTTTGTGCTCAGGGAGGTACTTAGGTGCAAGCTGGCTGGCAGGCCGGGACCTGGGATGATTTTCCACCAGTTTAACACTGGTGACAGCTGGATCAGCTGTCAGGTGGGCACCCTTCCCCAGCACCTCTCCAGCCCCGGGGCAGGATGTCTCCCCAGGAGCAGGTGGAGGGTTGGCCCAGCCACGTTGACCCAGTGCTGTCTCTGAGCAGCTCCGTGCTCCGGGGGAGGGCAACCTTTCACCTCGGCAGGAAATTCCTTTGGCCAAAGGCAAGGAGCTATTTCAAGCATATCCATGTTTTTGGGCAGAAACCAAATTCTCTTTCCCAAACGCCTTTGACTGTGTAAGCTGTTCCCAGCTCCAAACTAGAGCATTTACTGAGGATGCCAGAGGGGTCCCCGGGGCAGCAGCAGCTGCCCAGGCCATGAAGGTGGCCCAGCCCAGGAAGAAGCACTGGAGTCCTCATGGAACAAGCAGGATGTTAGGGGGGAACAACAGCAGTTATTAGTGGAAGGGAAGATGTCTCAGTAAGAGTAGACCCTCCCTGTGCCACTCACCAGCTCATGGATGTCCTCATTGAGGTCCACATTGCTCAGCTGCCCGATGCGCAGGAAGGAGGAAGGAGTGAGCTGAGGACAGAAGGGGAAATGAGGTCAATTCCTGAATGCACTGCAAGTCTTGGCAGGAGGAAGGAGCAGGCACGCAAGATGCTCCTGTTCTACCTCCCACACTGAGCTCTGCCTGTCTGCCCACTGCCAGAGCCCCCCAAAACACAGCACCCTGCTCTCAGAGCACACACCGAGGAGGTGGGACCCACCATCCCAGAGGGTACCAGAGCCAGCAGCAGCCTGCTGGGATTTGTGCAAGTTGCTCCAACCTGTCAGCTGGCAGAGCCAGCTCACCTGGGGAAGCTGCCAGCCAGGAGCAGCTCATTCAGGGCTGGCCAGCACAAGCCTCCAGCCACAGAGAGCAGTGCCCAGCGACACGTTCCACGCTGCCCTGGGGCTGGGGAGGGACAGAGCCCCTGGACAAAGCACCACCTCCACAGCCACAAGCCCAGCCAGCAGTGAGGGATGGCTGAGGGCACATCTGGCTTTGCCATCTGCTCCACAGCAGCATTTCCAAGCCAGGGAGATGAGCACATCAGTGTGTTTGCCACCCTTGGAGCAGCCGGCAGTGGAGTGACAGCCACGCTGGCTGCCAGCCAGCAGACACCAGAGGAAGTGGGCACAGCCTCGGGGACATCAGTGTGTCCCTGAGCCGGTCCCAGTGCGATGCTGGGAAGGAGCATTTGCATCTCCCTCTGAGGAGCAGGTTCTCCTTTCGCTGGTGACCACTCGGGCTTGTTACCGGCAGCGCTGTTGCATAACGCAGTTTTTGGGCTATTTGAGGCAACTCTGTCTCCTGGTCAAGACAGGCAGGGGTTTGGGCTGCAGCTGAGCCAGCCCCCAGCTGGGCAGTGCCACGAGGGGACCCAGAGGGAGCAGGCAGCTGCCGTCCCTGCTCCCTGTGAAACACAGGGATGCACAAGGGTATGAGCAGCACCGTCACTGAGCACAGCCCAAACACCATTCCTCAGCATTAAGATGTTCCCCTCCAGAGCCTCACCTCTCCCCAGCTGCCAGGTTAAAGGACTGTAAGAATGGCAAGGGACAGAGGAGCCCTGGCATGTTGGTCCCTCCCTGCTGGCAGGTCCCAAATTGAGAATTGAGCCCCCATTGCCCTAATCCCCACCGATCCTGTCTGGAACGTGCAGGCCAGAGCAGTTGGGAGCCATGTACGTCACTGCAGATGAAGAATATCCCTTTGTGTTTGCAGCCTGACCTATTTTCCCATCTCCCTGTCTGCTCCACATTCTCATTCACTCCCTGACCTGCAGATCGGATCTGCTCCAGCTTCTCAAACCCTCTTTGGTGCCATTTAGTCCCAGCAGCCCGAGCCCAAAGTGCTCCACGAAGCTGTTTTCAGGCACTGGTTTGGCAAGATCAGCCTGTGCTTTGGTTCTGGTCTGTGATGGCTCCACAATCCCCGTGGAAAGGATCCAGGTGGACCCTTTTCCTGGCTGTCACAGTAGACCACTGTGGACTCCTGCAAGCTGGGCACACACAAAGTTGTCACCTCCCTGGATGGGAACTTAGGCAGAGTCACGAGCTGGAGGCAGGAACTGCCTGTTTCAGTGCCCAGCTGTTCTAGTGGCAGGCAAAGGTCCCAGCCAGGCCCTCATCATCCTGAGTAGAGGGGAAGGACATGGTCCTCACCCTGAAGCCTGGGAGGCTGAGACCCTGCAAAGAAACCCACCTCCACCTGGCTTCAGGAAGCACAAAGATTTAGGGCTCCTGTTAGATGCCACGTGTCCAGGGCAAGATCAAGGCAACGAGATGGAAAAGGTCACTCACACCATGTTCCCTCCTCAGGCCTGGGTTCAGACCTCAGACAGAACCAGCCCTTCAGGGAAAATTCTCCTTCTGTTAGCTACAAGGTTCCATGGAAAGGCCAAACGTGGGTGAACCAGCAATACCACATCACATCCCCCACTTCCCTGCGGACCAAGCAGCCAGGGCACAGCAGCTCAACTCCCAGTGGATCAAGCACCAGCAGGACCCAGATGAAAGGAAGGGAGCAGCAGCTGAACCTGAAGCTGAGCTTTGTTAGACAAGCAGTGTATTTTTAACATGCCCCACCCCCCCAAGCCTTGGCATCCCTCTGGCATCTGTGAGCAGAGGGCTGGCTCCTCTCACCCGCCACAGGAATCACATGCCAGGAGGGCAGGAAAAGGCTACTTCCATCGGCACTCAATTCTGGTAAGAGGAAAAAGGAAGGATTCAGACAGCCAGGAGCCAAGACAGAAGGTTATTTGTGCACAGCTCAAAAATTCACCAAGCAATGTCCTCCTTGGGATGTTTTCAAACTCGGGCGAAGGCAGCTGCTGATCCTGTGCATGTGTGATGTTGGTATGACCATGGCACACAGAGATATCTCCACATAACAATATGCACTACTGCCAAAACCCAGAGAACATGGATGGGTTAACAGCTCTCCTTGTCCCCATGACATGGTCTAAGGGATCTACTCTTAGCACGGGCTGGGTTACAGACTTTCTGAGGTCCCTGTCCACTTCATCATGCTGGCTGTTCCCTGCAGGACCCACCCCCAGGGGCCCAGCATAAAGAGACCCCCCATACACTGCCTTTATCACCTTCCTGTGCTCAGCAACGAGCCGGAAGCACGTGACTCTCCGTTATCAATGAGATAAAGCACAGCACAGACCACAGCAGGAGCCCACAGCTGTATTACAGAAGCTGTGGGAGGGAAGGAAGAGAATTTCCAGCCCCCACACTCTGCCAAGAAGCCCCTAATACCAACTTGGGTGAAAAGACAGCTCCAGGCTGTCATCAGGTCCCTGTCACAGGAAACCCCGTCACTGGTCACAGCAATGAACGGGGCAGATGAGCTGAAAGGCTTTTGAAATCACCTTTCTCTGACACACAACCACAACTGAAACAGGCTTCAAAACAACTCAGCACCATCCCCAAAACACTCCACAGCAGGGGAGAACAGACCCACAACAGGGGGCTCACCTCCAGGCTCATAACAGGGAAGAAAGTGTCAGGACTCTCCCCAAGGCGTCACCACTAAGCTACAATTTTGCTTCCAGCCTCCCACTGCCACTCCAGGGCACAGCTGCTCCTTGACCCTCACCTGCATGAGGCTGGGAGATGCCATTATTGCCCTGGTCTTTCTCCAGGTACCCTGTCCCATGTGTCCCCTCTGCAGAGCAGCAGCACATGGAAAAAGCGCTGTCACAGTCCCTGATGGTGTGAGCACCCAGCAGAAAACTTCCTAAAACTTGGAGAAGCTCCTGCTACCCCCTGAAGGCAGTGGCTCTCCAGGGAGGTCACCTCCAGGCTCCCTACAGCAGGGACAAGCAGCCTCTCTGTTGCTACCCTGGGGTGTAATATCTGCAGCCCATCTGCCAGGAATCAGGACTCACCCAGCAGACTTCTCTTTTTCCCCTCCTCCCAACAAGTTTTTTCCCCAGCCACTAAGGCTGCATTTTGCATCCTGTTACTTGAGAGTAACGAGGCCAAGAAAACGAGATCAACAACACCCAGAGATGCAGAATAAACACACAGGGGTTAAGAAGGGTGAGCTGCTCAGCAGCAGCAGACTGTTCCAGGCATCCTCTGGAGCAGGAGCATCTTATCAATCCCAAAATCAAGGCATTTCAGCACAAATATCTTTGATGGTAGTGGAGAAGAAGAAGAGTTCTTTGTCGAAAAAGGCCTAACAACAGAAATTGGCTGCTCTTACTAAAATTGCCCATCCACTTTCCAGCCTGAGAACTGACACAAATGGCTTGAGAACACAGGTAAAGGACAGCCCACAGCAGGAGTGATGCTCAGATGTGCAGGCAGACTTTCTGTTTTTGATATGCTCAAGGGACTGGAAAGTCCTGGTGAGAAGATGAAGGCTTGGTCAGGTCTGGAACAGCACTCAACTGGCCCCAGAACCAGAGAAGACCTCAAGCACAGCCCTGTAGCATCCCCTCCATGGTCACAGGTGTGTTTATCCACTCCCTCCTCATCTCCTGCCCTCAAGCAGGTCTCTCTCAGCTGTTCAGCTGGGGAGCTGCAGACCCGTGTTTCCTTTGGCTGCCTTAAGATCACTTTCATTTTCATTAAACAAGCACATGAGAAAGGGAAGAAGCTCCACTGGGGACATTTTACTGTATTACCACAACCCAAGTTTTAGTCTCCCCTGAGCTAAACAGCTCCAGCCTCTCTTTGTTCCTCTGCCAAGGCTGTCCTGCCCTCCCACTTCAACCCATGACTCCACAGCATCTGGGAACAAGGGAGAAGCAGCTGCCTTACACTGAAATGCAACCCCAGTACTATGGTGACAACTCAGCCAGGTCAGTGCCACTGCCAGGGATTCACTCTCCTCCTTTGCCAAGGAAAATGCCAAGCAGTGCCTGGTCACCAGCTGGGACCTGAGCTGCCCATGCTGTGAAGGGACACAGTGATGATAAATCACATTGTCTGTGCTAAGTCTTCACCTCCAGCTGCCCCTGCTGCAGAGGGAATGAGGCATTTCTTCCAAGCCAAAACGAAAACTTTTTCCTAACTGACCCGCAGCCACGGGATCTGGTTAATCCCCGTTTCAACACGCTGCAGACCCACAGGATTCCACACATGCTGTGAATACATGGGGTCCTGTAGTGCTGCCCAGGAGGATTACTTTTATTTTCACCCCACAACAGCTGCCATGGCACAGGTGTCTCCTTCCAGACTCCATTCCCCACTCCCACAGCACTCCACAAGGCTCTTCCAGCCTAACAAGCCCTAAATTTCCCTCTAATTAGCTGGCTGTTCTGACTTGCCCAGGAGCAGGGCAGCACAGAATCGTGCTGCATGAGACATCCCTGCCAACAGCTGCCAAAAGCTGCCACTGCTCCTCCCTATCTAAGCTCAAGTCTCCCAGAAAACTTCAAGGAAAATCCAAGGACATCACCCTGAGACAGTTCCCGGCCCCACCTGGTGCTGGCACAGAAGAGCTCCATGGACCCAACCTGACATCCCACCCACATCTCAGCCCAGCCTCAGCTTTGCTCTGTAACATGTGCCAAGTGTCTCTCTGTCCTTCACTGAACGGCACGTGGAGGGGAGACTGCCAGGCAGGCAGCCTGAGTGAGCACACTGGAGAGAAGCTCTCAATTACCCAAAATTAATTTGCCTGAAAGTCCAAGCCCACCCCAGACCTTGTTTTTTGCCAGTGCAGCCCCACAAATCCTGCACGATGCCCTCCACAAAAGTGTCAGATGCTCTTGTGCCTGAGCCCAACCTGTTGACCTGGGCAGCAGCACATCAGCCAAGGGGCTCTCACAGAGTGATGCTTTTGGCAGAAATGAATTTAGTAGAGATGGGCAGACAGAGATAGGACAAGGGGGAATGACTTCAAAGCAAAAGATGACAGATTTAGATTGGATACTGGAGAGAAATTCTTCCCTGTGAGGGTGGTGAGGCCCTGGCACAGGTTGCTCAGAGAAGCTGTGGCTCCCCCATCCCTGGAAGTGTCCAAGGCCAGGTTGGACAGGGCTTGGAGCAACTTGGGGTAGTGGAACGTGTTCCTGTCCATGGCAGGGGGTGGAACGAGATGAGCTTTAAGGTCCCATCCAGCCCAATCCAAGCTGTGATTCAATGAATGATGAGAGCAGTCCCAGCAGGCAGGAGCAGGGCTCTGCTGTCAGGGACCACCCTCCAGCAGAGGAGGGGGCAGAGCCGGCCCTGCAGAGCCGGGGGGTCCCGGCCCGGCCGTGTGCGGACACCCCGTGACGAGCCCTGCCCGCGGCTCACCACTGACTCGGTGCCGCCCTCGGATTTTCCCCCAGGAGTGCCCCGAGCGCTCCGGCCATGGCTCCCTCCCCGCCAGGCTCTGCTTTCCCACCTGGGGGAGCCCCCACCGCCCCCGGGGCTGCTCGGGCAGCCGAGCCCCCACACCTCCACTCAGCCCCGGGGCGACGAACACGGTTAAACCCCACCGAGGACGGAGGGAGGCGCGGACACGACCCCGACCGGCGGCCCCAACCCAGTCCCTACGCGGGACGGCGCAGACCCTCCACCCCCGCTCCCGGTGGTGGCACCCACCTGCCGGGCGCCGCCCGCCGCCCCGGGGCCGGTACCGTTGAGCAGCGGGGTGGTCTCGCCCGCACGCTCGTCGTCGTCGCGGTCGCGGCCGGACCAGGACACTTTCTTGGCGACGTTGGCCATGCGGGGCGGCGGCGGCGGCTCCCGCACCGGCCCCGGCCCTGCTCCGCCGCTCGCTCATGTGACCGCCGCCGCCACGTGACCGCCGCGGCGGCCGGGAGCGCCCCGGGGCACCATGGGAGTTGTAGTCCCGCTGCCCCATCCCTGATGGAGCGCCTTGGGGGGCGGCGGGACGGATTGGGACGGGATGAGACGAAACGGGCCAGGCTGGGCCACCCGGGGGAGGGGTGAGGGTGTCCCGGGAAGCTGCGGGTCAGCCGGGAGGCTTTGCCCCAGCACACCCAGCCGCGCCGGGAACATGAGGCTGCGGGAACGCGGGGCTCCGGGGGGGCCCGGAGCCGGGGCTGCCCTAGCTGTCCGGACACAGAATTCCGCAGGGCGGCTCTTTGGGAGCCTATGTGCTTCTCCCCAGCCCTCCTGGAGCAGCACAGCCCGGCCCAAAGCCCTGTCCGGCCAAGGAGCCCCGCGGGCGGCCGCAGCGCTGGGGACCGGCGGCTGCGGCTCCGGCCCCTCCGGCTCACCCCGGTCACGGGCTGTCCCGTGCTCCGCTTCCCCTGCTCTGACTCAGGGGCAGGGGACGAGCGGGGTCACCCGCGCGTGACCCAGCCTGGGCTCCGGCTCCCGCCGGGCTGTGAGTGGCACCGACCGCTACAGTGAAGAGCAGGGCAGAAATAAGTGATGTTTCTCCACTGTTCGGAGTATTTTAATAGAAAGGATGGGCTGTACATCCTCTGGGAGCAGGCCTTTCCCTTTGCCCCAGCTCGGGTGGTCCCGGTCCTGGGATGTCCTCTCTGCCGGGTGTCCCATCACCCCGGGAGGATCCAGGTCGGCATCAGCACCATGACCACCATGGCCATCAGCCGTGACCGCTGGGAGCCGGCACCATTCCTGCTGCCAGGCTCGTCACAGGCAGTGCTGGAGGCAGGGACACGCCACCCTCCGCACCCCGCCCTGCAGGGAGGCATCGCCCAGCGTGAGGAGTGGGCCGCGGGGCAGCCCCCGCCCGGTTGCCATTCTGGCCACCTCCCCGGGTAGGAGAGCCCTTCTCCAGAGAGCGAAGCCAGCCAGGTGGCCCACAAAAGCTCCTGCAGTGCCCAAGTCCCTGCTGGGGCCGTCCTGCTCCCAGCCCAGCACCAGCGAGCCCCCAGCGGGAATTTCATAGCCCTGCTGGAAGCCGGAGCCGGCAGCCAGCAGCCGCCTGTCCACGTAGAAGCGGTACCGGCCCTGGCCGGAGGTCCAGGTGAGGCACAGGTGGTGCCACTCGCCATCCAGGAGCGGCTGCACCGGGAGCTCCCGGAATTGCCCGTCCCCCAGGACGAAGCGTGCGGAGCCGGGGAGATCCCCACCATGGTCACTTACGGCCAGCTCCCTGCGGCCGAAGTGAGTGGAATAGGAGAGGAGGGCACCGAGGCGGGGGGCTGGGGTGGCCAACCAGGAGCAGAGTGACAATGCCCGCAGCCCCCGGTGTGGCCCCAGCGCCAGGACAGCCCCGTGCGCGGCGGAGGTGTTGGGGAAGAGCAGCACGGCACCGGTGCGGCAGGCGGGGGAGGTGGGCACCTCAGAAAGGGGGCCGTACCTGCCCTCCCCCGGCTGCTGGAGGGCTGGGGGCTGCTCTCGGGGGACCATGGTCACGGTGGGGAAGACCGGTGCCGTGGGCTGGGGTGCTGGTGCTGTATCACGAGGGGTCTCTGCGTGTTCTGTGGGTGCTCCACCAGACCTGGCATCAGCCGGTAGCCGGTGCCCTTCCTCCTGACGGCGCTGCTGCCACCGCCTCGTCTTTGGGCGCAGAGGGCTGAGGGTGCTGCGGACAGCCTGGCGCGATGACTCCTGCTCCAGGTGGCTGTCCCGGCTCCGGGCAGTGTCCAGCAGGCCACGTGGCTTAGCGCCAGCGTCCACCGGTGCACCCGGTGGGTGGGTGGCCGGGCGGTGTGGTGGGATCAGGGCACCCACTGTCCCCTCCAGCCGCTTCAGCCGGCGGTGCAGCCGCCGGCCGGTGGTGGCCAGGCGGGCCAGCTCCGCACCCAGGGCGGCCCGGGCAGCGACAGCCGCCTCCGCCTGCTCCGCCAGCGCCTGGAAGCGCCCATCGATGTTGTAGGAGATGTTGTAGTTGTTGGCAATGCTCTGGAGATGGCTCAGTGTCACCTCCTGGAGCCGGAGAAACTGCAAGGGAGTGGGATGAGGTGGAGTGAGGGGTCCCCATGCCGGGTCCCTGCCCAATCCAAAATGTTGAGTCTGGGCACAATCTGGGCAGCACTCCCTCCCCTCCCCTGCACCCACCTGCTCCTCCAGGCGCCGCAGCCGCAGGATCAGGGGGCCAGGGCGGGCCATGGGTCCCGGCGCCTGGGTCAGGCCACCCTGCAGGGTGACAGTGAGGATCAGGCAGAGGGGCAATGCCATCCCTGCCATCCCGCTGCCGAACGCTTTCTGCCTGCGCGGCACGGACGACCCTGGCCCCCGTGGTGCACCCCCGGGGCAGCCCCCACCGTGATGAGATCTGCAGCCACCGCTGGCACGGCCCAGCACCGGGGCTCCCAGCCTCTGGCCAGCGCTCTGCGGGGGTGGCTGGCCCCGGCCCAGAGCTCCCGGGGCTTCAGCATCCTGGGCAGGGGACAGGCACAGGCTGCTTGCTGCTGGGGTGAGGGAAGGTGTGTAGGGACCCTGGGCACATGGCTGGATGCAGGGCAGGGCAGGCAGGACAGAGGTAGAATGGTGCAGGCAGTGCTGGCACAGCAGGGCGGTGCAGGCAGGACAGTGCAGACAGTGTGGGCAGGGCAGGCAAGGCAAGGCAGGCAGGGCAGTGCAGGCAGGATAGTGCAGACAGTGTGGGCAGGGCAGGCAAGGCAAGGCCGGCAGGCAGGGCAGTGCGGGCAGGATGGGTAGGACAGACAGTGAGGGCAGGATGGGCAGCACAGGCAGCGTGGGCAGCGTGGGCAGGCAGAGCAGCGCAGGATGGGCAGGGCAGGCAGTTGCAGGCAGGCAGAGCAGTGCGGGCAGGGTAGGACAGAACAGTGCAGACAGGGCAATGCAGGCAGTGCAGTCAGTCAGTGCAGGCAGTATAGGCAGGGCAGCGGTATCTATACAGTCTGTACAGTCAGTGCATGCAGTGCAGGCAAGTACAGGCTGTGCAGGCAGCACACTGGTGTCTGTGTGGGCAGTACAGTCAGTACAGGCAGTACAATCAGTACATGCAGTACAATCAATACAGGCAGTACAGGCAGTGCAGTCACTACAGGCAATGCAGGTAGAGCCACCACGAGGCGGCAGCACGTGCGCGCAGCTTTCAGCCAATGGGCGGGGGCTTCGCTGCAGTGGGCGGAGCCTCAAGAGCGGCACTGCCGGGCCGCGTGCCTCGGGTGGGGCGGGGTCGCCCCTGGCCCCGCCCTTTTCCCCGCCCCGTACCCTTGAGCCGCGGTAGAAGATGGCGGCGGTGCCGACCCTGGCCCGGCGGATCGCCCGCTCAGGTGCGCTCGGACCCCGCCCCGCCCGGGCCCTGCCCCGGGCTCGGCCTGGCCCCGACAGTCCCCTGTGCGCCCCCGCGCCGCCAGGGTACTCCCTGCTGTCACTCCGTGGGTGCCCCACGTGTCCCCCTGCCGCGGGTTTAGGGTGTCCCCACACCCTCCTGCAATGGACTAGGGTGTCCCACGTGTCCCCCGCTCTGGGTTGGGGTGCCCCTACATCCTCCTTCAGTGGGTCAGGTTTTCCCCCATATGGGATGGGGTGTCCCTATCCCAGTTCAGTGGGTCAGGCTGTCCCCCAGTGTGGGTTGGGATGTCTCTGTACCCCTTTTCAGGGGGTCAGGGTGTCTCCCACTGCTGAGTGGTGTGTCCCTCTATCACCCCTCAGTGTGCCAGGGTGTCCCCATGTCCCACCTTGTCCATGCAGAGCGGTTTTTGGGAGCACACCCCACACCCATGGGGGCCATGCCCTGCCCATCCCTACCTGTCTCTGTCCCCCAGGTGTGCTGTCCCTGTGCTGCCGGCCCCCATCATGGGACAGGGCCCCCCGGCAGCCCCCCGGGCTCCTGCTTGCCCCATGTCGTGCCTTTAGCAACAACAAGATCCAAGTGGAGCTGGACGAGAGCTCAGGTATGGTGGTGTGTCACCCTCAACCCATGGGCATCGTGGGGCACAGGCAGGAGCACTTCCATCCCTGTCCCAGGTGGCCCTGGGCATGGAAAGCCACTAAAGCCCCAGGTGTTCTGGCTGCAGCTGCTTGGGACCCTTGGAGTGAAGTGTTTGGGGTCAGGAGCTTTGCTGGTCGTGGGCACTTCAGGTGGCTGGTGCTGCTGGGGTGCCACAGGCCAGCTCTGGCTGTCACTGTCCCCTCTGCGTGGTTCCTGCTTTGGGCACCTGGTAGAGTGGCAGTGCTCCTTCAGGGAACAGCTGTTGGGAATTTCTGCTACCAGGAATAGCTGTCACGAGACCGCAGTCCCTGCACTGAACAAAGGTACCTCTTCTTGTGGCTTCCCAGCTCCTGCTTCAGGCCCCTAGGTGTGTCCTCACACTGTCCCCTTCCTGGGCATGGCTGCAGCACCCAAACTAAGCATTTGGGGAGGACCTTTTGGGGCAGGGTAGGGCCCAGGTTTGGGAGGGGACAAGGGCTCAGAGCCCTTCCCGTGGCGCTGGCAGGCTCAGTCAGGTGTGTGATCCCCTGGACAAGGCTGTTTGCTGGGACAAACATGTAGGCTTGACCTTATCTGCTGGGCCCAGAGAGAAGGGAAGTGTTGAGCACCATGACCCCAAAGGTGGCTGGTCTTTGGGACACGTGAGCGTCCATCACTGGCTGAGTGAGCCCAGCTCACTGGGCAAAAGCAGGACCTTGCCCTTGGCCCTGCAACTCTGGGAGCTTTTTAAAGAGCCAGGAGTGGAAAGACACCATCAGGTGAGCAGGGAAACAGGGAGGCAGGTGAAGGTGCCCTGGGCAGGCTAGTGTGTGCTGCTGTGCTGGGGAGCCTGATATTCTGTGTTTACCTTGGCACAGGCGTTGCCATGATGAAGTTCAAGAGTCCCCCGGTGAACAGCCTGAGCCTGGACTTCCTCACTGAGTTTTCCATAAGCCTGGAGAAGTTGGAGAACGACCGTGCCTGCCGGGGTGTGATCATTACCTCCGTAGGTCTTGTCCCTTGCTCGTATTTGGTCTCTTGGGTCACTGGTCACTGGGACAGGAGGGCCTGGAGGCAGCTTTGATTGGCTCTGGGAAGAGGGGAGGGGGTTCTTGGAAGGGCTGTGATCTTCTTTCTGTGACCTTTTCTGGCAGAACAACAGCAGCCGAGTGTTGTCATTTGTCATGCAAATCAAATCTGCTTATCTACCGGCCTGACACATCCTGTGAGATCTCCTGGAGGAGATGCCAGTGTTTATTTTCAGGCGTGGTGTGGGGACAAGGTGGTGCCTGGGGATGGGGCGGGGCAGGGTTTGTGCTGTGGCTGATTGTACCCACACAGAGACCCTGACAATGAGAAATCCATACTGCAGGCAGAGTCCCAGCATTGCAGGCCATGGTGGTGGGATGATCCAAGCTGTGGCAGCACTGGGGAGACATTTTCAGAATCCCCAAAGACCCTCATATCACATATAATTACCACTTTTCTCAGGCTGCCATGCCCAGGGCTGAAGGGTGACAGTGAGTCTAAGTAATGTCTGTATTTTCCCAACTCCAGGCCATCCCCAAAATATTCTCCTCTGGCCTGGACATCATGGAGATGTGTGGGAAGAACGTGGAGCACTACGGCGAGTTCTGGAGAGCTGTGCAGGAGATGTGGCTGCGGCTCTACGGCTCCAACATGGTCACGGTCGCTGCAGTCAATGTAGGTCCTCTGGACCCACCTCACTTGTCACCTGCTGTAGCTTGTTTGCACCGTGTGGGCAGGGACAGCCGAAAAACCGGGCTGAAACAAATCCAAAAACTGTGTTTGTTGGGGTGTTTGGGCGAAATTCGTGTCTGTCAGCGTGTGGGGTGTGGGAAGGTGTGGAAGCGTGGGATGCTGCAGGCACCGTGCAAGCTGCAGACACTGCTGGGGTATAGCAGCATTTCAGCACTTGCACCAGGTTTTGCTCCTCCAGGTGTGATTCGTGGCCAGCAGGGAAGTGCTGTTGGAATCTCGATGTCCGTGGATGGGTCGTTACATGTTTGGTGTCTTCTTTTCATTTTCCAGTGCGGTGCTGCCCTGGCAGCTCCCGGTGGTATCTGTCCACAGCCCATCTTTGAAGGCAGCTGGGTCTTCCCACGGGCATCCTGAGCAGGGCTGAGCAGCACCAAGCCATGGCAAAGATGGTCACAGATGGAAGGGAATCCTCCCCTGTGAGGGTGGTGAGGCCCTGGCACAGGTTGCTCAGAGAAGTTTGGGCTGCCCCATCCCTGGAAGTGTTCAAGGCCAGGTTGGATGGAGCTCTGAGCAACCTAGTCTAGTGGAAGGTGTCCCTGCCAATGGCAGGGGGGTTGGAATGAGATGAGCTTTAAGGTCCCAAACCATTCTGTGATTCTGTGAAACCCTGATAACCTATCAGAGATCTTCTTTAGGGCTGTTTCAGATCAGGTGATCAGAAATCTGGGGGACATCTGCTCTGTCAGCCCGTGTCTTCCCTGCTCTGGAGGGATCAGTGAAGCTGAGGGATATTTGTAACCATGTCCTAGACTCACTCCATCCTTCTGTCTGCCAGGGGTCCAGCCCAGCAGGAGGCTGCCTCATCGCCCTGTCGTGTGACTACAGGATCATGGCAGAGAACCCCAAATTCAGCATCGGCCTGAACGAAGCCCAGCTGGGCATTGTGGCTCCTTTCTGGTAGGCCAGTACTTCCTGCTTCTAGCACCATGTGTAGGTCTCTAAAAAGAATTCATCTTCAAGGAGTTAGTCGTTTTAACAGGTCATAGAGGTGTAGTTTGTGTGTCAGTGATGAGGTAGATGCAGCTTCAGGAGATGGCACCTCATTTTTGGCCTGTCCTGCAGGTATCTGAAAAGCTTTCAGGTTGCAGAACGCCCTCATGTCCTTAACCAGCAAGGACCTCTGTTCAGACCCTGCAGTCAACTCCAAAACTAGTGCTGGGGGTTCTCACCGGTCAGGCTCGGTCTGGGAATATGCTTTCCTCAGGATAAATGGTGTGTACCTGCAAACTCCTGTGGTGTGGAGATTTCTGAAAGCATAGGGACAGTAACATACTGAGACACAGACCCTTGGTTGCCCTAAGAGTGTGTAGATGTACGATTGGAAAGGAGATTTCACACCAAGTTTGCCCATGTCACAGCCAGTGGGCACAGCTGGGACCTCTGCATTGAGGGGCAAGTGAGGAGCTCTCATGGAGGGGAGAGTGAACTCTGTTGGGGTACTGCCAAAAATGGCTCTTCTCACACGATTTTCCTGATGTGGCTGAGCCTGCAGCTGCTGTTCAGAGCCCCGAGCCTGGGGAGTGGGACCAGGCTGCTCTCATCTCCAGTGTCTGGGTGAGCTGCCCCTGTGTGTTTCTTTCCCTCACTGTGTCTTTGCCTCCCGCCTCCTCCAGGTTTAAGGACACGTTTGTGAACGTTGTAGGACACAGGATCGCTGAGAGCTCCCTCCAGCTGGGCTCCCTCCACCCTGCACCCGAGGCTCTCAAGCTTGGCCTTGTGGATGAACTGGTGCCAGAGGAGAAGCTCCTGGAAAAGGCTTCGGCTGTCATGGCACAGTGGCTGGCCCTTCCTGGTAAACCTCTGGCAGAGGAGGAAGGGGTCTGATCCGAGTGGGAAGGACAGATGCCACGGCTGCTACCTGGGAGCTTTGTAGCAGTTTCCATTGAAAGGGAAGGTGTGGATGGCTGGGAGATGGGAGAGCTGAGCACAGTGGTCCTGAGTCAATGTGGAGGTGCCTGAGCTCCAGATACAAACTGAATCTGTCTGTCAGTGGAGGTGTTAGCCCAGGAAAGCTGCCATGGAGCTGAGGGAACAGGCTGGGTGAGAGCAATTGGGTGGCTGCCAGTCTGCTTTCGTTGTCTGGATCAACTCTTGGCACTCTGCTGAGGTGGGGATGGCAGTGATGGGGGTGTGAGGACAGACAGACAGCACAGACATACTGTGTATTTGGGCTGCTCCATGACTGCAGCACATGGCTCCAGGGCTGGGAGAGAGCTCTCTGCCAGCCAGGGCCAGATCTGAGCTGTCCCGTCTCAGACCACCTCTGTCCCCTGCTGTCCTGGTGGCAGTGACACCTCACCCTTCAGTGAGCATGTCTCAGCTGTGCCCTCCCCAGACTTCCAGGAGACACTGTGCAGATCCTTCCCCTGAGTCAGAGCAGGAGTCTGTGCAGGAGAAGGTGTCTGTAGCATCCCCGTATCTGTGTGGGATGACACAGGCCCAGGGATGAGCTTGAGGGGGCAGTGCTGCTGGGTTTTTTTACAATGTGTTTGGGAGGAGCAGACTGTCTTGCCACAGGTTGAAGGGGTTGGTTTGGGGGAGCTTAGAGCCAGAGCAGTTTCAAATAACAAGGAATTTTGTTTGGTTACTGCAGTCCTGAGCCTGGGGGTGTGTATTGGGAGGGGATGTTGAGAAGAGGCTGGGCTCTGGACGGCACAAAGAGGAGGAAGTGCACTTCATCTGTGGCAGTAACTAAGTCATTTCCCCACTGAGCAGTACAGCCATAATTTATTGTGTGAGAATTTATCCAGTTCCTGGTCCAGCCAGTGGGGTTTTCCTTCCCCTTTCCCTGCTGGTTCAAAGAGCCCTTTGCTGTGGGATCCCTCCCCTTTGCACCTGCAAGTGGTGGCAGCAGCTGGGAGCTGGTCAGGGCTGAGGACAGGGCGTGCTCCTCATCCTCACTGTCCTCTCCACAGACCACGCCCGCCAGCTCACCAAGTCCATGATGAGGAAGGCGGTGCTGGACCGCCTGGTCTCTCACCGGGAGGAAGACATTAAATACTTCATCAACTTCATCTCAAAAGAGTCCATCCAGAAGTCCCTTCGCATGTACATGGAGATGCTGAAGAAGAAGAAGAGCTGAGGATCCAACCGCCCTGGGGCAGGTCCTGGGAGGTCGAGTCACCCTCCAAAAATGCTGCGGTGGCTGTAGGGTTTCACAGCAAAGCTGTCTGCAGTGCCAGCAATTGGTGGTGTGCCACTGCTCCCATGGCTGCCCCAACGCTTCCCTTTATCCTGTAGAGTGCCTGACACCACTGCTGCCTTCCCTGAGAGCAGGGGAAGCCTGCTCAGCCCCCACAAGGGATGGACAGGGAGAGGGTCTCGACTCACTGTGGCCTGAGCCCACCAGTCCTTGGATGTCCTCCCTCCTGTCCAACACTTAATCGTGAAATGAGGTGCGTCAATAAATCTTCAAGTGAAGTAGGAGGTGGATGCTTCATTCCCCGTGGTCACAGTGTCCTGGCTGGTGGCCTGTCCCCAGGCTCTGGTTGGTGGTGTGCTGGGGGGTCTGGGCATGGCCAGCTGTCACCCTTCTCCAGACCAGGATCTGGAACAGCCCACACACAGGGCTCGTGGATGGGGCTGCAGGGGGTGGTGGTGAGAGCTGGAGCTGGAATCGTGGTCTGCAGCTGCAGGAGGAGCTCAGGCCGTGAGCTTCACCTCAACTGGGTAGTGGTCACTGACTGCCAGGGCCTGGAGGAGAGTGAGAGGGGGGGAGGTGTGAGTCCCTCACCACGACAGTGGGGCTGCAGAGCAGTCCATTGCTCTGCCAGAACCTTCTGCCTCCTGGAGGGGATCACAGTGTTCTGAACCCTGAGGTACTTGACATACAGGGCTCCAGTTTTGGCACCTCTCAGGGAGAGGCCCAAGCGTGGCCTGTGGTGGGCACTGGAAGGAGGGCACCTGCCCTCTGAGACCCCCTTGTCTCAAGTGAGGGCTTTGTGCCAGCATTGCCTCTTACATGGAAGACCATGAAAAACCCCATGTGTCTCATCCCCACGGGGACAAATCCCAAATTTGCGACAGTGACCCAAAATCCCCCCTCCTGTTTCCCCGCTTGGGTTCCTTGTCACCCTGAGCCCCCCAGACAGATGATGACAGCCCTGCAGCCTGGGCCAGATTGGCTTTGGTGCCTGTTAGATGCCCAGGTTTGTGATCCTGGCTCACCTCCTCCTGGTCCAGCTGGAAAGCACGCTGGAAATTGTAGATAGCAGCCGAATTGGACACGATGCTTCTCTTCAGCTTGGCCCCACACACCACGATCCTGCCATGGAGATGTGGATGGTGGATCCAACTCCTGCCCCTGCACTCGGCCACTGGTAGGACGGGACAAGCAGGGGGTCCCTGGGGTGCTGGGGAGGGGGGTGGCAGTGCCATGGGGGTGGTGCTCACCTGTCATAGGCACAGTCTGACTTGCCCACGGTGGTGTCGGTGCTGTCGGGGATCAGCCACTTGAAGATGTCGCTGGTGCGCAGGCGGATGGACGACCAGTCGCTGGGCTGGACGTAGGCACAGTCAGCATTGAAGTCACCCAGGAACATGATGTTCTGCAGTGGGGTAGATGGAGAGGCTTATGGTCTGAGAATGGGGCTGTCTCTGACACCAGCCCTCCAGTTGGGGTCAGTCCTGGGAATCCCTCGTGACAGGGCAGGAACAAGGTGGTCTCTATCCCACCAGCCCTGCACCAGCTGCACTCGTCTTGGAGCAGGGTCCCAATGTGGGTCAAACAGTCTCAGTGCCCACCCCTGGTGCCATCCCCAGTGCTGTGACACTCACGTCAGTCCCCCACTTGTTGAGGATGTCCAGGTAAACATCGTAGAGCGCGTCGATCTCAGCAACGGCATCGTGTGGGGCTGAGTGCAGGGGCACCAGCACAAACTCCTCCACCTCTGCCAGGGGAGAGGAACGTCAGCCCCACAGCCACCCAATGCCACCACCAAGGGCCACTTGTCCCCTTACTTACTGGTGTGGGGCGCTGAGACCCTCAGGATGAACGGCTCCCGGCTGAAGACGTCCTGGGGGTCCTTGTACTGGTAGGTGTCCACCACAGACACGACGTCTGTCCTGTGGGAGCAAAGGGATGGTGACCCTGGGGCTCAGCATGGCCTCTGTGTCCCCTCCATGGTGCTGGTGGCCCTGTGGTGCCGTGGCACAGGCAGCAGCACCCCCAGCCCTGTTACCTGTAGATGAAGAGGTACATCTCCTTGTAGTTCTCCCGTCCCAGGGGGCCACTGATCTCGTAGTCATATGGGGACTTGGACACACTGTGAAGATGCAGAGGCAGAGCAGTGACATGGCTGGTACCATCCTGGGTTTGCCTTGGCATGTCCAGGAGCTGGGCAGCCGTGGGGTTGGCACCAGCTAGTCCTGCTCTGCTGTCCCTGTGGGTCACTGTGCCCTGGCCGCGAGGTGACATGGGCTGTGGTGGCTCTGAACCCCCCTGTGTCCCACCCTGGGGTGGCTCCTTGTGCTCAGCAGGATGTGGGGTGGCTCCTGCCACCCCTTTCTCTGCAGGGACGCTCCTCACCTTCCTTTACAGCAGGGCTGAATTAGGTCAGTGAGCAGCCCGGGGCCCTGCAGCGCCTGGCGTCACCCTCCCTGCCCCGGCTGCTTTGTGGCCGTGCTGGAGGGGACACCAAAGGGGCGAGGACATGGGCTGGGTGGACCTGCTCGGGAGCACTCCCAGCTTTCAACACAGCAGCAACAGCTTCCTCCTGGTCCCAAGCTGTGCCCTGTCCCAAAATGGGGTCAGCATCCAGCCAGTGGAGGGGCTGCTGCCCTGCTGTGGCCAGTTAAAGCCCACCCCAGCAGCCCCTTTTCCTCCTGGGGTGCCAGAGCCATTCACCTCAGAGTATCACCCACCACTGGGTCGATCCCAGGGTCCTTCTGCCACTCACAGGGTGTTGGGGTGCAGGGTCTGCCTGCCCCCACCCCCTTCACCCCCCCGCTTTCACCTCTGGCAGGTTCTATTGGATTTTGAAGATGGAGCTTGCCAGAGCTGTAGTTCCTTTCCATCCTGCGTGCTCAGGTGGGGTTACAGCTTTCAGAAGGGATTTGTACCACTTTTAGCCCCATTCCCCTCACCAGATTATTTACAGCGGCTCTTTTTGCTCAGTGCCCCAGCACTTTTCTCCTATTCTCCTTCCCAAAAACAAACTCTCTGCCAACAGCTGACATTTGGGGTTTTTTGCCTTTTGTTGCTCAGGCAGCTTGGCTTTCCCTGCTCATGCTGCTGTCCCAGCCCCAGCCCTGCTTGTACCTGTTGAGCTGCTCCATGAGCTCGGTGACGGCGCTGAGGTCGGAGTCGCGCACCTCCTGCACCAGCACCACGTCGTAGCGGCGCAGGATCTGCGGGGCCAAGGGGGACGGTGATGGTGGGAGGGAACCTGCTGCCAGCTCAGGGCCTGTCTCCCACCCACCTCCCAGCCAGGCACCCTGGCATGCTGCTGGATACAGCATGGGGACCCGCATGTCCCTCGGTCCCAGGGCAGATGTCCCCATGGGGGGCTCAGAGGGATTTGTGGCTGTGTCTGATGCCCCACCATGCTGGTCCCCACCAAGCTTCCTCCACTCAGGGCATCCCCAGCACTGGGATGCTATCCCACCCTCAGCCACATGTCCTTGGCACAGGAGCCACGTTTGTGGCTGTCCCAGTGCACAGCCTGTCCCCATGTTGTGCTGGCTGCACTCACGTTGATGATGATCTCTGCCACCTCCTTGTTGGACATCTTGGTGTCACCAAAGGCCTGGATGTTGAAGGCACCAACGCGCAGGGTGGCAGTGGCCGGGCACAGGAGAGCCACAGCCAGCAGGGACAATGCCAGAGTCACAGCCCCCATCCTGCAGGGAGGGATGCAGAGTCACAGACGTGGGAGCTGAGCTTGGAAAAACTCCTTTGGATTTGGGGTAGAAAAATAAAAGGACATGTAGATCCTTCCTCAGTCCTGCCGTACAACAGTGTCATGATGGGCACTGTGGAGCTGGCACAGGCAGTCTGACAGCTCATTGGTCCCAGAGAAGATAAATCTCATCCCACCACAGTGAATCCACCTCTTCCATCTCCCGAGATCACCCAGTTCCACTCCCCGCTGGAATTTCTCCATCACCTGCCAGCCCCAACCACCACCACCGACACTCCAGGCTGTTCCATGTCCTTAAACTTCACCACAGCCTGCACTGTTAGAGCAAGGAGCAGCTCCTCATCCCAGCTCGTCCCAGCTCATCCCAGTCCCTCCTGGTTCACAGCTGAAGGTGCTGAGCCTGGATGTGTCCTTACCTTGCCAAGTGTGCAGCACCTCTGCCCTGCCGGCAGCAGGACGGGCGGCTTTATTCCCAGTGGAGTTGCCGGCAAAGCAGGATGAGTCGGACACCCCCGTGGGGGTTTTGGCATGACTTTGGGCTCCTTCCCACATTGGGAAACCAGAAATCCCACAGGACGACAGGGTGGGGCCAGCACAGCCTCCCCTGTGCTGACACAGCGAAGGGCAGCCCTGGAGGCTCGACAGGGCTGGAGCATCCCAGTGGGAATGGGTGGGCACGTGGGACTCGGGGGTCTGCAGCCAACTGGGGTGGCCTCCCAGATCACAGAGTGGGCACAGTGGCCAGGCAGGAGGTGAAGGTCACTGACCTTAATTGGGTGATTCAGACAGTGTAATTAGAGGGAAGAGGAGGAAATGGCCCATGTTTGGGTCAGGCAGGTGAGCCCCGCCAGCCCCAGCTGCACACCCCTGCAGCAGCCCTTGCAGTCACCCACAACAGCCCCACCAGTGACCCAGAGCAGCCCAGCAGGAGTGGCATTCCCCATGCCAGCCCATGGCATCACTGTATCCCAAGGCATCACCCCGGGGTGAGGAAGGATCAGGAGGCTCTGGCAGGCAGGGAGACAGCGACAGCTCCTGCTGGGACTTGCTGGGCTCTCACATGTGACACCAGGTTTTGCATCCTCACACCCAGTCTCGGGATGAGTCCAGTGTCCCTCAGTGCTGTGTCGGCACCGAAACCCCGAAAGCCCCCTGGGAAGAACCAAACCTGCTGGGAACTGACTCACATCCTCCACCTCCCCCCACCCTCACTGTCAGTGCCCCGTCAGCCACCCCACAGCCAGGCGGGCTCTGTCGGGGTGCGTGGCAAGAGCATCCTGTTCCCTGGAAAGCCTGGAGCCTCCCAGGCTCTTCCTGGTGTCTCTGTTTTTGCTGCAGAAAGAGAAGCAGTGTTTGCCACACCCTGGGTCCAGGTCTCTCCATGGCAGGAGGGTCCCCCAGCCCTGGAGACCTCCCTGGGAGGGGATGGGGGACTTGGGTGCCACAGGCTGCTGGGGACACTGAAGGAACCTTCACTCCAGAGTTGCAAAGGCTGGAAGAGGCTTATTTTTAATGGAAGCAGAGAGCACCCCACTCGCACAAGATCCCAAAGAGTGGCTCCTTGCAGAGACAGCAGGCAGCTTGGCTGGCACTGGTGGCATGTGGGCTTCCACGAAGGCTGCGTGTGCATGCTGGGATATCCTGGTAGCCACCAGCACAGGGACGGGCTCAGCGGGTTTTCAGGGTCACCTCCACAGGGAAATGGTCACTGACAGCCAAAGCCTGGGTATGGGAGAGAGCAGAGGGGACCTGAGCTCATCCAGACCCTGGGATGGCTGGCTGAGACCCCACCACTCCTCTCCAGATTTAGACCATACTCCAAATTGCTCAGCCTGGGGGGTTGATTCAGTGCAAGACTTGGGGTCGGGCCACCCTGGGGTGTGCCCCACAGAACAAGGAGCCCGCCCACACTCCCAGGAGGTATGGTGGGGTGGATCCCAGTGTTAGTGGGCCCGTGTGCCCTGGCCCCTCACTCACATCCTTGCTCTGGAGGTGGAATTTCTCCTCGAAGTTGTTGACGGTGGCGGAGCCCGGATCGATGTCTTGGCGCAGGGCGGTGCCGCAGGCGACGATGCTGTTGGGGCAGCACGGGGGTGTTAGTGCCCACCAGCACCCCCAGTGCCAGCCAGTGCCCCCCACCACGGCACCCACCGGTCGTAGGCACAGTCGGTGTCAGCCACGGTGGTGTCGGCGCTGTCGGGGATGAGCCACTCGCAGTCGCGCAGGGAGCGCAGGCGGATGGACGGCCACTGCGAGCTGGTCACGTAGGAGCAGTCGGCGTTGAAGTCACCCAGGAAGAGGATGTCCTGCAGGGCAGCGCGTTGTGTCCCTGCCCATGGACCTTATGGGTCAGCAGGGGCTCCCTAAATTCTTAAGGGGTGGCAACAGCCCCACCCTGGGGCACTGCAGTGCACAGGGACAAACCCCCTGTGAAGGCAGTGGAGACACCCAGCAGCTCCCTGCCTGGAGGTTGCTGGGGTGACACCTGCTCTAATGGGTACAAGAGGCCTCCTGTGGGACAAGTCCATCCACTTGCCCACCCAGCTGCCCTCAGAGAGTAGCTGAGCTCTCTGACATCGCTTACATTAGTGCCCCACTTGTTGATGACATCAGTGTAGACGTCGTAGAGCGCGTCGATCTCTTGTGCTGCGTGGCTGGGCTCGGAATGCAGGGGCACCAACACAAACTCCTGCAACTCTGCCAGACAGGTGGGTGTCAGCCCCCACCTCGGCTGCAGCAACTGAGAAGGGAGCAGGAACCCCAGGGACCACCCCAGGTCAAGCCCCAGCTACCGGCTGGGAAAAGCTGCTGCAGGGAAAGGGTGTTTGTGATGATGTGCGTGTCCTCCAGACTGGAATTTCCTGTGGGGAGCTGCATCCCTTTGCGTAGGGTTTGTTGCTTGTTTCCTGTCAGCTTTTGCAAACCACCACGGTTTTGGGAAGGAGATGGAGGTGGGAGAGGGATGGGAGAGTGTATGTGCCCTGAGGAGGTTCTAAGGAGGAATGGAGGTGATGTGGAGGTGATGGCAGGGGGTAGATGATGGTACAAGGTGGGAAATGGGACATGATGGGAGATGGCAGGGATGGGGGATGGCAGGCAATGGGAGATGGCACATGATGGGAGATGGCACCCAAGAGCAGGAAGCAGATGGTGGGATATGGCACAAGATGGGAGGTAACAAATAATGGGATGCAGGATATGATGGGAAGCAGCTGGAGATGTGAGATGGCACTAAACTGGAGAGGAACCCATGGTGGGAGATGACAGACAGCGGGATGTGATGGGAATTGACAGGAGATGGCACATGGTGGGAAAGAGCAGGCTGGGCAGGTAAATAGGACCCCTGGGTACCCATGGGTGGGAGATGGTCCCACAGCAGTGAGGGACCCCTGTGCAGCCCAGATGGCAGGCACAGCTCTGGGCTTAGCCTGGGAGGGGACCCTGTGCCAGGTCTGGCATCCCCCAATGCCAGCTCTGCTCACGTGTGGTGGGTGAGGAGAACTTCACAATGAAGGGCTCCCTGCTGAAGGTGTCGGTCCCACAGGACTCGCAGCCATCGTCGTAGTAGTAACTTCCCAGCACAGAGACCATGTCTGCCCTGAGGGAGGAGAGCAGGGCAGCCCCCAGCACAGCTCCTGGCACAGACAGGGCCCCTAAAGGTACCCATAGCCTTTTGGGGGTTGCTGGTGAGGACAGCAGGTGATACAGGGGACACTGGACCCCGGTGACATCCCTTACCTGTAGATGAAGAGGTACTGCTCCTTGTAGCTGGTCCGACCCAGAGGGATGCTGACCAAAAAGCTGTAGGGCTGCCCAGAAGCACTGGGGGTGAGAGGTGGAGAGGGTGAGAGGAGGCTCCTGGTGCTCCCCAGCACCCATCAGGCTCTCTCCAGCTCAGCCAGGGTGCTTTGGCATGGTGAGATCCCAGCTGGGATCCAGCCCAGCATCCCATTTGCAGTCACCCCCACACTGTGCCATCAGGGTCACCTGTTGAGCTGGTCCATGAGGTTGTGCACGGCGCTCAGGTCAGCATCCCGGACTTCCTGCACCAGGATGATGTCGTACTCCGACAGGATCTGAGGGGACAAGCTCAGAGCTGCTCGCCCCTGGCCGGGAGTGCTCATGGGGCACCCATGGGTGTCTCAGCTGGGCTGCAAAGGCTGCCAGGCTGGCAATGGGAGGCCACTCCTCTCCCACCCCTCCCCAAGGACCCTACAGCAGCTGTGCTGGGACAGAGCAAGGGGTGGATTCCCCCTGACACCTCTCCCCACCTCCCTCACTGCCCCAGGGAGGGGGCTCCTGTGCTGGTGTTCTCTGCCTTGGAAGGGCCCTGGGATCACACAGACCCATCTGTCTCAGACCATCATCCCAGCAGCTGCTCTGAGGGAGGAACCTGGGCAGCACCAAGCATTGCCCATCCTGGGTTGGGCATCAGCAAGAGTGGAGATGGCCTGAGGTGGGAGATGGTAACGAGGGATGAGCAGATGGGTGGCTGAAGGGAGGTTTGGATGGAGGGGTGGATGGAGGTGTGGATGGGTGGATGGATGGGTGGATATATGGATGGATGGATGCCTACAGAAAGCTGGTGTCCCACTGCCCCAGGGTGGCTGCATCCCAGGGAGCAGAGGGTGTCCAGGCCTGCTCCTCTCCCCTGCACTCACAGAGACGATGATGTTTGCCACAGTCTGGTTGGACATCTTGGTGTCCCCAAAGGCCTTGATGTTGAAGGCACCGACCTTCAGCGCGGTGGCCACGTGCAGCAGGAGAGCTGCAGCCAGCAGGGACAGCACCAGCTTGGAGGCTGCCATCCTGTGTGCAGAGGGACAGGGAGGGGCTCAGCCCTCCTGGCCGGGAGAAGGTTTCTGGCACAGGTGGTGGAGGTGACCAGGGTAATCCCACTGGCCATACTGGTTTCACTGGGAGACATCGGTTTTCCAGTGAACCACCAGGATCCAGGGATTGTGTACATCCGTCACATGGCTCCTTATCCTGCCTGTCCCTCCTGGAGGGAGGCCAGACCACCCACGAGGCCAGAGCGGAAAATTCACTGGCAAACAAGCAAATGCCATTTCATGGTGACACAGAACGGTCACTTCCTCCTTCACTGCTCTCAGCCCTGACACCTCTCCTGGCCTGGGATGGGTGGCAGTGGCCAGGGACACCGAGGTCCCTTGGCTTGTGCCTCTCCCACCCCTCCCTGCATCTGTGCCAGAGACCCCAAAGACCCTTCAGCAGCTGTGCTAGGACAGAGGAAGGGATGGATCCCCCCAACACCCCTCCCCATCTCCCTTCCTGCCTGGAACATCCTCACCTGGGGTATCCTTCCCCCCATTTCCCAGCACTGCCCCTGCCCCATCCTCACCCACGCTGTCGTCCCCCGGGACCCCTCGCTGAGGCAGCACAGCAGCTCCCACCCACAGGGGGAAGGCTTTTGGGAAGTATTTCCCATGGCACTCCGCTCCCTGGGGTAATATTTCACCAGTGTGTGGGATCTGAGCCCTGCCCAAGCCCAGGTGCCCCAAGCGGGAGCCGGATAAGATGGGCTGAGAGGACAGGCAAACACACCAGCTTTTGGCACAACACATCCCAACCCCAGGAAGGTTTTGCTGCCTCAGGGTTTGCTTTTCCTTCTGCTCCAGTTAAACCCTCGCCTTTCCCACTTGCACCCTTGATGTGGCTGCAAACGCCTCCCTCCAACACCACAATCCCCCCAGCTGGTAACACAGAGATTTGGTAACACCACAATTTAGTCATACCAAAAATTCCCCAAAGCCCCACAAATCCTCCCCAGTCCCAGGGGCACAGCAGCCTCTGCACCTCCCAGGCAGAGACACCTACGAGGACCTTGAGCTGTGCCCAGGCTCAGCCCTGGCAGAGCATCGTGGCAAAATTAGGCAGAGCTGGAGAAGGTGACACTGGGGAGCTCCTGTGGTGTGGGAAGAGAGGGGAACAGGACATACCTTTGGTGTCGTCCAAGGACTCTGGAAGGAGAAGGATCTGCACCTGCATTTATGGGGAGGGACGTGCTCACTGTGCCAAGTGGCTGCCTGGCCAAGGAGCATGTGAGGCCGCAGGCTCCATATGGCATTTTTCACGGAAATAAAGGTCTGCTCAGCGCAAAAAGGGCCCTTTCAGCCACTGCCAATACCTCCCGTCACAGGTAAGGCTGAGAACGTGCTGAAATGGATTAAAATGCCAAGAGATCTGGGAGTGAAATGGATCCCAGAGACCACTCGTGGAGAGTGGCAGCTCCCTGATGTGGGGCGTGCGCAGCTCTCACTCATCAACAGACACAAGTTCTCTTAAAACATGTTTATTCCACAAACATGAATTGTTCCCACCCAGCACATTTCCACCCCCACATTTCCAACAAGGTGGGTGTTCCAGGGCCAGCAGGAACCCAGTGCCAGGAGCTGAGGGCATCCAGTGCATCCTGGTGTGGTGCTGCCACTCTGGTCTCCAGGTGTGAAGCCAGTCTGGGTGTGATCCCAAAAAGCACCACATCCCTGCCATGGTGCCTGTCCCCACAGCCTCCCCAGGCGGTCACAAGGCTCAGCCCCATCCCTGGGAGGGCTGTGAGGTGCCAGGGGGTGTCAGGCCCCCCCACCCCACCCACTCCCCCTACTCGCCCCAGCCCTGCCCCAGTGGCCTTGGCCGATGTCCTGGTGTTCCCGGTGTTCCCGGTGCTCCCGGTGCTCCCAGCCTCCAAAGGCAGCTGTTGGATTTCCCAGGAGGGCCATGCCAGGCCCTTAGAAGTGTGCAGTGATCCTGAGGGGCTGGGGGGGCCCTGCCAGCCCCCTCCCCTGGAGCCAGGCATACCCCAGAGAAGGGGGGCTTCCCACAGTGGGATTAGGCCTTGGCCTAGACCCCCCCCAGCAGGCTCCCCAGGTTGGGCCCAGGGCCAGGCTCCCCCAGCCAAGCCCTCCATGGTCAGTCCCTCTTCAGGTCAAGACCCTCTCAAGAACCAGA
>VYXB01001650.1:0-92935 GCA_013397135.1 Pachyramphus minor
AGGAGGGCCAACTGTGTCCTGGATACAACTGTGTCCTAGATACATTGCCAGCCCGTTGAGGGATGGGATTGTCCTGCTCTGCTCTGCTCTGCACTGGTGTGACCTCACCTTGAACATTGCGTGCAGTTTTGGGCACTGCAATATAAGAAAGATATTAAGCTATTAGAGGGTGTCCATAGAAGGGCAATGAAGACAGTGAAGAGCGGCTGAGGTCACTTGGCCTGTTCAGCCTGGAGGAGACTGAGGGGAGACCTCATTGCAGTCTACAACTTCCTCGTGAGGGGAAGAGGAGGGGCAGGCACTGATCTCTTCTGTGTGGTGATCAGTGACAGGACCCAAGGGAATGGCCTGAAGGTGTTTCAGGGGAAGTTTAGGTTGGATATTAGGAAAAAGATCTTCACCTAGCAAGTGGTTGGGCACTGGAACAGGCTTCCCAGGGAAGTGGTCACAGCACCAAGCCTGACAGAGTTCAAGAAGCATTTGGACAACATTCTTGTGTGACTCCTGGGAATGGTCCTGTGCAGGGCCAGAAGTTGGACTTGTTAATCTTTGTGGGTCCCCTCCAACTCAGCATATTCTGTGATTCTGTGATGTTTGTTTCATACCTCAAGGTATGGTGACTCAATCACTTTCCCAGACAGCCTGTTCCAATGCTCAACAATCCTTCCATTGAAGGAATTTTTCGTAATATCCAATCTAACCCTCCTTCGGTGCAACTTGAGTCCATTTCCTCTTGTCCTATCAAACGGCAGACTCCTTTCACCTAGTTGTAGACAACAATAAGGTCTACCCTGAGCCTCCTTTTCCCCAGGCTAAACAACCCCAGCTCAGTCACTCCTCCTATGACTTGGGCTCCAGTCCCTTCACTGGCTTCGTTGCTCATTTAACTTTTAATGAAGATTAAGCAGGTCTAAAACAATCACTTCTGGCCACTCAGAGAGCTTTACAAAAACTAATATACCTATTGGGCTAGATGAAGGCCTGAGAGACGGGTTTTCTGTCTTACATGGTTAGCTCACAATTATTTTCAGATATAATTGAACTGACATTTAGCTATCAATAACAGGATAGGGATTGCATTTCCAGAGGTCATGACAGACTCCAAGTGAAAAGAAACCATCCTTTGTCTTTTACCTTTGCAGAAAAGTCAATATTTAAATGTAACTGAATTTGAATGCTGATATAAACACACGTAATATCCACTCGGATCCTGTCTGAACACGTGTATTTATATTTTCACTATATGCCAAAGACATTTAATTTTAAGAAGGAGAGAAAAAAAACCTGTTTATTTCTTTTATAACAATCTGGCATGCATACAAAATTCAAAATGCTTTATTTTTATAGATCATGCTGTAAATTAATGTAAATAATTTAACAGGCAGATTATTCACTGTGCTGGAAATGACTGGCATTTTTCAAGAGTATAAGGAGAACTGTTTGACTAAGGATATCAGCAAATGATACAAACACAAAAAAGACTTAGCAACTCCCTGTAAAATATTTCAGACTCCACAGATTGTTCCACATTAGAAATTGTACAGTATGTCAGAGGTTAACACACAGTGTGCAGCACATATTTTGAAGATCTGTTGTTTGCACTTTAAAAAAAAAAGATTGCTTTAATTTTTTTTAAGAACCTAAGTGATTGAATTTGTACATGACCATGTTGCCTGGACTTCATTTGCACTTGGTTCAAACTATTGTACCATCAGGCATCAGATGGGGAGTTTTCCCCTGTAGAAATTAGCAATATAAGAACAATATAAGAACAAAGGAACCATCCTCATTAACTGCTCAAGGTCAATCCTAGAGATTGCTTTTACTAAATAAGTCTATTCCACAGTTTTGTGGAAATGCAGTAATCACAGGTATCAGCTAGATACAACCACTCAGTAGGCAAACCATTATCTCAAAGGATGGCAAGGGCTTTAAAGTCCAAAGTAAGCTCTCATTTTACTTCTATCATAATTAAAGAATCTAATGCTTCTTTTATTCTCCTTTATGTCACATATAATGTACTTCAAAAATTCAAATGAAATCAAAAAATCCCAATACCTTCCCATCAGATTAACAGCTGATTAGTCAAGAATTATTTTTCTGTTTGATCAAACTTGGATAACCACTCCTGACTTTCAGTAACATGCTATGGATTCATCTATATTTCACTGTGAGCATAAAAGACATTTCCCTATATCAGTAATTAGGAGGTTCCATTAACCTGAGACTGTAAAATATACATAACATATAAGGGTAGAGTAGACAGTCAGATGGGCTACAGTGATGGGCTGCTGTAGTAGATGTCCTTTTTATTTCTCTGAAATAACATAGCTGCTGCTATAGCTAAAATTCGTAATTAAAATGTAGCACACTTCTCAGAAATCTTATTTACCAAGCAGTACAGTCCAGACAGCCTGGGATGCTGGATGCTCTGAGTCCCCACCTGAATCCAGATTCAATGTTTGTAGCAAGCTGCAGTATTTATAATTAATGACAATACTAATTACGGACATATTGGGACACATACTATTTTCATCTCCCTTTGAGGTGTTAAGCATGAATATATAGCCAAAAGTTATTGCATGAGTATATCCTTAACATATTCTTTTTAATGCAGAGGACATAAAATTCTCATTAACAATAATTGGAGTTAGAAGCAAGAATTCCAGGAAGGATTGTTGTCTCATTAGATTTTAACTAGAAATACTGTAAAATATTCTGTTTATGCATTGTTACAATTTTGGAGTCCTTTTTTTTTTTTTTTTTCAAATTAAGACCTCTATTAATAAAGTCATTTAGAGCTAAATGAAAGCTCCCACAATTCTGGAAATCCTGTGTGCACTAGTAAGTTCCCCCAAGGACACAGCCTTTCCAACTAAACTGTAGAGTTATTAGGAAACAACTCTACAATATCCACTTGCCTTCCTGCAAAGGTAATCAATCCCCACCACAGTTAATGGCTGTGTCATGTCCTCTCAAAATTCCCACCATGTTTGGGTTCATGAAAAGCTGGTGGAGCTCTATCTCATGATATGCAAGGGCCTGATTGTGTTGATACTTCTTGATTACACAAAGGACCACAGCATTGACTCTCCATGCAAGGGAACATGGAAAAGCAGGTATGGTTTATTTAAGGATTCACAACAGAAAAATCAAAAAACCTGAAATTTTTTTTCAGGCAACAATCCCGTCCAGGAGTCACCCATAAGTGGTTTACAGCTTCATCAGAAAATTGCTTCTGCTCAGAGACCGATCTAAGTTTCAGAAAAAATGCTTCATTTTATTGGATATGTCAGGATAAGATCTTCATTACCAGATTATGCCTGCCTCCCAAAGTCAATAAAATCATTTCCAAGGACTCCGAGGAAATAAGCTCATTCCAAGCATATTTACAAACTTCAGTCCTCAAGATACCCCAAATATGAAAAATAAGAGGAGGAAGGAGAACTCACACAGACTGGACCATTTATAGTAAGGTTCACAACAGGCTTCTTTAACTCTTCTGCTTTAATAATAATTGTCTGATGCTCACAATTAGGAAAGGTGACCCTTCTAGCTTCCACTCACAACAAAAAGATGACACATGGTCATTTGCTTAAAAAAAGACAAACAGAACTGTCTTCTTAAATTGATTTTTGTTGAGAATTGATTGTTTAGCAGAAAGTATAATCACAAGTGGCGCTTCAGTAATTGATTTCCCAGAGCAAATCTCCACCAAGATACAAAGTTAGTTCAAAAGGTATAATTAAGAGGTAAGGCAAAGCCCTTGTATCAATTCTCATTCACTGCTAATAGTACGGTCCTTTTCACACAGTAGTTGTTACTTCAGATAAAAAACACCTTGTACAAATTCCAAAGAAACATTCTTCTGAAGGATGGAAAGCATTCTAAAGAAAAGATAACTGGCAGAGTCTCCTAATGAAAGTAACACTTACTTGCAAAATTTTGCCACAAAGAACTTAAAAAAAACACCAAACCAAACATGCTAGAAAGCAGTATCCTCTTATTGCCATTTCATTATTTGATTGGTCAAAACTGACAGTGCAATTTATCATCTTCACTTCATCTCTTAGGGTTAAACCTTTCCAAAATGATGCAGGACTGAAAAGTACAATGCTCCCTCTTCGCTTTCTTCCATTGACTCACTGATAATTCAGTAAAAGTGGCCAGGATTTTTCCAAAACTGCAACTCTACAGCACAGCGTTGCACCAAATCTTTTGAAAACGTGACAGAACCAAATATCTATAAAACCACTAAGTTCCTAGCAGTAAAATCCTGAAGCAAATTAGATAAAAAGAAACTGTATTTATGTGTATGGTGAAAAAACCAAACAACCAAAAAAAAAAAAAAAACAAACAAAAAAACCTAAACAATGAAAGTCCAACAGACATGCATATACACAAAAAAAGAACAATAGATTCTGGGAGCTTACTGCTCTTCACAGCAATGATAAATCTCTCACTAGATCTGACACTACTTTGGTACTTAGATTTTATTGCAACAGTCTTGCTGCATTTAACAACAGGATACAGTTTCTGGGGCATAACTGTCACGTCTCCCAAAGCAGTTCAGTTGAACCCCACAGACTACCTATAGATTTAGCAGTGCTTCTACACTGACTAGCAATACATTCTTTCAGCCTCTCATGACTTCAGGTTACATGGAAAGTTTATAGGACCTACAGTAGCTAACTTTGCATGGCAGACCCTTGGATGATCAGTATGTTCTGTAAGAGGACGACTGAATGTTGTATCTTGGCTGTCTTTGCAAAGTTGGCTAATGTGCTTATTTCTAACTGCTTTTGTACAGAGGATCAACAGCTCACATTCACTGCCATCAAGTCATCAAATGAGGAGTGGAGTTATGTGTCTTTCTAGAGTTTCCTCTACAATGCTATGAAAAAGAGTATAGTATGTTTTTCAGCTCAAAGGCAACAATAGTTCATATCAGATGCAATTAAGTGAAGTAGAGCTGGTCAGCACCTATAGTGTGCTTGCTTTGTCTACCTTACAAGGGACTTGCCCCTGTCTGGAACTCACTACTGGCTTCTTTAGACAAAGCAGCCCAACTTTTCTTGTCTCTTCTCACGTACATTCAAAATAGCATGTCCTCACATGGCCCAGAGAGTGCTTAGGACTATCATCTCTGCCTTTTCCATGCAGGAGAAAAAGGAAAATGACACATATTACCTTTCATGCACCATGCAAAAGACAAGTACAGAATGGTCTCTCCTATACACCTCCATCACAGTTTTAACAAAAACAGCTTCTCAGCCATATAAGCACTATAGTGATACTCTTGTAATCTGTTCCACAGTTTTATAACTGACTACACTTGCATGAAGACAAAAGATCTTTTATTTTATGAGGTCCTAATACTCATTCCCGGCTCAAATTGGTAGTGCTCTACTCTAATGTTAAAGTTACATGGTGTCTTTTGAAAGAATGTTCACATTGTCATCAGTAATGTTTATAGATACAGGGGTGGAAACAGAATCTACAGAAAATAAATGTTGCACATATATATTGTAATGTGGCACCCTTGCACCTCCCACAGACAACCTGACTCAGCTTATGAGAGAGCTCTTTGTAATACTTCACAATCCAAGCATTTTAACAACGCTTTGTCCAGTAATTTATTCACACAAGCAAACTGTATTCATGAACAGAAGCAAACTTTTACACCTATAAAGAAATTATTTTATCACTTGAAATTGCAGTAAATTATGTAAAAGGTTATGTTATTAATCTCTATTATTCACATACTGAAAGTCCAAAGTGTGGCATTTTTTACATTCTCATACTCCAAGTTGCACTTTTTATAATGGTATTGTGTTATTGCTACAGTACAATGCATGAGCTAAAAGAAATTTTACAATGATACACTGAGAGTCTCTGAGAACTATGATCAATTCTGTATTTTTTCCTGCATAAAATAGCCACAATAAAATGTGCAGCAATGTATATATACAGTGTCACATTGATGTTCTCAGCACCATTAAGCAGTCAACAAACAGCAGTGTAATAGCAAGTCTCAAATTGTGCTAGAAAAGTCATATTAATTCTTTCTTTATATCCATAATTCCTTTGCTGTATAAGACCAAGACTTTTTTAAAAATCAGAGTCTTATGATGCTCTGTACACAGCACCAAATACGGCAGACCAAGAATTTGCTTGTAGGTTCTAGAAAATAACCCAATCATGGCAGCTCTCTGTTGCCCACCTGCTCACTGAAACTTAGACACACACGAGTAAAAAAACCTTACCTTTTATTCTTTGTTATCTACAACAAACAGTAGCTTAACCCAAGGCTGTCTTACTCTGTGCTATCAGCCTAAGAAAACTGAGAAAAAATCACATACTCATTATGTTGTATAAATAAGTGATAATATTCACCTTTTTTACCACCTCAAACACTCACTTCTATTTATTCACATTTACCATAAGTATTTCTAAAATTCTCCTGCATCTCTAATGCAGATATTATAATAATTCTCAGGAGTTAGTTCTAAGTATTCTCTCTGTGAAGCAACATCAGATATTTATTAGTTTTTCAGGTCTGTGTATTTTGGTCTCCTGAGGAGCTTCTGCACTTCGTTGTCTGTATTTCTTAATAATATCCATTTACTGGCTGACTTTCCTGTGTGTTTCTGATGAAAAGCACAGATTCCCAGCCCATGACTGCATATGGGTTGTTTTGCACTCACTTTAGTGATTTAATCCTCAGATTCACAATCTCAATTTTATCAAGAATACCTGAATAACAGCATATTCCAGATCTGGACCAAGTTTTAGCATTCCTAAATCTCAGTGGCACCAGAAAGCCATAGCATTTCCCAGTTGCAAGTGAGGTTAACAAGTGGGTATGTGGGGCTGGGGGACAGTGGATCACAACCATATAACACAAAAAGTGACATTCTTGTTTAGCCCTGATTATTTTTCCCCACAGTAGAAAATACTTATTCATTAGAGAGACTGACTTCAACAGCAGTCAGATGGATTTGCTTTCTCCATCTCTCGTCCCTCAAAAAAGGTCTTGTTCTGATTCAAAGCAAATAGGTTCAAAATAGGTTTATTTTTTCTTTAAAAGTGTTTTCTGCAACTGTAGAAATGTGTTGCTATTTCTAAACTTTTTACAACGTTCCTATTAAAAGCTACTTAAAATCCTAGTCTTGTATATTCAGTTCTAAAAGGAGAAAACATATGAAAAAGTAATAAAACCAGATAAGGGGAACATTTAAAATTATAAAAATTAGCTGCCATTTCCTAAAGGCAATTTTTGAGTTTTAGAATTGTGAAATTTTAATCCCAGTACCTGAAAATTTTATGAACCTTACCTTTTTTTCCAGAAGGAAATACTTCCCACCAGGTACCCTGATCTGCTCTTTGGGGAGAGAGGTAAAAACTAGGCTTTTCAGAATGCCTATTGTTGGCCATCTTTGAAGTGTATACCAGTAAGTCATCTTAAAACCATCTCATTGCATGACTGTTCACCTCAGATTCAACTAAGATTACACATCAGCTCCTGTTAGCCCAAATGCTGAAATACCAGAATCTTAGAAGAAAGCTTTTGGTATCAACATCATACTTGCACATAACAGGAGTTAATTAGTTTACTATATTATTCAAAGGCATATAGCCCTTGGGCTTTGGTATATCTAGAAAACTATACTGAATATTTGTACAATGCTATGAAAACTGGCTTCCTTGTGAACCCTCCTTCTTATTCAGATGCTAGGATACATCAAAAAGTCTGTTATTATCATAGACTTCCTACAGAAGCTAAGCCTTCTTATCCCCCTAAGACATGACAAGTGTTCATGTATTTTACTGAGGGCTAGGCAATGTCACAAAGAGAGAGCTTGGAGCAGCATGTTTCTGCACTGGAGCATTCCACAGGAATGACTGCAGATTAGACAGAGGTTATTCCATCCTGCTTCCCTATTGTTGGAGACAGAAAGTAATTAGCTGCTGGCCTATACCACCAGCAAATCATTAACCCCTCCTGCCCCTAAACATTAGCCCAGCTGTGCTGGCCATTGAATTGCAAAGGATGGAAATACGTCTCTGTCCCTCTTCTGCTTCATCTGCTCCAGAGAATCTGCATACATGCGCTGTCCTTGGCTCCTAGATATCCAGTCTGGGAAATCTTCAGAGGACCAGGCAGCATTTGTATTTGCTCAGGTCTGACACCCTATCCAGCATTAAGTGATTGCAAAAGCTTCCCAGAGCTAAAGAAAGGTAAAAGCTGCCTGCACACATACTGCCACTCTGGGACAAGTCAGCAGATACAAAGAAGGGTGCAAAGCCAGAACATGATCTAAAGCTGGGGTTTCTCACCATTTTGGATTATCTTCATGCAGCATCATTCAGTTAGATCAGGCTGTTTTAAATACTGGTTTGGATTCAATCTAATAAAGGCAGTGCCTACCATTTAACCCTGGCTACATAAATCCATTCCAAAAGCCTAACTTGTAGTATGTCATCACAGTAAGTATTTCTTTAAATCCTCTTATTACATGCACTTGAAACATATGCTGTAGGAACAATTTTTCTTCACAGATACTAGACTACTAGCAAAGTAGGCCAAACACATCCATCTAACTCAGTGGGCCAGACATAAAAATGTAGGCTTTTTACAAATGCTTGTAAGAAATTATGTCTTCTCCTTTGAAAGATAGAGTCATTGCATTGGCATTACACAGCCTGTGCATTAGATCAGACAGCAAATGAGATATTGATAGAACTATTTTGAACAGTCAATAAGCTTTCTAATGATTGATGGCTTTGAGCTAAGTCTGTAATATCAATGTCTGCACTTGGAAACTAGAGATTGAAACTGTAATGCAATATTCTCTTTGTGGAATTCATAAGCTTAAGTCACATGTGGGCAGTGACTCCAGCTGAGGGATTTGCATGGGGCTCTTTCTTCATAGCAGAGGGAAAGAATGAGAGCAAATTTTACTTCTCTTAATCTCTCTATCTAAATCCAACCAAAGCAGTGTCTCAGAAAACAACTACAGAGAGGAGAAAGCCATGGGAGAAACCAAGTTAAATCACTGACCAAAAGAATAAAATGAGGAAACAGAACTGCTTCAGGAACACTGTGCTTAAAACACTCTGCAGGTTAGTCACACAGATTTCATTGGAATTCCAAGCAATGTTACTGAACATTCCAAATAAAGAACCAAAATTTTCCCTCAGAATATTTTTTTGTAGTATAGTCAAAAATAAAAAGTAGCCACTGTGGAAAAAAGGAGCAGAGGAGAAAACATACAGCCAAGAATTTTTAAAGTAATATAGAAAAATTAATGCAGATCTAAAGTAACTAGATTTTCCAAGATCACGTGCTTTGTGCTCTCACAGCATAAGCTTTTCTCATCTCACAGAAAATCCAATAAAGAGCCACTATTACAAATATTCCTTGTAAAAAAATTCTTTTTTTCAAAGAATGCAGAAGGAATTTTAATTCCCTAACCTCCATCTATTAATGACTGAAACTAATGACAGTATATTTATCTTGATTTAAATTTCTGAGCTCTCAAGCTGATGGTAATGTTCTGAGAAGGCCATAAATCCTGTTTGAATTACAGGTATTCATGTACAGTACTACTTCGTTACTATCCAAGTTTCCCTTCAATTTTATCCAAAATTGGAGAGGGGAAGAAAGTGAAAGAAGTAGACTGCTAATCTTTCCTCATCATTTATAAACATCATAAAAAAATTTCCTCCCATCAGCTTTTCATCTTCCTCTTGCAATCTTACTAAATTTAATGCTGCTGTTCATGGGGCATAGGCCCACACTTGCAAGAGGTTTGCAATCCAGATATTAGTGAAGTACAATGCAAAAGATATGGAGATTCTCTACAGTGGAGAGAACGTCCTCGGGGATTAGTTGATGAAATTAACTGTTTAAACTGCAGTTTAAAACCTGAGCTGTATCAGACAACACTACTCCAATTGCCCCTAAGAGGAGTGATGTTTCAGTACTCCCAGGTATATCCCACTCCTGCCCTCTCTGCACCTGACATGGATGCATCCTTGCCCCCCCCACACAACACATAGCATAAAACATAGTGCCTGCATAGTTAGGGATTCTCTTTGGAAAACTGTCAGCAGAGGTAGCTCTTCTTTCACTTACTTGGTATTATGCCAGCATGAGTCTACAGTCCTCCATAACGCTGTTCTTGATTTATGCTGATGTGTGAGAACAGGATCCACATCTAAAACAAATACAATTCAACACCTGTAGATTTATTGTCATTATGTACTTAACCAATGCAAAATACGTCCTTCACCACCAGTATTCTGCCCCAAGGAGGCACTATCCTTCTTCTCTACTGCAGCATTTACATCAAGTTCTTACATCCCTCTCACTGTTACCCATCTCTCCTCTCTTCGCCTTTTTATAAACATTTGCCTGAACTATGGTGCTTGAGTACTCATCTCTGTTGTAAACTTCATGATATCAAAAAACAAAAATAACGTTCATTCTTACTTTATAGTTTTTACACACAGGCAGAAAGCTGTTTGACAATTTAGTTCACTAAAACAGGACAGTTGCAAGGTGTTCCAAAGGTAGAGAGGTGAAGGGCAGAGTATATATAGCAGTGGGATTACAGGTAGGCAAGGTAATTTAATAGAAACAGAGAGGACAACAAAGGTTTTGAAAAATAACATACACTGTGCTCATTGTTTATGTTTACTATACTGACTTCTTCATTTAACACAAACTAATAAGCAGGCACTGCAGTTTATTAAGGAATCACATTCTAAGTGAGGAGATGAAAATAACATACAGTCTTTGAACTTTCTTCGAACACATGAATACCATAATAGAAACAATTAGGGACAGTTAGGGATGGATTCTGTGAATAAAGAACAAGGTTAGCACAGTAGAAGACAAACAGAAACCTACCCAAATGCGCATGTATAATTTTTCAGATTGGGAGTTGGAAACAATTCTGGCTAAACCTTTGGTTGCTACAAATAATTTATGGTGAGTTGTGATGACTAGTGGTATAAAAGCCTGGCTTTTACACCCATTGGCAAGCAGTCCTTCTGTACATAGTACAAGTCTTAAATTTTAACTAAAACAGATAGCATGGAAATGAATGATTAGAAAAGTGCAGGGAAAAGAAGCTACAATCTAGGATCACTTAGGCGTATAATGTTCTCCCCCAAAGGATACCTGTGTGCATTGAGAGTGTATGCCACCTAGTGGGAGCAAAAATTTGATCAAAATGTTAAAAAGATAAAAAATGTTAAACATTTAGCCTGGCATACTGCAAGCTGGAGGGAAATTAGAACTTTCATTCAGTATTGAAGGACAGCATTTACATACCAAGACCATCAAAGGAAAGGGTTTCTGATTGTCCATTATCTCCTCCAAAACACGAGTAAAAGTTAGTAAAAGCTCATGTATGAAAAGCTACTATTTGATATTGCTGTGCACTATGTCTACACTGGAAACACAACTGTCTGTAGACAGACTTCATCATCTCAGGTTAGGTCCAATTCTAGCACTGCAGCTCAGTACAAAAATAAATGTATTTTACTTTTTCTTTTTACTTCAACTTCGGGAAGAATTAACCAAATGCAGTAGTTTCCTAAGCTACAGCCACTACAAAAGGACTGGAATGTCCATCCATAAGCGGTGGGTCTTGCTACGGGAGACCATGAATGGAGGTGTATATTGTTCTATAGTGATCGTTTCAGCTGCATTTGGTATGTTAGATGCAGAATGAGAAGAGGGATTTTCTTCCTCTAAGGTTTGTCAGCATAATGTAGGGAACGAAGTCTGCTTGTCTTCACTATGGATAAGTGAAAGGCAAAGCATTTTTATATATAAATATCACAAAACAGACCTGTGAAACTCACCAACAAAAGATTCAAGTACGCCAAAGACCAGATGAATTCAAGGATGACAGGCAAGAAACTCAGACAGTTACCAAATACTCAGAGCTACTTCCATCCTAGCAAGTATCTTGAAAATACCAAGAAGGCTAAGAGATGAAGTATCCTTCCCCTAATCTTACTGTCACAGACACTCAGCAGTTGAGGAGTAGATGGAACCTCTGATGTGACTTAGCTCAGAAATTCTTGGTTTATATTAGGGCAAAATAATATCTTGTGTATTTACACCCTAGTTATTAAGGAGAAATATAGAAATATGAACATTTTGCTTAGTACAGTTCAAAGGCACAGTGGTCTAAAAAATGGAGCAAACATACTAGAATATATTTAAAATTAATGAAACAAGGCAATGCACTGTAATCTAATTACCTGACTTTCAAAAAAAAAAAATAAATCTGGAAATAAAGGAAGTGCCACTGCATAATCTTACCTTCAAATCTAATCAGCTTGTATCATTAGCACAGACACGGCAAGCAGCATTAAGTGTGAGGGTGAGAGCAAGAGCCTGGAGGTCTTTACCCTTAAAGCTTTACAGCATGGCCACATTGAGTGCCACCTGCCCGCCCTCACCTGCCCGCCACATAAGGCCACCGAGCACCACCCTCTGCGATGGAACAAGGTGAGCAATGTCCAGGTTGATAACTATATCCCCAGGGGCCAGCTCGCACACGGTCACAGCCGGCAGAACAAACCCGTGGAAAACCCCTAAAAGTCCTGCCTGTGCTAAAGAAGCCGCAGACCTCTGTGGTACCGTGGCAGCGGGTGTGTGAGGCGGAAAGCACGGGTCGCACGTGGGCGAGCGCGGAGAAATCCCCTCAGGACTCAGCCGCTCTCGCGCTGCCCTCGCGCAGCCAAGGCCATGGGGCGGGCACGTGCCCAGCCCCGTCTGCTCTCCCCTGCGTTCCCTTCGCCGCTCCGCCCTGCTGAGGGACCCTCGCCCTGGGAACGCCCGGAGCCGGGCACTGCAGCCCCAGCGTCTTTGTTCTTCCCACCTCGAGGCTGCGGGGGGCGGTGGGAAGCGCCAGCGTTACCACCGGGAGGATTCAGGGGCTCGTCAGGAGGAGGTAGTGGTGTTTTGTTCCCTCTTGTGCTCTCGTCAACAAGTTCCTTGGGAGTGTTGCGAGCCCCACCGTGTTACACTTTTGCCTCTTTTGTTCCTCAAGCAGAAGGGTGCTTTAAGAGAATCTCTGTCCCTTTTAATTAAATCAAGGCTATTGGTGCGGTGGTTTGTCTCACTCTTCTCTAAGAGAAAACTTCAAAATGACTCCTACCTGGGCTCGGAGTGTTGGAGAGAATGGAAAAGAGGAGGGAGAAGGCCTTACGCTACTTGAAAATAACTCTACTTTCAAAAAAGACCTCTTCATACAATCATATCGGAGATATCTTTGTAGCTGACATCACACATATCCCTTGTGTATGTTGTTTCAGTTTTTTCCTTGTGCAACTTGAGATATTCTTCATATAAGATTTCAAGTGTTAGAGTAGAGGTATTTTTCTATTCATTCCGATGGGGAGGTTTATGTGAAGTATCACACAAACATGAAAGCAGTTCACGGTACATTTCAGTCCTGTCAATTCATGGCACTCTCCAGGATTTGGTCACGGTTTTTTGTTTACCTCTGTTCTTCTGTCAGGGATAAAAGTCAGTTAACCAAAACAAAACACTGTTTTCATTATTTTGGGGCAACTAAAGAAAAGCAAATGGACACATTTATTCAGGATCTGTGCAGGTAGTAGAAGGCATCCTGACCTCTTTCCAGCTCCTTATGGGAAGAAAACAGACTTCCACGAGGAAGCTCAAAGGTAGATAGTAACTCCTTGTGTTTAGGTGTGATTGTCAGTAGTACTGAATGTTTGTGAGATTATATTTTGATAATTAAACTGTTGATCCAAGAAGAAAAATATGAATATATAACATTTAGACCCTCACGTTTTAAAATATGGTGTATAGAGCCAGAGAAGAAAAAGGTGCAGGGGAAGTAAGAAAAATATGTGTAACAGTAGAAGGAAGCATCAAGCAGGTTTGTATTAATGTGCTGAATTTACCAGAGTATTACAGAGGAGGCACTGACGTTTTCTACAAATACTGTTATAGGACATACTTCCAAGTCATTGCATATTTTACAAAAGAACATTTGTGAAAAGAAATAGGCTTTCTGAGGTTGTGCCTAACTAGTAAGCCTGTCTAATGAGAAATTGGCACCAAACATGCTTCTTTCACACACATGGTCCCATCTCATCCTCTGGACTGGCTCTAGGGTTTGTCTGACCCCACAACAAGCTGCTTTTGGGAACCCATGTTGTGTGAGCTTCCAGTGTGATTCTCTGAACTGGTTACTGCCCAGTCAGACAAGTGTTGAAAGGAGGATAGAGGGGAGCAGAACTACCCATTTGTACAACAGGTTGCTTGGTTGGCATTTTAAAAAAATGAAACCTTCCTACAATAGGAACAACTGTTCCAGAGTCAGAGACTTACCTGGTACAAGCTGTTAAAAAAATCATGGAAACTCTTTTTTTTTTTTTTTTCCTCCCATCTGTGGCTTTGATGCACATGGTTTGAAATCTATTGTATTTCAATTCTAGTTGATCTACTTTCAAGGCAGTACATGGAAGACAAAATAGGGAAAATATCACTAGATATAATGTACTGAAGAATGTGAAGTCAGTTTAGGTCAGCATATCTATGCAAAGAAAATCAGTTATGGGTGTACATAATTTCCCTGTGGGCTGGGAACTAACCAAAAATTATGCTGTTGCCTTGCATTTTTTGCAAAGCTACCCTATAAAATAATTAAATTTTGGAAGTAAAACCCTAGTACTGTTTGGTAGCTCCTCCCATTCTTTTCCAGCCTCCAACCCAACTTAATGTGACTCAACGTAACTTAAACTTCAGGCATACTAAATTTTCAAAACTTGATAAGTCTGCTTTGCCATATCTTATTGAAGTGTATTTGAAATGTATTTGTTTTATTTAGCCTTCTAGGACCTGTTGCTCATCCATCTCCTTTTATTCAACATTATTTTTTGAAGAAAAGGAATGCCAGGATACCTAGTCACAGTATACTATCAAGAATAAATTTCTCCAGAGTGGCTATTTTGGATCTCTGGTGTTTTATGACAACAAATAAAAATGTGTATGAGGGAAGTTTGATCTGAGTCCACTTAAATTGTAAAAGAAATAATGGTCCATAAACAGTGTAGAAATGAGCAACAAATCTGCTTTCAGTCCTTCTGATGTCTTAACAATATTTTTTTTTGCTTTTCATGGGTAATTTGTTTTCAAATCTAAAGATAATCTGAAGATGTAAAATTGATACAAAATTTCTGTCTGTATTAAATTCTCAAAATGCTATTTCAGACACTTAAAGCATTACCCTTTTCCCACTGAATATCACAGTAGTGTCACAAAGAAGATAAAGCACTAGAGGTTTGGGTGTGATCTACCTCTGTGATATTAAACAGAACGAAGTATTTTGTAATTGCCAACAAATTGATTTTAGTTTAAGTTTTCTCTTTATTGGCTTCATCTTTAAGAAAAAGACTGATTCTTCTCTTGTACTTCAGTGGCTACAGAAAGAGGTGTGGTACCTATTTAGAATATTGAATGCTGTTAGTGGAATTTCATGAGCAAAATTCATCTCTGCTTTACTGTGACACACATTTTCAAAACTGCATAGAGGGAAATTTGCATCAATGATGCCAAGAAGGCATTAAATATACTCAGCTCCCCACAAATTCAGTAAAAGCGATAAGAGCTCCCCAGAGCACCCAAAAACTTAAAGCTTGAGGTCTTAGGCACTGCTGTGACTTACACCTGGAGAATAATGCAGACACATACATGCAAAATTGAAGGTCCTTTGTATCTTTTGTTTTAAAGCATGTTTGTCTTCAAATATGCAATTCTCTCATGCTGTGCCTTTACCAATAATGGGGAGTGTATAATGATGCTATTCATACAGGCTCACTAACAGCAAGATCAATGATACTTGTCACATGGATGGTTTCCTGGGCTGCTTCTTAGAGTTCATTTTGATGGTATTACTTGAAAAAACACATTTAGCTTTTGGGTTCCTTGTATTGATTTTTGTTTTCCTAAATGTAATCCTTGTTTCACCCTAATATGTAAGTGTTTCTTTAAAGTAGATCTATAATGAAGTACTTTGGACTATGTGTCTTACCTCTCTCTGCACACTATTAGTATTGGACTCCCAAGGGCAGTTTGTGCAGTGAACTGCGATAATGAGGTTGATGGTTCATGAAAGGGCTGATGTGACAAATTACCGACCTGTTTTGGAGATTAAGTAACCGTACCTTTGCCAAGGTCTGCATATCTGCTTTTTATTCAGCGTAATTCTTGCCGTTGTAAGTATGGTGATTGTTCTGCTGAGTGTTCCATGCGCCAAGTTGCTCAAGAAAATGTTTGCAAGACGGAACTACTGGTGTGATTAGTTGTGCTTCTCCCAAGACACAACATGTTACTCTGTGATCCAAAATGTCCAGAGGGTTAAATTTTGTGCAACGTCTTGGAAGGTCTTTAGTTCTTCAGTACCCTACATCCTCTGCTTTAGTTGGAAGAGTATTGGAAGACTCACATTATAAAATTCACTTGCCCATAATACAGATGTCACCCTTTTGCACTGTTAAAATATCTGTGATACTTGGTTAAGGTGCGGTAGTATCAGTTGGTTCCCTAGCTCTAATCAGGTCTTCTCAGAAACATTCTCTTTGATGAAACACCATAGTTTCTCTCGGTAAGTGGGAAAGTGGGATGTATATTCTTTTCTCTGATCTTGCGTTTGGTGATAATACAACATACCTCTTGATTCCATTTAATATCCCAAGCAATACAGATCATTAGTAAAAATTGTTTTTGTCATCTGTAGGACACCTTTATAGATGTTTTTTAATATTGTTCATTAACTGGTTTGTGAAGGTAACCAATAGAAACAATGTCCACTGTTTATTTTATTTTATTGCTACTTCTGCTGGAAATTTTTAAACCTTCTCATTTATGCCTGTCAGACTTTGAATGGGTGCATTTTTATGGGTGAAGAATGGCTCTGGGATATACAATGTGTATTTACATGTGTTCCACAATAATATATGGTTCTCGGCAGGAAACACAAAAGCTGTTGTCATATTCTTAGAAGTGTTAGATGATGCTTAATTTGTCATTTTATTTTTGGAACATTCAGCAGATTGAGCTTCATTGTCCTACTCATATGGCCAACAGAGAGTTTGCATTGCTACTCTTTCTTCATTAACATTGACAATGTTGGTTGTGCTAGCTTTCATCTTCCCCCATAGCTGTTGCTTTGGGTTTTTTTGCTACAAGGACTCTCCAAGCATTGAAATAAGCACAACTTGCTGTTGTGCCCTCACTGCAGCGGGATTGTCATTTCTGTCCCTCATGCTGTCTCACATGCATACATTTCCTGAGGAAAAAATGAATTCTGTGAAGTATCTTGCATAATTTTCTGTTCTCTGTGATGTGTATAATAATGTGTAACATTATTTTGGAAAGGCTAAAGTCATGATCAAAAGTTGAATCCTTGCTGCACGCCTGCTTCATGTTTTATCAACGCAGCTGGCAGGTGATGGTCACACTCCCTTCTGCAATGATATATATCATTCTCTAAAAAAGAGAATGGCTTTTGCACAGCTCATCTCTGACTAAGTGCCACAAAATAACTGAGGCTTTCTGCACACATGACAGTGCTGTATAGTACAAGGATTTCAGCACCATTGAGAAAATATGCCTGCAAAGTGCTCATCAGAGCAGTGATAGAATTTGTACTGAAAATGTTATATTCAAAGAAACGCTTTTATTTCCTCAGTACTTTTCACCTTTTCTGTATGTTTTAACCTTATCACTACTTAATGTGGATTTTTCTAAAAAAATTGAAATGGAATAGGAGTGGTTTTGGAAGTACAGAACTCTGCATTTAGTACTCAGTAGGCTTTTGTGGTGATGAGAGTAGGCTTACTTAAAATGAATGTCAAGGTACATTTCCTTGAGCTTCAGCATTTTCTGCATTTCATATATGAGTGAGTGATTTGTTGTGACCAGAAAAAGAGGTCTTGTGGTAAGAAGAATCATTCTTCAATGCCAATTTTGAGAAGCGGACTTCTGGCTTACCAGTCGCTTCCAATTTTGATAGCCATCCTCAAAGTTTCAACACGGTTCTTTAGTTTTATTTATATCAGCTCACAACTCATGCTCAGAAAAACAAAACTCTTCAAAACACATTTTTCCTCTGGATGAATGTGGTCTGCTTGTGAGAAATGCTTATGAACATAAATCCATCTGTTTATTATTATTTGTTTTGAATAACCAAGTAATCAGTATTGATTTTCTAGGTTTGAAATTATATTAAAAAACTCCATCTTCCAAAATGGGTATTCTGGTTTTCTCCTTCTCTTTCAATATTTGAAAGCAGCTGATATCACTGTTTCTAACAGCCCGGGTCTCCAGAACATTCCATATTCTGCTTATAAGTACATCAAGACAAACCCATCTCTGTTAATAGCTCTGGTGGGAGAAGAGCCTTCCCATTTCAAAATATGTATTAATGAGTATTACAGCATCTGCTGAAGAGATGCAGAGATGATCTTTTATTTGCAGGGAGGGTCCACATGGCTGGGACACAGCAGCATGATCTTTTTTGCAGGGGTTTAATGGACCTGCATGACAAACAATATTTCTACCCTTTTTTTCTGGATAAATCATGGTTAGAACAACCCTGAAATTTACTGATATGTTGATCAGAAGTGTGTGTGCTAATAATGTCACAGCTGATTTATGGGAGCAGGAAAAAGAGCTTGTCAATCAAAAATCCAAAAATAGTGTTATTTTGATGAAACCTTATATGCCATGTACGTGTTTTGTTAACATGCGTGGCTCCTATTTCAATAGGAATAATTATTCCAAGGCTGATGAATGGCACTTTGTGAAAATCTGTCAACACCAGAAATACTGGGTATCTGTCATTCAGTGACTCTGGTAGTGCCACTTCAATGTTTGAACAGGTATGATATTAGTAATTATTTTAATGACATAATTTTTTTTTTATTACACAAGTTCTAGTAAGTGAGGGAACTCCTGAGTGGCTTATACTTCCACTGACTTGTCTGGCCTCTAGGGTGGTAATCAGATTTCTCCCTTTATTCTTCAAACAGACTTTGTTTTTAAGACACTGAAAGATCACTCAGAAAAATTACTAAGAGCAGAGCCCTGTTTTGACTTCCTGTCCAGATTAATTTAGGGCAAACTTCAAACACAGTATTTCATAGAGTTGTAGAATCCTAGAATAGTTTGGGTTGGAAGGGACCTTCAAAAGTCATCTAGTCCACCTTCCCTGCAATAAGCAGTGACATCTTCAACTAGATCAGGTTGCTCAGACCCCCATCCAATCTGACCTTGTGTGTTTCCAGGGTTCCCACTGGGTATGTCCTTGATGAAAATGTTAAATGGGTCTGGTCCCAATACAAACTCCTGAGGGACACCACTCATTTCACAGGGCTTAATTTCTGTGTATATACCAGCTTTACATAATCCTATCATACTCTTCCCCAATAAATACCTTCACCTAGTCAAACTGATAAAGGGTTGCAGTTATTAGTAACATTATCATCTGATTATCTTTATCATATTCAGTATGATAAGAATTGAATAGAATGTATTATTTCTGTTGTCATGGTAAGAAGATGGGATGCCTTAATTTGAAGCCCAAGAAAAGGGCTCTGAATTTAGATGAAAGGAAAAGGCTGTATTATGTGCAGCCTGGTCCTTCGTTGTTCTGGTTTCAGATGGGATAAAGTTAATTTTCTTTTTAGTAGCTGGTACAGTGCTGGATTTTGGATTCGGTATGAGAATAATGTAGATAACACACTGGTGTTGTGGTAGTTGACAAGTGGTGCTTACTCTAAATCGATAGCTTTTCATTTTCCCACATTCTGGCAGTGATCATGTACGCAGAAAGCCAGAAGGGAGCATGGCCAGGACGGAATCACACACAGAATCAATTAGGTTGGAAAAGACCTCTGACATTATCGAGTTCAACCTGTGACAAATTACTACCTTGTCAATAGACCATGGCACTAAGTGTCACATCTGGTCTTTTCTTAAACACCTCTAGAGATGGTGACTCCACCACCACCCTGGACCATCTCATTCCAATGTTTAACAACCTTTTCCATTAAGAAATTCCTCCTGGTGTCTAACCTGAACCTCTCCTAGCACTGTTATTTCCTCATCTTGTTGCTAGTTGTGTGGGATAAGAGATCAACCCCCCACCTTGCTACAACATCCTTTCAGGCAGTTGTAGAGAATGAAAAGGTCACCTCTGAACTTCCTTTTCTGCAGGCTAAACAAGCCCAGCTCCCTCAGCCACTCCTCATAGGACTTACCCTCTAGACCCTTCATCAGGTTTCTTGCCCTTCTCTGGACACGTCCAGCAGCTCAATGTCTTTCTTGAAGTGAGGCAACTACCTGGATGGATGAGGAGACAGCACTGCATATTGTCTATCTGGACTTCATCAAGGCTTTCAACACTGTTTCTCACAATAGCCTGCACAAACTCGGGAAGTGTGGACTGGATGAGCAGACAGTGAGGTGGATTGAGAACTGTCGGAATGGCAGATCCCCTGTGGCACAGGCTCTAGTTGGAGGCCTGTTGCTAGTGGTGTCTCCCTAAATTCAATACTGGGCCCAGTATTGTTTAACTTAATCATCAGTGACTTGAATGGACAGATGCCTCCTGACAACACAAAGCTGGGAGGAGCAGCCAATATGCTGGAGGGCTGTGCAGCCCTTCAGAAGAACCCTGACAAGATGGACAGATGGGCAGAGAAGAACTGTCTGAAATTCAACAAAGGCGAGTGAAGAGCCCTACACATGGGGAAGAATAACTCCCCGTACCAGCACAGGCTGGGGGCTGACCTGCTGGAAAGCAGCTCTGTGGAGAAGGACCTGGCTCATGGACAACAAGCTGTCCATGAGCCAGCTGTGTGCCCCTGTAGGCAAGAAGGCCAGTAGTATCCTGGGATGCATTAGGAAGAGCGTTACCAGCAGGTTGAGGGAGGTGATCCTGCCTCTCAACTCATCCCTGATGAGGTCATAACTGGAGCACTGTGGCCAGTTCTGGGATCCTCAGTTCCAGAGAAACATGAAGCTGCTGGAGCAAGTCCAGTGGATGATTAGAGAACTGGACCATCTGTCTTAGAAGGACAGTCTGAGGGAACTGGGCATCCTCAGCCTTGAGGAGAGACAACTGAGAGGGGATCTCATCAACATCTGTAAGTATCTGAAGAGACAGTGTCAAGATGCTGGAGCCAGGCTCTTCTCAGTGGTGCCAAGCAATAGGACAAGAGGCAAAAGGCAGAAGATGATCCACTGAAAGTTCCACCTGAATATGAGGAAGAACTTTACTGTATGGGTGACTGTACACTGGATCAGATTGCCCAGAGAGGTAGTGGAGTCTCCCTCACTGGGGATACAATCTGTCTGGATGCAATCCTGTGCCATGTGCTCTAAGAAGGGTTTAGTCCAGATGACCTCACCAGTGGTCCCTTCCAACCTTGAGCATTCTTGATTTTGATTACCCATTCGTGATTCTGTGAGTTGTCTAGGAACTTCTGATCACTGCTTGGGAATTGCCTAGGCATCAGTCAGTGAGTGGTGACCAATCTGTTTCTCTCAGGTTTTATCGCTCTCTCCTTTTCATTGCAATTAATGTTAGTAGCATTAGTATTATATTTTATTTTGTTTCCATTATTAAACTGTTCTTATCTCACACCAGAAGTTTGTCTTTTCTTTCCAATTCTCCACCCCAGGGAGCGGCGGTGGGGGAACGAGTGAGTGGCTGCGTGGTCCTTAGTTGACAGCTGGGGTTAAACCATGAAAGTCCTGAAACCTCTGTGAAAACATTTCTGACTCATATGCTTGTAAGTCTCATTCCTGCAGTAGGAAGTAACAAAATTATCCAGAATTACAGAGGAAACCTTTATTTATCACTAAAATATTGCAGACAAATGGTTGTGAAGGTAGGAAAATAATTGCCTGTGGATCTATGTGGTAGATATCTAGTATGTATCTACAAGATTGTCATGAACTCTTCATCTTACTACCTCAAGACCAAGTCCTAACTTGGCAAAGATTTTGTAATTGGGAATGAAAATAATAAATAAAAAACCAGTTCAAATAGGAATTTTATCAAGCCCGTATATTTAAGAATCGCTCACATTATTTGTATTGCTGTTTCACATTAAGTACCTGCTATGAGGTGGTTATTATATAAGATGGGGAAAGAAATAATGAGTCTGAATAACTAGTCCAGTTAAAAGTTGGGAAAAATCTTATGACCTTCACGAAGATTTTGGTGAGATTTCTGACATTAATATCAGAGAGAGACCTTCATGTGTAGTTAGTTCTTCCAATTCTCTGCAACTATTCATAGTGCTTGTATCTTCTAAAGGAGACCCAGATAGTTCTTGGATCTGAACAGAGCAGCCTGAATGCCTTAAGGCTTCTGACCACCTGGTCCCCTCTTCACCATTATGCTTTCCAAGAAAACAGCACCATGCAATGTCAATTCAATTTGAGAGTTTTTTCTAAAGTTAAACTGATATTTATGATATGTGGAGACCATATCATTCTGCAGATAGCTTCTCACTGTAATATTTCAGGCACTGAACCTAATTATTTTAAACACAACAAATTAAGACCAGTACTTTACACTCACAGATAACACTTTGAAATGGTGTTAAGGTTGACATGATGATGGTACTCCTGGACTTGGTGCGAGTGAGCCAAAGTGGGCGTCAGAGCAGTTGAAAGCCAAGTGATGCCTTTGCACCAAGGTACAGGAGGGCTCATGAGTGCTGGCAGCACAGAACATTTTGTGTTTATCTCCTACAGAAAACAGGCCCTTGTGTTCCTTTGATTTTTAAACCAGCCTGCTCCATCTGGCACAGTCTGTACTTCCAAATAAGATTCAGCTCTCTGTTGCCTGCCTAAGGAAGAGTGGAAGAAGAGCCCTTAGAAGGAACTTGAAACTAAGGTTCCTGTACCAATGACTAATTTTCTCTGCCATAATTATGCCTTAAATATGGTGCCTGCTCCAAGGGGAAGACAGAAACTCTGTCATCCAATTATATCGAAACATTATTGTTTTCATAGAGTAGTGCAAGTATTTTTCAGGTAATACACACTTCAGATTGTTCTAGGAAAAGGGTAATGGTGTCATGGGGAGGAAAAAAAAGAATGATTTTTATTAAGCTAATAACTTAGGTGATTTTTGGCATGATGGAAGTACCATAACAGATCAAAACCAGAGATTGAGATAAATTAGCAAATTAAAAATTGCAGTGGGAGACACTGAGAATAACAGCATGCAGCAGAAGATCATGTCTTCTAAAAACAAATTTGGATTTGGATTATACCAAAACCCAAACAATTATGATCTTTGTTTTCCCACTGTGAACTGTCCTTGTTGTCCCTAGGATCTGAACTAACTCTTACTAGTCTTGAAGATCATTATATTCATATGAGGCTGTAAAATCTTGCTAACCAACTTTTTAAAATCTGTGTGGTGCTAAAGTGTGTTTTGTAGTTGTAGAATGATCGTGGATAAGTAGGTGTCTTATTAACCATGGTTCTTATTAGCCATGATAATCATTCTTTGTGTACTTCTGTCATGTTTCTTCTTCTTAGTCTGTTTCTTGGACTGATGGCTTCTGGTCTGCACATTTATTTTCTCTTGAAAGTTGTCCATTCCCCTACAGACTTCTGTTAACTGTGTTTGGATTTCTCATGAAGGACCACTTCCCTCTCAAAAGGGACAGGGAGAGAAAATGTTATTGTTGTTGAAAGCATATAATTGATTTAGTGACGTATTTTCAATTAGTTGCTATCCCAGTGTTTCTGTTTACCCTGTACTTAGCTACTGGTGGAAATAGAGTAGGTATTTTTAGTGGTGTCTCAAATGAATTCATAATCATTCTTTCCTCACTTACAGGAGATTTACAGTCACTAATTATCTATTCAGTATACACAATGCTTTTGTCGTGGAATGACAGCAGTCACTGTGTTTTATTTCTCCTTTTGACATTCTCTCAGTCTTTTCTTAGGTTTAAGCAACCTAAATATTCTGCTGTCTGCAAATGCTGCCACTTGCATTCCATTGCGGAGTAGTGGATGTAGAGATTCTGCTGTAAATGACATCTTCAATTGAGGCATCTAGTTTTCAAACCAGACATAAACACTTTTTTCCGGACTGTTGTGTTACTATACTTCTTTACATGGGCAAGAAATGCCCCCAACAAATTGCAAATGGTGTAATAGTAAGCATATGTTTTCAGTGCTTGAAAAAGTACATGAATTTTGACAGTCAGAGGGCAAATGGATATTTTTGGAAATACTGGTTATACAGCAGTTTTCAGGGAAGAAAAAAGGTGGGTCAGGGGAAGGGAGGGAATACAGTCAGTTTTTGACAGTGAAATAATGTGCCAGAAATCTTAGCAAGAACCTATTTAGTGACTTTTTGAAACAAGGCACTATAGATTGAATAAATGATTTAATAAATGCACGAAAACTATGAAAATTACTTTCAAAAATTATACAAACTCTATCATACAGCTAATTAAAATATAACCTTCCTAATTCTCTCCACATTCTGCATCATCCTTAAAAGAATGTGAGGATCTGGCCTAGTGCCTCAGAATCATGAGTCATGGGGGCAGGCTGGAGAGGGTCCAGAGAAGGACCACAGAGATGATCAAAGTGCTGGGAAGCCTGTTGAAAGAGGAAAGGCTGAGAGAGCTGGGTTTGTGCAGCCTTGAGAAAAGGTGGTTTAGAGGAGACCTTATCACCATGTTCCAGTGTAGGAGGGTGGCTACAGATGAAGAATGCCTTTTTACAAGGAGCCATATGGAAAAGAGGAAGGGGAATGAGCACAGGTTACATCTGGGGAGATTCTGATTGGACACAGGAAAAAGTTTTTCACAATGAGAACAATCAGCCATTGGAATAATCTCCCAGGGAAGTGGGGGATTCTCCAACATTGGACACTTCTAAGATTCACCCAGACAGGGTGCTGGCCCATCTCATCTTGCTTTTCCCAAGGTCCCTTCCAACTTGGTATTCTGGACTAGTCTAGCCTGGTTTGGTCTTGTCCTCACTAAACCTTACAGTGTCTTAGCTGGATTCTATCTTCCAGATTGGTATTCCTGTTTGAAGAGCAGAAGGTGTGTATCCTGGGGAACTGACCCTGAAAAGTGAGAGTCTGTGACAGTGCAGGAGGCATTTAGCAAATTAAACATACTTGCTTCTTGATGGTTTTGGATCATCACTTTTGGTGATACTAATATATTTGAGGCACATCCATTTTGTATCCATAGTCAGCTCTATGTGGAATGTCATGTCCAGGATACATCAGATCTATTATGCATACAGTCTGCAGAATTTTCCTGTTCTCTCTTTGTGTTGGTTTTAGCTGGGGTAAAGTTAATTTTCTTCCCAGGTCTGGGGCTGTGTTTTGGATTCTCTCCCTGGTCCCAGTGGTGCGGGAGTGAACAAGCGGCTGTGTGGGGCTTGATTGATGGCTGGGGTTAAACCATGACAATGTGCCAGCCTGCCAAATTGCCATGATCCATTAGATTATGGACAAGAGCACTTCAGATACCAAATATCAAAACTGAAATGACTATGCCCAGCCTCAGATACTGCATGAAATTTACTTTTGGATTGAAATCTAAATTTAATATGAAATCTTGCTTATAGTTTTAGCTACTGTTATAAAAAAAGTGTAACAAACATATGATAAACTCAATCAGTTAGCCCAGTTATACCTCAATCTAATTCTTTTAAGATTGCTCTTTGAAGAACATATGTCAACCAGTTACAGATAAATATTTCAGCTATACATCACCCTAACCAGTAGCAAACAACCTTTTTCCTACCCCAGTAAATTTTCAAAGCAAAGTCATCAACAAGGTGCTAATAAACCTCTGATTTAGTCATGCAGCTTGCAGTGAAAGCCTCAGTCTGAAGGCTGTGTGTATATATAATTTCCTACCTGCTTCTCTGAGCTACAAGCTCCTTCTCTCAAGGTAAAATGCATTAAACTAGCTCATAATTCTCCTGTCTGCTTTGTGTTGCTTGAGAGTCTTTAAAGAGCTATAATCAATTTGCCAAACAAATAAAGAACAGCCATGACCCTGCATTGTGCACAAAGAATTCACTAGTGAAAAATACTGTGCATATATGTAACTCCTCACCTGTTACATGGCTGCAGAAACATCAAGGTCCTTGAGATGGTATTGTATGTTGAATCAAGGAAAAAGACATAAGGTAATAATCAATATTTTACTTTTCTGAAGTGAAATCACGTATCTAATCTTGAATTGAGTATGTTAGCAAATGAAACTTGCTGGAAGAATCCGTTCTGACTCACAGGTGCTATGGCTTTCTGCCTGCTCCTAATTTAAGTTAAAAATTGCAAGGTCACGCACTGTGGGATTATTGCACATAAAAAAATGCTTTATACAGACTGTTTGCAGCTGGTGATTAAGGTTGTAGGTGTGTTTGAGTAAGAAGAAGAGAGAACTACCAATCTGTGTGTTTGGACACAGTTTCTAAAAAAGCATATGTTGGAGAGTTATTGTTGGTAAAAACAGCTTAATGAAATTAGGGTTTATTTGGGTTGATTTATTTATGAAATAGTGATCAACCTACCAAAAGTGCTGGCAGAGAAGAGTGAGTAACTCTGAGGTTGTGGCTTCCTCCACATGACGCATAAAATAAAGGAAAGCAAAACCAGGTACTCAAAAAACTGTATCTCTCCTAGAGAAGAGCTATCCTACTTGTGTACACTTTTATCTCATCTCAGTTACCGCCCCTTGTAATGATCATTGAAAGCTGAACTGCAGCCAGAAGAAGCTCTTTCTCTACACTTATATCACCTAGTACACCGTGATATAATGACCAGAAATGAGGTGGCAAAACCATCTCCGTGTCACAATGAAATTCTCCTATTTTAGGGAAATGCCTAAATTATGTTGCCAGAGAAATAGCTGATAAGGAGACCTAGAACATAACAGATTATTAATCACCTTTTCTTAGAGTTTCAAGTTTTGCTTTGTTATTATTTTCCCTCTCTTTTATCTGTCATGTAAAACTGATAAAATGCAGGGGGTTTGCCCTGAAGTGAAATTAACTGGACACATTTTTACTTTGTAACCCAAACAGGCCTGAATTTTGGCAAAGATACAGATTTCTCAGAAATATCAGTGCCACAAAGAAGAAAAAAAAGAGAAATTAAATGATCAAGATGCCTGCTGCTCTGTGGGTGACCTCAGAGTTTCAGTATCAGCTTTTCCTCACACTTTTTTTTACCTTTCAGAACGCTTATAAAGTAACAATCTCTAAACCTCTTTTGCAAATCTGTTTTGTATTTCCTTTCAGATATGGTTTTTTTCCTTTCAGATAATAGTTTTTAAAAACTATTATTTGAGAGCATGTCTAATTAGCTATCAGGTTCGTTGGGGGTAGTGCACCCACAAAGTGCGCATTTCCCTATTCATACGTAGTCAGCATTAGTTTTCTAATGTCACAAATCAAAACAGTTGGAGCTGGGCTATTGATGGAGTGAAGCATTTTGTTTGTAAAGCTCCACTGTCTATATATTTGCTCACAATGTTGTTTCCTTCAGCTGTATAGCTAGTGTAAAGCAGTTAGTTCACTTTCATGTGTTTAACGTGTAACTCGCATAGCTGTGGTTGACATTTAAAAAAAAAGTTGAGGGAAACAGCAATTTTGCAACCTTGCGTTTTAATGGGCAATAAAGTCTTAAAACTGTGAGTCTAGGACTTATGGGGGCTCTTCCTTGTATTACTCTTTCTAGGCAATTACTTCAGTGCATAGCATATTCCAGGACCTTTGCTCACTAATGGCATGTCAGGGTGTTAACCTCAAGACCCAGAAAATTTTCAGATCACTACCCATTTCAGAATTTTATCAGTATTTTTGGGAAGCTAATCCTGAAAATGGAGATATTTAGGGGAGGGATTATGAAGGTACAAAGGACAGCATTCTTGTGACCATTCATAGACCTTAAATAAACTCTTTTTAATGACTGGTATGATTTGGTCTCAAACTTGAATATCAATTAACCCCTGTAGCCTCTTCAGTTTGTCAGCTTATTTCTCCTGTAAAACCACAAAAGACCTGTGAGACTGATCCCTTGCATGCTGCTTGTACCACACAGGCTCATAAATATGGGTCAAAACACTGAAAAACTAGCCTGGTTTTCAAAGTTCAAGATGAAAACAATGTAATCCTTTGAAGGTGGACTCAGTTGGCAAACCGGGAGCCAGCTCTGTGAATTGGAGTGCATGGGAACAGTGCCATTCCATTTCAAAAGGAGCAACACTAGACCCCGAGTAAGCAGAAAAAGAAACTTGCTCAGTTTTCAACAAGGAGCACGGTTCAGGTCATGAAAGTGTGGTTTGGAGTTACAAGCTTTTTTCTAACACTGAACAAGATGTTTTGCTGTTTTATGGCAGAATTCTTACCTAGTAAATTCCTCTAGTATTCCTAATGGAAGGTTGAGGCTTTAATAGTCTGTTGCAAGTCTGGCCAGACACTGGTGCTATACGATAGCCACGTATTCTGGTATTTTGAATGTCCCAAAGACAGGATTGGGATATGTAACATTTTCTAAAACTTCCAAGCACTAGTATAGTTTTTATTAGGGAACAGCGTTGTCTCTGGAACAAGGGTACTGCTTCAGCTACAGGCCATAAAAACCAGAGCTTAGGGTAACGAGAAGTGGGTTCATGGTGACTACAAATTAAAGGGTACACCTGACATTCAAAAAAAAAAAAAAGCTGTAAAGAACTATTATTGGAAGTTTCTTATTGATGATAGGAAATTTTTTTTCTGTGTCTCTTTGGATTTCCTGCCATGTATTTTTCTCTGAACATTCTTCAGATCTGCTATCACATTTCTGGTGTCCTCTTAATAAGCATGATAAAATCCCACAAAACAGCCTTCAACTGTGTTTCAATAATAACATAAACTACAGATGTTGTTGGAGGCAGTGTCCCATCTTCTTTGGGTGCTATCAAACCATGGCTCTGCTAGTTGTTACAAGATGCTGCTATTCCTGTTTAGTCACCGCTGCTCTGAGGATACACGTACGTGTCTTTTCTCTATGTCAGCTGGCAAGCCAAGCACTGCAAATAATCGACTCATGGAAGAAACTGGCAAGAAACCACGCTTAGGACTGTAGGAGCTGTGTGGAGAATAGCTGTGACCTGGCCACAGCAGCTGGGGTCAGGCTTACAATGCAGTTGTGAGAGGAAGCAGAGATAGGAGGGACACAGTGCCAGTACAGCAGATGAGTTCCGTTGATCCTGACTGTCAGCTTCTCTCTATCTAGTGAAGGTTAGATAGGAGAAAGGATGCTCACAGCAGGAGTTTTCAGGGTGTGAGAAACCAGTTTTGGTAAAGTATGTTCTGCCCAGCAATACAGAACTTGATCTTGATTGATAACTGCCTCATGGTGTGAGACTCAGAACTAGTCAGTTCCCTGTCCTCATGATTGTGTTTTTTCCCTTGGAACTCATACTTACACACATATATGCATGCATACATGTGTATATATGTGTGTGTACACACACTTCCACAATCTTTCTTCTTTGCTGGTAGTAAAGAACATTACACTGAAAAGTCCTAACCCTGTTCTTTCAAAGAACTGCATAAGATCAGCATTTTATATTACCCTTCATCTTTTTAACCCTCTTGATTTGAATCCCTCCCCTTCTGACCGTCCTTTACTCCCAGGGAATTGAGTGACGACCTAAGTGAACTTCCAAGGCATGAGCAGAGTATCTTTAGTGCCATGGCTTCAGGGCTCCACAGTAAACTCTACTCATGAACTCTTTACCTTGGAAGTGTTTTGTGACACAGTAGTGGTGGCTGCAGTGAGTTCAGTGCACACAGTCCCTGACCTGAGGACCACAAAAATAAGTAAGGAGCAGAATAAGTTTAGATGTAAAGGTACTGTAGTTTCTGAGGGCATTCAGAGAATGGTGAGTTTGCTGATGTTTCATTCTAGGGTCTCAACCATCAAACTCTCTTTCCTGTGATTTATTTTGATATGATGACGTTAATGTTCCTTCTGTATTTGCAGCTAGTGAATGTCATCACCCAGAGAGAGTCCTGATTATCTATTTTTCACTAGTACACTCAGTACTTCCCATACAGAGAGCCAAAATTGCATCTGGAAGAGCTTGGTTGATGAGAGTGAATTGTTGCTCTTGTGGCAGATTGAATTGCCAAGGGCCTTTTGAGGAGAACAGTTTGATTTCTGGTGAAATTAAAACTTGCCTGACTGTGAAAGGCTGGGAAGTATAATGGGGATGGTAAAGATTTAAACACTAACATTTGAGAAGAGTGAGAAAGAATCCCGAGGAGGATCAGATGGCTCATATCTGCAGCAGGCTCCCCTCAATTAATGCCAGTCCAGCAGGGGAGTCCCTCAGCCTGTAAACTTTCTAGGGAAAACTACAGGAGGAGAAATTTCCAGAAAGGATGTGAGTGGCAACTCCTAATTTAACAAATCCCTCCCTTCTTATGTGGAAGATCCATGTGCCTAATTTGTGAAGTTAATAGTTGGGGGGCAGGAGACAGGCAGGGAAGGGAGTGTATCTTAACAATTTTACCAGGAAAGTTTCAGGAGAATTTTCAACTGTTCAGCTGCAAAACAACAATGCTGGATTTTTTCTTGCTTTTATTCTCTCGTCCTTTGGAAAAGTACCTTTTTTTTTTTTTTTTTAGGCGTTCATTTATCTATTTGCTGAATGCTTTCAATGCTTTCTCTAACAAAATGGGTTGTTTGAAGAAAATGTATACCTTGGGTTTCATAACCTTGTCTAAACTTTTAACCATATTTTCTGCCCTGAACTGTTACTCTCCCTGTTTTGGTAAGGCTTCACTGACCATCTGATAAATTCTTACTTTTCTTACTAATCAGTGTCTGTTTTCATGACCTGGATTATATGCATGCTTTTTCATAAGCAGGAAATGTTTTGCACTGTAACAAGTTTCTCCAAGTGACCCAAGTTTTCATTCAAAATGTAAAGAAAACATCCTCAGAAAACCTATAGGTAAGGAACAATATACCAACTTGAATAAATTCTTATGGAAAAATCAGGCCTAGGTCTGTTTTCAACTGACGTATTAGTCAGTGACACAGTAACAAAAGATTGTGCGTTTATTCTGAAATGGTTCTTCATAATCAGTACTGTACTAACTTTGTTCCTTACAGACTGTCTATCAGTTCCAGTATTATATCTGTTTAACCATGGTTAGTTTTGCATGTTTGAATTTAACTGTTACATCTTGAATTCATCAATTTCCTACAGAGAATTAGTTTTCATATACCCTATTTTAGCATCTACTCATTCAAGATGACTCTGTAGTTCAGGTGGAAGAACATCCTTAATAAGGAACATGTGCAAGAAATTTGAGCACCAACTTCAATTGTCATTCACCCCAGATGCTTAATAGAAATATCCAGCAGAGCTCTTGTCACATATTTACTAAAAAAGACCATGTTAATTGCCTCTTTTAGGATTTGTTTGCAGCATTTGTTACCAATGAACATTAGTTTCTGCAGCAGAGATTAACTATCTCTTCTGTATTATCTAGCATTGCATGAACCACATTTCTTTCAGGGGAGCCAGCCTGTTGCAGTTAAGCCTCTTTAATGAAACCTTCATTAATGCTGGGGTTCTACGGGATCCAATTTTGGAACTGTTACTATTTTGTCATTATATATTTTCCTTAGGCACTATCGGGTATGTCTCATTGTTTCCAGTATCTCATGCAGATGATCTTCAGACTTGCCTTTTCTATTCCATCCTAAACTGAATGCTAACGAGACAGAGTAGTTGCTAATTGGTCCATCTCTAGGTCTTTGCACTTCTCACTTGTTGGTTCTATAAATAGATGTTCCGTTTTCCCTGTTGCCAAGGCTTGTAGCCTTGGTGATAAAAGAAGAAAGAGGGAAAAATTGGGTCCCTGAAAAACAGTAAAGAACTCCTTCTCCTAGGTGCGGGCAAGCAGTTCTAAAGGAGCTGAGCTTCTGTTTCACTGGAGTCCTTATGAGGGAACAGATGGGAATAATATTAATACAAAGAGTAGATAGCGATGACTAAAGAGAGTCGAAAGTGCTGCAAAAAGATGGGTGAAAACTGCAGATAATATATACCATGTTCAGAACAATTGTGGACAAAGGAGTGTTTCTGCAGATAGGTAGAGGATACCAGTTTAAAGAAGCATTGCTTAGGCCATCATGGCAAATCTATGATATCCAAGGACTCTAAGCAACAAATGGAAATATAAAACTGACAGGGGAGGTGGCAGTGCAGTCCTACATAGTGCAAGCAATAGCAGCTTGACTGTCACATGGAGCTTTTGACAGTGTAAACTAGAGAGTTTTGAAATTGGTAGTTACACTTCAGGAAAGATGCAGACCCACTGGAGAGAGTCCAGTGCAGACTCTGTAGGAATAGAAAGATAGCTGTAGTGCATCACACGGTACCACCTAGTTCAGTATCTTGTCCCTGACACTAACAAGCAGGAAGTGTTTAGGGAAAGGGTGTAAGGCATAGAGAAAAATGCTTCTTGATGTATTTCAAAGAATTTAGTAAGTAGAAATTTAGGCAATTCCTGAATTCAAAGATGTGTCAGTATCAGGCTTTTTAGCTGCCATTTTAGTTTAAATGTTGAATGTAGCTTAATTACTTTTTAAGCTATTGCTAATATCTACCACACCTTTCAATGAAGACTCCCACCAAAAGGCTTTCTGTCAGAAGGAAGACAATGAAACACTGTAGTAGACTGGAACTTATGCTGATCTGTCTGTATATGTCTTTAAGAATAGGTTAGACAAAAACTGTCTGTCTGGCAAAATACAGTTATAACATGACTTGTGCAAATGCGTTTTATCTTTATCTTGTTTTATCTTTTCCTGTTGTTTTTGTCCACATTTTTCTATAACTCTGTGAAAGTCATATCATCTCAAGAAAGAAATCCCTGCTCCCTAAATCCTCTCTCACATAACCCCCTTTTGAAGTCAATTTATTTGCTGTCTCTTTCACCTGCTATATCTTGCACTGATGCCACTGCAGATTGGACAACAAGGCGCATCCGAAACCTTGTGTTACAGATGTAACACTAAACAGGTACAAACCACAAAGAAGACATTTTCACTTCATCAGACACCGCCTGAATTGTATAATTTTGACATTCTGTTCACTGTCAGTTAACTCAGGTTGTGAAGCAGAGAACAACAGGCCTGCAGATTTAACTGCTGTTTTGGGAAAGATTTCTAGAATTATTCATAAAGGATGAACTTGTTAGTGTGTTAGATAAAAGTCTCTTAAGCAGTAGCCAAGAGCCATGGGTTTAGAGAAGTAGATCTTGTCAGAAGCATGTGATAGAATTAATCAAGGAGCAAGTGGGACAAAGAAATTAGAGACTAGGAATGCTATCGATCTGATTCACTTATATCTGAGCAAGGCTTTGATAAAATTTCACAGAAGTTGATATGCAAATTCAAGGATCTTAGAGTCAATGAGAGGATGATGAAATGGATGAAAAACTGTCTGAAGAGAAGAATACTAAATAAATGGGCACAAACTGACTTAGAGAGCAGAAACCACTAAAGACCCCTGGATTCATTAATTGGTTACTTTAAAAGTTTTCCATGTTTTATTTAGATGCTTAGTTGCATTTGGAATATGACCACTGTTGCAGAAAAATAGCTGGGGAGATGCAATAATGGGATAAACTTCTACATCTGAGGAAATTTGCTACTTCCCCTGAGGGAGTGAGAGAAAAGGAACTAACAGAATGCAATTTCTCTCATTCCAAGTATTAAACAGACAGTTTTTAGATGTGGGGTTTTTTTTCTATGAGGAGTGATGTGTGACTGGCTCATACACATAAATGTTGTGGGCATCTAAAGTGCAAGCAAGATGAAATTACTCTGGTGCTTCCTTTTCCCCTCATTTATGCCCATTGTACATTAGTATGTATAAATGTGTTGACTTTCATTTCTACCTTAACTCTCTCTTTTGTAGGCTTTTCCCCTTACACAGCCTTAAAATGCCCACTTTCTCAGTCATGTCTTTAATCTTGTCTTGCATTCTTCTTTCAGTTTTTAAAGACTAAAGTGTAAGGATGTTACATGACCTTACAGAAGTCTATTGCTCTTAAAAAATTCTACATTTCAGGAAAAACTCCTCTCTCCCTTTATAAGAAGCAGGTCTCAGAGACAAACTATAGAAGCAGCATCTGGTACATAGAGGTTTGGGCTGGGATTCAATCCTGGGTCAACTATAATTTGCCCTCTGAGCAATCAATTTATGTTTTGCCTCAGTGCTCTGTGCGTAAAAATGAGAATGATACAGAGTTATTTTGTAGACATAATCAGGTAATGAGGCATTTAGTTTTCTGCCATGAGACAGGAATGCGTGTTAATAAACAGAATCTTTATAAACTCAGCTCTTGAAAGAAGCATGCAGTACGCTTTTGTTGGTTTAGAAAACAGAGGGATGGGGGGGGGGTTTACATATATGCACATCTGTGCCTAAATCCTTTCTGATTTGTATTGCTGAATGAATTCGCAATGGAGCACATCCTAACAGAGCTAGGATATATAACACTAATTCACATTCCACAGAAGTGGATACATGGTAAGACATATTCAGAGACTTTTTATCCAGCCTTTTTTTTGTTCATTGGACCCCTGTGAACCGGTTCATTGAAAACTTTTGCTTATGGTGAAGAAGCATAGCTCTGCATTCTGAGAGCAACAAAACTTAATGAATGCTCTTTATCAGAAGAGCACGCTAGAGAAACTGCATAAGAAGTTCTGTGATTCCTAGGGACAAGGGGTATAGTCTGTCCCCAGTCAGTGGCAGAGAAACATGTTAAGATCTGTTTGGAGTATTTTTTTGCTGGAAGTGCCCGTTCTTCAGTATAACTGCATTGTCAACATCAACTGTACAGCACAGACAGAACATAAACAGCAGTACTTTAAAACCAGATCTTCCCTGAGGAAGTGTGGATGCCTCATTAATTCAGAATTGGAATTGGAAATAACTTTGGAGCAACTCTAGGAAAAAAAACCCAAGTGCAAGCAGGAAGAAAGGAGGCAGTGTGACACTTTTGAATCTTGTATTCCCTTAATTCTACACAAAAAGCCTAGAGTTCCCATCCTTAAATACCTAAAAATACCCTGTTCCATTGCAATATACTATTGCAATGATCTGTCTCTGGGTACAGTTCCACGTAGATTTCTCATTCAGCATGACTTTTTTTTCCCCTCCCCTCAAACCCCAAGATCAAGAGAAATACAGTGTCCTTAAACATCTAGGAAACTTGTAATAAGCATCCTGAATTCTGCATCGCAGCTGGGTTAACAGGAGTGTTACAAATACAGCAGTCCCATGTTGTTTATATCCTGCTGTCTTGGATAGCAGAGTGTCTGAAACTACTCTTTGGATGCTCTGAGGGTGTCCTAACTTGCCTGAACCATGTCTTGGTCATTTTCAATTTTATTTAAATAAATAGCATGAAAAATAAAAAGCATAAGAACATACTACATCTTTATTTTTTTGATTTTTTTTTAATGCAAACTGAATTTTCTCAACTTTCTCAACTTCTAGATGAGTTGATAATTTGCCTTCATTAGATGGTGAATCCTTTTTCTTTTAGTCAGTTTCCTGACTAATATAACATATGAAATATAGAACATCTAAGTTACTGAAATAGTTAATGTTGCTAGAGATATGAAAACTTGTTCTACTAGGTACTTCTCCTTAGAGGACTTGTTCATGCTGAGTCTGTGATAGTTAGGTCAACAATCTGTTCCAACAATATCCTAATCAATGGCTTCCAAACCACAAACTCACAGCTATTTTTCTCCTGTGGGGAAAGTGGAAAATCCTATAAAGCTTTTATTGACTTCAGGCTCCAGATTTGGAAGCAGCTTGGTGAGTCCTGAGCAAGTCCTGGCTGAGTTCAATAGGAAGGGGCTGGTGAGTGAAGAGTTTTGTCCTTTCTGGTAAATGTCACCACAAGTCAATAAGAGCTACCACATGGGATTTTGAGGGACATAAAACAGAATTGATCATCAAAAAAAGTTAGGCTCCTAGGTTTCTAGGCTTCTAGTCCTGTTAATAGTCTGAGTGACTTTTTGTTAAAAATATTTAATTGTAGTAGCTCTAGCTATGTAATTCCTACTTTCTTCCAAATATGTAGTCCCTCAGAAATCGAACAATTATCATAAACTTTGAGAAAAAAGCTGCTCATTTTTTCGTTTGAAAACAGTCATGAAGCTGTTCCTCTTCTTTATTTCTGTCTTGTGGTTCAAAAGAGAAAAGTCAGGGTCTTCAGCATAGGCCAGGATTCCTTCACTAATTGAGCTTTGTTCTATGTACATCCTTCTTTATTCACATTTGCAAAAGTCCAAAACTTCATGGTTTCTACTTCACACTTAGCTTAGCATGTGTATGGTCAAATCAGTCTGTCATATCATATGGAGCTTTTCATTCATATGGAGCTCATATGTAAGGGAATTTCTTCAGGTAAGACTTTAAACCAAGTGTACCTTGTGACTGAAGACCCTTGACCAATGTTTACCTATGAATCATTATTATAAAGTTAAGTCCTAATTACCTGGCTGTAGGGAAATGGGTAATCATCCTGCCTCTTTGGGAAGGCAGAGGAAGTTGAGGGAGATGGATCAGTTTTTCCATACATGAGGTGTTTCTACATCTCAGGAAGCTACACTGAAATCCCACAATTGAGACTGCATCACTTGTTCAATGGATCTCAGTCCAGTTTTTTTTAAAATAGCCAGGTGTCTTGAAAATAAGATTCTACAATTTGCTTCTGTTAGCATTTCCTCAACACAGTGATTTGCATGGAAGCTCATTGCCATAACGCTTTTTCCTTGAGATCCCTTGACTTATGCCCATAGAGGATACTCCATTTTAGTGCTTAGTTCTATACAATATTTCTGTGTTACAGGGGTTAAAATAATTGTCAGTGCTTTGAGCTACTACCTGAAACATTAGTATTCCTAAAGGATGTGTAAAGGGTGAGGGACAATGAGTAGGGATTGTCTTCTGAGTAAAGTACAGAACTTAATAGATCTGGCCAGTGCTGTCTCATGCAGAGATGAGCCATATAAATTGGACTTCAAGTCATAGCATTTCATTGTATGAGGCTTTACATATTACTTGGGCAAGCTTTTAGCAAATCAAAATCTGCCTAAAAAGAGTACGCAATGGATGTTATTGTGCCTGTGTCGCAACCCATGTTGCTAAGTAATTGTGTTGGACAAGATTTAATTAATAACAATCACAGCTTGATAAAGGCGAAGATACTGAAGAGCTTTAAAAGCCACTTGATCTATCCTAAGGCAGAAGTACCCTTGTAATTTAATATTATTCATGTAGCTAATAATAATTAATAATTTCACCTTCAAAATGATGGTGTTGTTCCCACTTTGTACATGAGGAAACAGCAGAAGAAGCAGGGAAAGCTTTGCAAAGTCAGCTAACCGTTTGTGTGCAGTAGGTATCTGTGGCTGGGTTTTGGTAGCAGCAGGGGGGTTACAGGGGTGGTTTCTGATAGAAGCTGCTAGAAGCTTCCCCTGTCCCATGGAGCCAATGCCAGCCAGCTTCAGGATGGGCTTCCTGCTGCTGGCCAAGGCCAAGCCACTCAGGAGTGATAGTAACGCCTCTGGGGTAACGTATTTAAGAACAGAAGGTTGTGGGGCAGGAAGAATTCCAGCCAGGGAAGAGCAGAATGAGAACGTGGGAACAACAAGGTAGACACCGTGGTCAGTGCAGAAGGAGGGGCAGAAGGTGCTCCAGGTGCTGGAGCTGAGGCCCCTGCAGCCCGTGGTGCAGACCATGGTGGGGCAGCTGTGCCCCTGCAGCCCATGGAGGACCATCAGGGTGCAGAGACCCACCTGCAGCCCATGGAGAGGGAAGTCCATGCTGGAGCAGGTTTNCCAATGTATGACTGTAACCCCCATTCCTGTCCCCCTGCACTGCTGGGGCAGAGGAGGGAGGACATGGAAGGAAGGAGGGGTTGGGGGGGAAGGTGTTTTTAAGATTGTTTTATTTCTCACTCTTTGGCTCTTATCCTGTTAGTAATAAATTTAAGTACTATCCCCACTTTGAGTCTGTTTTGCCTGTGAAGGTAATCAGTAAGTGACCTCTCCCAGCTCTTATCTCAACTCATGAATCTCTAGCTGTTATTTTTTCTCTCCTCTGTCCAGTTGGAGAGTGAGAGAGTGGCTTTAGTGGGTAGCTGGTCAGGTACCGGTCAGGTATCCGGCCAGGGTCAACCCACCATATGTTAGAAATACTAAAGCGTGACTCAAAAGTTGGTTTTACTTTGTCTTTCTAAAATTCAGTTTTGAAATCTCAGTTGTCAACTGAGCTAAAGACTGTATGTTATAGTATTATATAAAGAGATAGGTTTTAAAAATGTTGACAACCTGTGCATAACATGCATTTTCCTTATTTAATTGGTGATTGTTTTATGACAGCAGCCTATATGAACTGAAATGACAATGCGGCTTTGCATTTTCTTTTCTCTCTCAAGGGCTTTCTTGAGAATGGGATGAATTATCACAATATTTCTAATGGTAAGTGATATGCTAATAAACAGATAAATTTCAATGCCTTCTAAGTCACACTGTTGTGTTTAGAAGAATTTGGAGTGGAACTGGGTAACTTTAGTGAGTTGGCAGTAAAAGCTGTAGGTCTCATGTATAAAATCTAGCTCAGATCAATAGATAATACGTTATACCTGACTGCTGTCTGCTTAGCCTCTCATCTGATGTAAGCTGGTGGCCTTGATGTACCTGATGGACAGGTGTCTACTACTGTCAGAGCAGTTTAAAAGCTTTTAAAAGTGATAATTTATGTCTATGGATTATATCACCGATATGGAAGATGAAAGAAATGACAAAACACTCGTATAGTATTTAGATTGATGGAGTAAAAAGAGCAAATTGGTTACGCTCATACAGCAGGTGTAACAGGGTTGAATTATAAGCTTTGGTTCAAGCTGTAGACTTTCATAGGAGGCGTCATAGAAACAAAGTGTGTATTTGGCACCAGCTTGCTTACATTAACCAAGAAGTCAAGGCATGAAGTGGCCCAGAGATTAGAAATGTCTGAATGATTTGTCAGAAAGGGCAGAGAAATACTGACAAGAAAGCACATAAGAGTTACTGCTGCACAGCACGTAACACAATCATACACTTTTTTCCTCCAAAGGCATCAAGTTGGAGTTTTTTTAAATGTTAAACTTTTACAGAAAATCTTCACTTATACAGAGATTTGGCCTTAGGATCAAAATTTTGGGGGCCATCTTAAGTGTTGCCCACTGAAAACCATTCTGCTACATAAATGAAACTGTTCCTAATGGCTGTGCTTAAGAGTCCAAATAATTTTTCCAAGATTGGAATCTTGGACAACATTTTCTATTCAAAAGAGTTCTGTGTGGTTCTTTTCTCATTTTATGTCTACTTGTTATTACTGTCTATAATCTAAATGTCACACGAGCTACATCTGAAAAAAAAATCTTGATTTATAATTAAATAACAGGTTTTATTAATAACTGCTATGCAGTTCTGGAGGCCTATGACTAAAGGCATTTTTCATCTAATAATGTAAAAGCAATTGCATATCTTGAAGTCGTATTCCAGCATGTCACCAAAAAAATTTAAAGGCTTCTTTTCTGATATTTAACATTTTTAACTACCCACACATTAAAATGGAAGCAGGGACACAGAAAGCTATTCCAGGGATGATTTAAGAATTTGACCTATGCTGAGGCAAGGGGTATAATAGTTTTGTCTTAGTGTTTTTAAAAATAAAACCTTCCTCAACTTCACTGAGGTTAGTATAAGAGGTTCAAGTACAGACAATGATTTATAGAATTACTTCTTTGTCATTTCAAATAGAATTGTTAATAATGAGAGTGTCCCTTTGATGTATTCATTCTTTGGAAACAACTGGATCTCCTGAATAGTTTCTTCTGAGCGTATTGCTCATTAGGTTTTGGCATCCAATTATATGTGGCTGTGAGTTTTCTTCTTTTGGAGCTAATACCACAATAAAAGCTACTGGCAAACCAGCCTATATAAGTGGATGCTGCTTGAGTTTGGATAGTACATAAACAACAATAATAGTTCTGCAGACTTTGGTCTTTAACATACCAAGAGGCTTCTCTGTGACATCTGATGCTTTTTATCATTTTCCAGAGACTGCAGCTATGCTATGGATTTCCTCTATGTCTTTCTGGAAGAATTTTTAATAAAGCAGACCATGTACAGCCATCAGCAGTAATTATGAAAGCTAAGATTGATCACTACTGATACTAATTAGTCAAGCTGATAATTAATGACTGTAGTACACCTACCACCGTTTAAAATGACAATTATTTTACTAGCACCTCAGCTATGTTATTTCTCAAGTTACAACTGTGCATAAACAAGAAGATGTTTGGAATAAAAAAAGTGTGTGGCTATGGAATGAACTGAAACAAGCTTTCTTTATAGAGATTATGTTTTTTTCTCCAGCATAAAGTATAAATTATGTCTTATTAGAAAAATAATCTGGTGGCATTGTAACTTGGGTAAAAGGCCAAATTCTGCCAGCTTTTATAAACTACTATCCTTGTTATTTCTAATATTTATTTGCAGTTGGTTTTATTTCTCTATTGGAACTTGCAAAGTTCTCTTAATGCAAATAAATCCATTTACGGACTTGCTTATTGAAAATGCTTGTATTTGAGTTCTCATGTTTGACTAGTAAAGAGAGCAGCTCTGTTTCTGAAGTGCCACATGTCTGTGGTTACATATATTTGGATCCAAACTGTATTGATATCTAAATGTCTCCTGTTCACTTAAAATTGGAGTACAGCGTTTCATCTCTGCCATCTTCTCTCTCCTTTAAGCTGCTGAGCCAGTATCAAGGTCAGGGTCTATTAAGTCCCATCTGGTCATAAAAACTAGCCAAGTTGTTCTTCTTAAAGTTGATAGCACAAATAACCACAACTATTCTGTTTCTCAAAAGCAATTGATTTGCAGATGTTTGGAAGTAGCACAGCTTGTCTCCTCCCCAGTGCCCTTTCAAATTCTGGGACTAGTACTGATCAAACTATACTGTTTGCAAAAGTAAGCTCTCAATAAAGGGACTGTTATTTTAATATAATATATAGGTACAAATTTTGAATCCTTCACCTTGAAACTAGGCATTTGTGGTAGAGGAAGTAGGAAAAAACGTTCCGTTTCAACTCCTACCTTAGTCCATACAAGTTTAGTGAAAACTAGCTTGGACATAAAATTCAGGATATTCTGAGGATTGGAGCTCTGCAGCTTATAAGCAAATCCTGGTAGCTGGAACTTCTAATCATGGAATTGGAGTTAAAACTACAAGCTACAGATGTTTACTTTTAACTGGGAAATACAAATGCCTAACACTTTTGAAATAGTGTGAAAATTTGGACCCCATGTTTTCTCTCTATTTTTAATGCCTGCTTCTCTTTCGCTATTTCTTTAAAAGATTAATATATTGTAAAATCATAGAGGGACCTCAAAGATCATTTAAATACAACACTTCTGCCGTGGGTGGGGACAATTTATACTAGACCAGAGTGCTCAAAGTCCCATCCAACCTGGCCTTGAGCACCTCCCCAGGGATGGGACATCCACAGCTTCTCTGGACAACCTGTTCCAGTGCCTCACCAATGCTCGCAGTAAAGAATTTCTTCATAATATCTAATATAAACCTAATCTTTTTCCAGTTTAAAGCCGTTCACCCTTGTCCTGTCACTACATGCTCTTGTAAAAAGTCCCTCTCCAGCTTTCTTTCTGGCCCCCTTTAGGTACTGGAATGTGTACTAAGGTCTACCTGGAGCCTTCTCTTCTCCAGGCTGAACTACCCCAATTTTCTCAACCTGTCTTCATAGAACAGAAGCTCCAGCTCTCTGAGCATCTTTGTGGCCTCCTCTGGACTCACTCCAGCAGATTCACGTCCTTCGTATGTTGGGAGCCTCAGACTGGATGCATGTCAATAGATCTCCCACAAGCGATTCTCAAATTCTCGGGAGTTGTTTAAAATCTTGTAGTTTGATAGGACTCATTTTATCACATCCTCAGCACATGTACAATGGCAAAAAACCCTGTATCTGCCAGGACTTATATTTGAGATACAAACTGAAAATGGTGGCAAGATTTATTCAATAAGATACTAGGAATAGGAACGCCTTGGAAAATTGCAACTGTGTATAGATAGTATATTGCAAATTGTTAAAGTGCATAGGGAATTGAAGAGGAGCTCAGATGAGAAAAACAGAATATGTATTTATAATCATTAAAATCCAGCAAGCGTAAGCCTTGCTGGAAATGGAGAAAGAGAAGGATCTTATAGGAGTATCAGCTCTTGTGTTAACGGTGCAGATGTGATATGGGCTTGTAGAGGTTTTTCAAAAAATGATCTGTATTTTTGTAATTTAATTAGATTTTAGAGGTATAAATTGGGATTTTTTAAATGAAATTAACAGTTTAACCCAACAACACAAATATGCTCTTTCTGCCTTATCAAACTCCTAGCAAGCATTCCTTTCAGAACAGCCCTTCAAGCATAAAAGCCTTCCTGGCCCTCTACTGAATCCTAGGGGGCTGACTGGAGAGAAGGGGACATCAGGACACTGTTACAGTTCATTTCCACTGGGAAGCAGATCCTTGCAGACTACTGGAACTGAAATAAATTTTAACAGCATCTAAGGACTAGGCCCACGTTACTTCCAGTACAGAATGTTTTAAAGCTGCCTTTTCCTCCCACTCTCCAATTCCTGTGACAAGTACAGCTCAGCTGAACAAAAGACCTTACTCAGTGGGCTGGCCAGAAGAAGGAAAATAAGTGTAAATATATGTTTGAGACCGTAAGGTAGTCCCGTCAAGCTCAACTTGATGATATACTTTAAGAATCAACCAAATACTTACATAGATTAATAATAAAAGTCATAGGAGTTGGAGTATTTTACATAGTAAAAATTGGGTACTATTTTTTCAGAAAAAAATCCTGCAAGTTTTACTGCAGAAATTAAGTAAAAGATACTGTACTTGGATGATATTCACATAAAGAAAAATAGAGTAAACAGAAAACTACACTTCTCAGAGAATTAATTCTTAATGGGCCTTAAAACTACTACTGGATATTTTAGAAATAGGGAGAGCTAAACCCAAACATAAATTACCTAGAGTAGAGCATCAATGAAGTTTAGGTGCCAAGGTTCAAAGCTGTGATCATGAAAACTTCAGTTTAAGTGCTCCTTACAATCAGACATTCATAAATTCCAGTAGCATGGTAGTTCTTAGACAACTTCTCTACAGCTTTGCCTGTATGTTCCTAAAAATGCAAGAGGTTTGACAGGATGCTCAACTGATAGTATCTTTTACCCAGTCTTGAGCAGGAGCCAGAAACAGGTTCTTTTCAAACACCACGAAGGCTCAATCCAGAAAGCAAATCTCAGAATATTTGTAATCTGCACCCAGAACTATGTTCCCAAATCCAGTGATGTCTGCTCGTACTCCTGGTGTGAACCCTGTTTATTTGATTACCAAGCATTTAGGGAATTTATCTATGAAGTGGGAGACAAAGTTCAGTTCCACTGTGTGTCTGATCACGAACAAAACTACTTTTCTTATTCCATGGTGGAAGATGGATCTTTATTCACCAGCCACAGGTGAACCGAAAAAGGATATACTTCTCTGTTCTTACAGAAATTTTTTTGCAGTATAAAAGGAAGAAAGAATAAACTTGAGAATGAATCCATAGCCTGGAAGACTTGCCTGGAAAAGGGAATGCTAGATTTGAGCTGAAAGACTGTTGGCTCAATTTTGATTTCTAAGGTCTTCCAAGTAAAATAGCCTTGTGGTTAAAAAATTCTTTGTTCACATAAGATCTGATGGTTTGAATCAACTCTAATAGCAAATTTGAGAAGTCTGATATCCAATTGATTTTTTTTTTAAAAAGACCTTGTAGCCCTCTGTCCCCAGAAAATCACACAGCTTTGGAGCAACATACATCTGAGTGAACGCAGACACAGATATCTGCACTCTAAAGAAAGGGGGCATATTTAAAAGACACAGGTTGCTCCCAGCAGCATTTCCTTCTGTTGGTCCTCTGGGTTATGCTGTAGGATGCATTTGACCCTATGCTTAGCATACTAGTTATCTTGGATCCTGTTGTGAAAGCTCCCAGCATTGCTCCTTGGCACATAACCTAGTCCTGGATTTCACAAGAACTTTTCATCTTGGTTTCATTACAAATGTGGTTTACTGCATATAAATCTTTAGAACTATCTTGGAAAGCTTTTCCAAATCAGTGATTTCCTTAATCTAATAGAAGGAGACAATATAGTTAACCAGCTTAATGATAGGTGAGATAAATCCTCTACATACGAGTCATGTAATAGGAGATTGTAGAAGCTTTCAAAAGGGGAAGAAGAAAAAAAGTCCATTTAGGCATTTACCAAATCTTACTGATATTTCTCATGCCAGAATTATTCTCATCATGACCCATGACCTAATTCTTGAATGTGCTACTGTTTGGAGAGGAAGGTCTATTTGTCAGCCTTGTGTCTTAAGAACTGAATTCATACTTCACAAGGAAAAACACTTCCATAATCTGTTTTTGCTACAGTGTTTGTAATCGCTTATGCTTTTCTCCCACTTCAAGCCTCAAATTGCATACTTAAATACCTCTTCCCTGCTGTGGTGCTCAAATATTCATTCTCTGTGCTACATAAAATGATACTGAAGAAAAATGAATATTTCACCTCAGCAAAACGTAAGGAAGGCTGGATTGCTCTTCAGACAGGAGGAAGAAGAAAAAAAAAGCTGACTGAATTAAGGGAAAGCTCAGAGGTTAGTTTTTAAGGGCAAAAGACTGTTCTGTTAATGTAAATAAACTCTTCTGTTGATGTTAATTGACTTTGGCCACTCTAAATCTGCTGATTGAGACTCAGACAGAAAGAACTGCATCAGCAGTAACTGTTAGCAAACTGTTGAGCAGCTTGACAATACTCAGGGTGGACTGATGGATCTAGAAATTACAGGAATTTGGACTAGAAGCTCTACAGTGGAACCAGTAGAAGGAAATTCATCAATATTTAATATGGCTTTATTTTTCATTTTATCGGGAGATAAACCTGATAGGAACATCAGGCTTTATTTTCATCAAACTCCGCGTAAAATCCAACCTGAATTTTTTTTTCTTTCTTCATTTTGGTACTCCAAATATTCCTGTGCACTGTCTAACAATGAATATCCTTTTGAAAGATCTGTCTCCAAAGAGCAAATAACCCTCTGAACTGGTGGGACAAGTATTCTAATTCATTTTACCTTGACTGATTGTCTTGATCCTCTTGTTTGTTTTTGCCTGGGTTAACTTCTTTTTTATACTTTATGCTGTTCATCACTATGGGATTTTAATTAAATAGATGTATTAACTGTTTGGTAATTACAGTTGAAGAATCTGTTGTAAATGTCATGCTGCTGTGCTCTCACCTCAGGTCAGCAATGAAAATGAGATGTTTTGCTTCAACATATTTACCCAAGGAAATTAAAACAAGATAATTTATGATTTATCATTATCTTTGCAGGCATTTATTAAGATTATTTATTACCGTGCATCATGTAATGTTTCATAAATGCATAATGTTTTGTATTTAATACAGAATAAAATAAAAATCAAGTGGGGAGATTCAACTTTGGTATCAGTGGCAGCCTTTCTGTCTGGCGACCTACTTAATCTTGCTCTGCATACTGAAGTTGAGACAAAGAGGAGAGGTAACACTAAAAGGCAGTAGAAAGTTTTAACTTTAGGCCGTGTGTTAGACTCTCACTGTTATAAAGTGGAATTGTTAACATGTGTTTCCTTCATAGAGCTACTGAAATGAGCAAAGACAAGCTTTTGGATAATTTAACAGTAGCATTATAGAAAAGACTGTGAGGATGCTTGTTCTGTATTCAGCAGAGGACAAAAGTGAGTGTACGATGACTAGTGAAAAGGAAATTCATAACCAGTTAAGCAAGTGCTTTCAACTAAATAATGGCAGAATTCTCTAGAAAATATATCAGTAAATACGTTATTAAGCAAAATATTCTAGTGCAGAATGTGAAGGCAGTTCTAACCCCAGTACTTCCTATACATTGAAAGCTTTACTTTGCAGGTTTAGCATTTCAGTGTAACTATATGCATATCTTTGACTTACGCATATCATTTAGGAATTATAGTATTTCTATAATAATAGTAGTATTTCTAGTTCTATTTCAGAGATTAAATAGATATGTCACTACTGTGTGTAATATGGTGGTGCAAGATGTTTTAGTCAATGTCATTTCTGAGCAAGATCCCAGCTGAGACTGAAACCACATTATGCATGACACTGCTCATACTTAATTCTGGACAGTTTAGAATGTAAAAAATTTAAACTGGCAAACGGTGGAGAAGCTGACTACTATAACTGCCCTTTTACAGCTAAGGAATTTAGAAGATCTTACATACAGAATTAATGAACTTATTCTGAAAAGCATGTAGGAAGTTATGAACTAACTGAACCCAGCTGTTGAAGCAACTGCTTGACTGTGTCTGTGAATGCCCTGTGGGATAGGAAAGGTCCTCATTCCTAGTGAACAGCTTGTCTGTGTCCTGATTTCACACCCCAGTGGGGGGGCTGTCAGTGCAGCATTGCCCACATGCCCTGCTGTCCCACAGAGAGCCCTCAGCACACTCCAGGAGCAGCCTCTGTCTAAACAATTAAAGGATAAAGGCTGCGAGATGCACCATAAAGCACACCTGCCACCAAAAGGATATATATCTAGTAGGATCCTCCCTCCTGTCTTGTTCTGTTAAACACTCATTCAGGGTTTAAAGTCTGCAGTTCTAAGATGGTTAGCCCTATTGTTTTCTATTGACCCAGCTATTTTGATGTTACATTCACTGAGATTGTTAATGATCTTGCACGTGTCAAATAATCAATATAAATAAAAGAGGGAAGCTGTGAAAGCAATAGCCAGCACTACATCAAAATAATTCACTACAGAAATTCCTAAACTTAGAGACTTGTTCTACAGATCATTGTAGTTTCTTGACATTGTGCTACTGCCAGTATAAATAGTTCTTATGTTATGGTGTCATACTGTAAGTAGAGCAGTGTGTTCAAGCTACTTAAATTCATTAAATAGGGCAGCTTTTTCAAAAATCAGTTTTTGGCCAAAAACTGACCAAAAGACATCTTATAAAAGCTGCCTCACTTAATAAATGTGTGCATATTCTGAATAGACTGGTCTGCCTTGAGTGCACAATAACTGGAGAGGACTCTTCATGCAGGATTCAAAACAATCGAAAGACATATGTGGATTGTTATGTTTGAAATGACCACTTTAAATTTCCTTTTTTATGTCATTTTGTGATCTTACATATTCAAGGCTTCAGATATATTTGAAAAGTGTGAGGAAAATGCAGATTAAAACCTTACCCCAGAAAATGTGGAACAGTTGAAGGTCTTACTGTAATCCTGGCCTCATTCCACCAACTTAATGGCAGAAGGATTTCTTGCTTTGCCCATGAGCCAAACTTTAATTTTGATTCCTTGCGTGCTTTTGGACAAGTAATTTAGTTTTGTGTTATCTTGATTTCTTCTTCTATAATTTTCATGGGCATAATGACACTATATTTATATAGATTTAGGAAAGCCTAAGAAAGCAGATTCTTAAGGAAGGTACTAATTTTTTTAATAATCGATGAAGCAGGGTATATGACACAACATTTCTAGGCAAAGGAGAAACACAACAACCTGGCTAAGAGAATTTTAGTCAAATAAATCATTCCTCTAAAGATTTTAACTTGATTTGGCTACTGTTTCTCACAGCTAGACTAGATCTAAACTGCAAAGAAAAGTCATATTCTTTTTCAGCACTAATACACAATGAAAGCCAGTGAAAATACTAGAGGCCCAGAAAATTCAGGTTGAATTTTACTGGGGAAATATCATCATGAAAATCGTGACCAAATAGTCAAAATCTGAAAATGTTAATCTGAAAAGGTTAGTCAGAGTTTTGAAACCACTGCACTATCAAATTGATTAAAGCTTCACAGTGCTGTCATTTTGATGTTACAGCTTAGGACAATTGACTTGAATTTTGGAGAATACATTAATATTGCCCCCATACCTTGTATGCTACTTTAACATCAGTCTTTTGGGGATATAAAACAGAGTGAAGTCATGACTGGTGAAATCTTTGTTCACTTCTCGGCACCTTTTATGAGCCCAAAACATGTAGAACAAAAAGAGCTAAGTGTGAAGATCAACCAAATTAGTATCTCTAAGTAGCATAAGAAATTATTTTCTTGCAATAGTTCTATGCTTTTCTTAACAGGAAATTTATCAAGAGGTAGTCATTAGAACACATTGGACACTCCACATGGACACTGTAAAGAGCAACAAAGCCCTGGAAATAAGCCACCTCCTCTTGAATCATAGCTATAAGACATTCCTTAGAAGCCTTTCACCGTTTCCATTACTCATCTGGAATAAAGAGTGTGTGGGGTTTTTAATGTGTCCTTCTGAAAAGCAGTAAATCTGAGTCTTTTCAGAGTAGCAGACTGTTCTATCCACAATCCTGTGATTGGACAGCTTGAATTTTCATGGTTGACTTCTTGTGCTGCTCCCCATCAATAGCTAGAAATGTTCACTCTTTCTTGAAGCTTGCTCACTTTCACTGGAGGGACATGTTGGAGGTCTGTAGCCTATTTGTCCTTGGCATCTTCAATCCTTCATATTTAAGTATGAAGAGTTCTTCATACTTGCCTCTACAGCAGAGCATGAGTGCCATATTTATGGAACAGAATAGTTTTCACGCATTTATTAGGTGAGAATAATTTGAATGCTTACTAAAATGATTATGTTGTTCTGAGTGAATCTGAGTTTTGTTACTCTGAGTGTAGTGCTGCTGCAATTTTTTCTGATTTTGAGGGAGTTTTCTTTCTCAATATACATTTTCAATGTTTAAATTAAACAGTACCACTTATTTCCTTCACAGTACGATCGCACATTTATGAGCGGTTTAACAACCAGACTGCTCTAACAAAGTGTTTGGTGAAGGGTAGAAATCAAGAGGTTAAAGCTTTGAGGTGTTAAACAATAAAGTAGGAAAAGTGCAAAGGAAGTTCTTTTCCTTCATGTTGTGGCATCCTTTACTAAAAAGCAGAGGCACTTTTCATCTGAGAGTTATTCTTTATTTCGATGGCTTCCACTGGCATTCCAGAGGCAAGGGAAGAGTTTCTTCATAGACTTTACGTGCACTTTAGAGCTATTGCGGAAAGCTTCTTGTAAAAACAAGGATTGTAAACTTGGTGAAGCTGAAGAGTATAAACAAACCTGATTGAACTTAACTTTTAAAGAGATGTTTTACATTATTCCTGCCATTTCATCACTATCATGTCAGTTATTCACAGGCAGGTCTACTGGGAATACTCAGGTGGAGCAAATACTCCTGGACTCAAAGGAAGGACTAGAAAACCTATTTGTCCTGTCCAAAATGAAAGAAAGAAGGAAAGAAAAAACTAACAGAACCAATTCTTCCATGAAACTGTGGAAAAGTACAGGAATATGAGTTAGGTGCGTCTAATGAAAGAATATCAAGCTAGACATTCGTATTCAATGAGCTATAAAGAAAATTCAAAGAGAAGATTCTCAGAAAGATGCGAAACTGAATAAAAAAACTGATGTGGCTTGGAGTCTTTCACAGATGAATGGAAGAAAACCAAGAATGAAATATAAGTTTTAATTGATGTGGAAAAGTAGCTGCAGAATTGTATAACATTTCTGGTCTCTTTATAGTACTTCCTTGAGTAAAATCTAAATATGATTCCAGTGTAACCACTCAAAACAGGCATCAAGCCACTACAGGAAAATAGTCTCCTTACCCTTTTCATTATATCTGTCATCAGGTCCATTATTTTTTGTTCACTGCACAGTTGAGAGAGGAAATTCAGACAGACATTATGTTAGTAATTTCTAAAACTTTTCTCCTATGTGAACCAGAATTAGAAGATTTTGGGTTCCCATAGGAACTCTATAAACTGTTTTGGGAAACCAAATGTGTTTGGTATTGTAAGCAGAAATTTTCCAGAAGCACCTGTCCTCATGAGATACCTATTTACTTACTTACTCTGCAGACACTGAAGTTTTAACTGTTGTGAATAAATGGTAAACAATTGTCAATAGTTTTTATACCCTCATATATAAAATCAATATCTTGTGAAAAATTTTCGTGCTTCAGATACAGTTAATCAATTTTGCAGAATTAAGTATGAAATAAATTATGAAAGAAAAATGGTCTTCACATATGAAAGACTCATTCACCAGTTGATAACATAGTCAACTCCCTGTAAGGTGTTCCTTTAGCCATGAAGATGTGATCAGCACATAGCAGGCTATGGAAAGAAAATTTTCTCCTCTTGAAAAGCAAATTGATCATCTCCATCTTGAAGAGCAAGTTTATCACTGGTTATTTCAGCTAACATTTTAACTTGAAGTCTATTTACACTGTATGGTTATGCCATAAATGTCACTGTGGCCATCTAGAAACACTTGCCAGGTGGTTGTTGCTCTTGCTGAGCCTAAGGAACATCTCTTTCTCATCTTTGTCCTCTGACATAATGAAGTCCTATGTAGCTCATCACAGTGCGTAATATGAGCTGTGCCACTCTCATTTCTCCATCTGTCAAATGGTCTTTTATTTTGGATGGTGGTATATTATTCGCTATACATTCTGCTTTCATTCAGGATTCTGTCATTGGTTTCCTTGCAAGTATCACCATGGTTTTGCTGCTTGAAAGACAGAAACCAAATACAGTATAATGCTGGCAGAATTCAATTGAATAATTTACAGTGCCTATAGAATTATACACTTTACAATTAGTAAATTGTAAATTACAATTACTTTAGAATTAAACACTTTAACAATGTGTTACATGATATCTGGAAAACAGTTTTCTACTTTGTAAGACCATATAACTATGGAGAGTCAGAATAAATTTGCTTCCTCTACAAACCTTGATCGTACAAGGACTGTGTTTTTGTAAATGAATCCATTTCTTTTCTTGTTTATTTTGAGGAATGAAATGTTGAAGGTCTAAATGACTTGAAAACAGCTGTTGGCATTTTCTTTATAGTTAACTACAGTTGCTGTAAATTGTAAACAAATGGTCAGAAATAGAGGTGTATGCTCAGCTGAGAAAGGTTGTACTACTGCTTACAGAGTTCTGTCTGTTGGACTTCATCTGCCACTTTCTGTGGCAGCACAGCAAACCACACGTTTGAAGCTGTGAAAGAGCTCAACTAGACAGAGAAAAGCAAAGCTGGGATTCTGTTGGATGCAGCCAACCTGCAGGTTGACCTCTGGGAATTATGCAAACAGAGGAGCAGAACACAATCTTGTCCTCATAAATGGGTTGTATTTTCAGTTTAAGAGGGAATGAAGAAACACTCTTGCTTAATAATTGTTGAAGTTGGGAGGGAACTGATTCCCATGGTGCTTCTTAGGGAGGAATAGTTTGTTTTGGCCTGTCTCTTCAAGTGGAAACATAACTGTGAATTAAAAAATGGCATGCTGAGTTTTAGGAGTGGCTTTTTTGCTGCTTGCCATAGAAAAGCCATGGGTAGAGGGCAAATTGTCATTGATTTTTGAAGCCTGAGTGCGCTTTTCATACCCTGATGCTGAATAGCGAGCAGTGTAATGCTCTTCATGATATTAAGTTTATGAATAATGCTAATAAATGGTGTTCACACCACTGTTTTCCCTCCCCAATATGACATAGCCACCTGCTCCCTACTTTTGAAAGAAGGTGGTGGAAGATAAATTCCACCTTATTTAGAAATATGAGAAGCTAATTTATTCACAATAAGTATTCCATAACTGTTAGATTTCTTTAAGTTTCTTTCTAGTTCTGTTTGATAATTTATAATGAATATATTATTTCAGTAATATTCTTCTGTATGTTATCTTCTAGAATAGTAATAATGAAAATGCTATCACTATTACTTTAGCATCAGTGTGAATATAGGTCTGGATGGTGTGGAGTCAAAATACAGATAATTACAGGGGGGTTTTAATATATATTTCTTGAAGAAGAAAAAAAATACTATTACCAACATAAAAAGTAAACTGAATTTTTGTAGACCTTAACCACTGAGTGGTGCAATAAATTTCCAGACCATATACAAAAGTTGATTATTTTAGTAACAGGCAGAACATTTGAGAAGCTGTAAAGAGTGTAAATAGCAATACATATGTAACAACAACGTATTACAGAATTTGAATAACTTTCATGTAGTGTTCCCTGTCAAAGAGCAGGGCTCACTCCATCCAAACGGATTTCATAAGGACCACCAAAATTAAATCACATGGAGAATATACACATGCACAAGTAGCACTTTTGGGTGGGATTGTTGTCATTCTGTAGACAATATAAACTCATGATCTAACTGATCAAATGTAATAGAAATATCTCATTTCTGTTATTGATCTTTTCTCATCAATAAGAACTTACCCTGTAGAAGGAGAATGGAAAAGCGAGCGAGCTTGAGTTCATGGATGTTTTCACATGTCATTGCATGGTTAACTTTGCCTGTGAACTTGTTTATTTCAGTCATAGCTGGATGGTGATTTTCACTGAGAAGAGACATAATTTATTGCTTATGTTACTATAACATAATTTGGCAACAAACTCTGAAGGATCCATTGTCATGTCACAGGAAAAGGGTTTGCTTTGTATTCTTCCTTTTGAAACAAACTTGGCATTAGGCTTTCTCTGCTAACAACTGGGAGTTACTGTGTGCTTAAATTACATTTTCTAGATCAGTGTCTGAGTAAGCATAACACATAGAATTCCCATATTCCCAGTTGTGCATGAAAAAGACTTTAAACGGGGAACTTTTAGGCAGAGTTTAAACAGGGAACTCTTCTTAACTTTTCTTTCTCTGTGAATGAAATTCAGTATTGTGCAAAATGTGTGGAAGCCCTAAGTATCATGTATGTTCTATTTTGATAGCTAATTGGTACTTATGTAGTTCATAGGTTTTGGTTGGACATGGAATTTTACCTGTGTGCTGCAAGGTACCTTCAGAAGTCCATAAATGGATTCAATAAATGTTGCTCAGACTAGGCTGAGTTTTAGAATTATTTTCTGACTTTAATTACTTTATTCTCATTTTGAATACTGCCTAATAGCTTCTGCCAGGTATGAGTTATTGCTCTTAGACTTAGAAACATAATATTGAACAGCAAATTGTTTCTGTAAACAGATTTCATTAAATGACAGGTTTTGTCGAAGGCAAATAATACTCCTGTAGGAAGGCATCATTGGAGTCCCATAAAAGTCTTTATCTCTCCCTCATCTTTCATGTTATAAATAATGTGTTACTTTTGATACTGTATAAGCTTTACTCCCCATCTCTGCTTGTTTTCAGGAAAGTAAACAACAATACAAAAAATGGTCTATTAATAGATATTGCTTAATGCTATTGCTTTGGAAGGTAAGTGCCTGTGTGTTGGAAACAGTAGCCCACACAAAAAATACAGACACTAGGACAAAGATGGTTCCTTTAGCTACCATTAGTCCTGTGATGTGGCTGAAAAGTTTGTTTCCATTGAAGACTTACAACTGCTAATACCCACAGACACCAGAAAAAAAAAAAATGTTAAAATGATAGTGTACAGTAAGTAAATCTGTCTTTCATATCTTTTATGAGGTACAGATGCTCTTCTGAGGAAAAGCAAAAAGAGGATCATATTTCTTACTCATAAAACAACATTGTGCATAAAATGAGAGGATTAATGAACCTCTAAGGCTTAGAGTTGAGCTGTTTGGAAAAAGGGTATGCAAGTCCACATCCAACCGTAACAGTATAGCAAAATATGAATAAAAATCTTGGTAAAAAGATTTCCTATGGAAGTATTTGTCATATTTTTTTCCAGACTGGACATCCTTCAGTAAGGGCCATAGTATTACCTGATGTTACAATTCAGGTGAAAACTAATTTCAGAGTAGTCATGTTCCATGTGGTTCTGAGATGGTGCATTTTGTAGTTTCCCTATTTGTGCATCTGGTTGTCTTGAAGTGTCTGTGGAGAAAATATTGGGAACAAATATGGTTTTTTGAGCTTATATTACAAAAAACCCCTGTCATAACCTTTCTTTTAAGCAACATAAGTTGGACTTTCATCAGAAAACCTAATTCCTTGAAAGAAGTTAGAAGCTGTGTATTTCTTTTCTTCGCTGAAGCACAGGCACAGATGAGGTCAGTTTTCTGCATCATTCCTAATTAACTTACAGGTTAAATGAGTATTTCTGACAATTGTCTGGAAGGCCTTCCATCCTTCCATGCCCAGTCACCCCTGTCTCCCAACAGCTCACCACAGTATTTGCTTCGGTTGGAAGCCTTATATTCTCTCCTTGAAGGGTGATACTTTTCTCATATATGAACCCTTAGGCTTGAAGTGAGTGAAGATACACATGAGTAAAGCTACCTACATCTAAAACCGTACCTGAAAAGACTCTCTAGAAGGTCTAGTGCCAGGTCTATTATATCACCCATGATATTCCTTCTCACTTCTTTGCAAAGTGATACTGTAGATGACTATCATTTAATTGAAAATAAAATACTGTGGTAAGTACAGTCACTCATCAGCATAAATATTCCAGACTGCTATCATATATACTGACAAGGACCTCAGAAATATTTGTTATATTTTTATTGCACGCTAAATATAAAAACTTTTCTTCACATAAGCCCCCAAATGTTACAGTGCTCAGAGAATTCCATTCATCAAGGGAGATGTTGCTTTGCTACCAGTACTGGCATTATATCTTCAGTGGAAGTTGTTCTGGGCCCTGCTGGAACTGGCAATCTGCAAGTCTCTAATGGAAGTAAATGATAGACTTCCTAAAGCGACGGTATCATTACACTAATGTGCAACTAAAAGTATTCAAGTGAAATCTAATAGCTTTTACTTTCCAGAAACATTGTTAAAATAATTGCTCCCTCTTTTTGCAAAGTAATATTTCATGTAGCAGATTTTCTGGAAGGAAGGTAACCTAAACCATAACAGGAGAATGTAAATTGCCCAGACAATGCTTTAATAATCCCTGAGTGGTGTAACCAGAGGGTTTCAGAATACTAAGGCACTGTGAGCTAGACAGAACCTGCCTAGGGAAAACTGATCTCTTTCCCATTGTCCAAAAGGCCATGGGACTTAGCTCATATTGCTTATTTTACTAAATTATTTGATCTGGGCATTTATTTTCCTGTGATTAAGGCAACAGAGTGACAGATTTCTTGTACTCTGATGTTGTCTAGTTTTATTTCCATTTTCACACTTGGATTTGTGTGTGTATTTATACACATGAATTCTTGTGTAGTGTGAGTATGAATATATACGTATACATGTATATGAAGAAAGAGAGGCTACATGAATAAAACATTAGTGGTGTACAACTAAAACATGACTAAAAGCTAACATTTAAAAATAACATTTTAATAAAAGCTATTTATTTGAGCACACTGATTTTCCTGGCATAAGCTGTGTTTCACAATCTTGTTTACCAAAATTTTTTTTCATTTAACAAGTGAAGAGGAAGAGGAAATATATATGAAGCAACACCATAATGTGTTTGGTATTGTACACTTCTTTCTACAGTTCTGACCAAATGGGCAGCAGTCTGGTTTCTGTTTTTGTTTTTCTGAGTCTTCCTGACTCAAACCTCCTCTCTTTTTTATTACTAAGTGTAAGAAGACAATTCATTATCTCTATGAATTTGGCACAATCCTGTGCTATGTTTTTGATACCTTATCATCCTCAAGCATGAGGAACATTAACCACTGACTTGGTCTCTGGCACTTCTCTTTACTGCTGCCTCAGTAAAGGGATATAATCACAAATCGAGAGTTTTCTTGCCAGACCTGAGTCTATTCCCACTTCCAGCTGAAAAAGATACCTGGGGACTTTAGGGGGAAAAGGAACAATGCCCAGGATGTGTGAGGGCTGTACTCTGCTCACCCTATTGTGCTACAGCACAGCAGTGCTTTAAGGATCTGCGGTGGACTCCCTGCAGCTGCAGGGCACCAGACTCTTGTGATCCATCTGCATGGTGCCATGGGCAGAATATGCAGCACAGTCTGGTTGTACTTCAAAAACAAGTCAATTCTGCTACAGCTGAGCTGCTGTATTTCTTTCAGAGGCAACAAGTTACCTTTGCAGTCTGAACCCTCTGTTGGCTTCCATGCTCTTCAGATTGCCTCCTGCTGGTGACCATTGCATGGAGAATAGCAGTGCATGAGTAATCTCACCACCTCAAAGTGAGGATCAGGGAGGGGTTAATAACTTTTAGCCTCTCTAATGCAAGGGGATCCCCCATTCCTTTATGATCATAAGGCTGTGGGCCTTACCACTGCTGTGTGATTACAGCCTTGCATTAAGCTGACAGTGCAGCTCATTGCCTGAACCTTGAAATTTAACACTCGGCAAGTATTTTACCTCCCTGAAATGCTGACAGAAACACTTGGTTTTAAGGTATATAAGGCCAAATTCTTCCTTCCTGTAATTTCATTGGCTTTAGTGAAATTATACCACAGAGAAATTTGTCATGGAAAATCCTAAAATAGTTCTTTAATCACTAATAACCTCTAGACACATAGTGCTGCATGAAATAAACAAATCCCCTTTTCAACCTTCAAAGTGTGAGTATAATAAGAAAAGTGAGAGCCTATTATGTGGCACCATCATATTCAACTGATCTGCTTCCTTTCCAGAGCCAGAATCGCATTAGCTGGCTTCAGTGTCTGCATAGGATCCTTCCTGCTTAGCAGTGTTAGTAGCTCTGCAAAGCTAGCACCTGAAGAAAAGCAGAGTTGCATTCTATTCCATTTAATTTTGCTCTGAAATGATTTAAATATATATTGGTGTAATATGTTTGTATCTATTTTTTCTGTTATTCATTATTATTTTTTTTAAAATTAGAATTGTCCTATAATGAAAACTGTATAATCTCTGTTTAAATTCAGCTACTCCTATGCAATCTCTTTGAGAGCACTAGGAAAACCCAGATGATTCTGACCATATAGTTGAAGCCAGTGGTGCCCAGCAGAGCAATTGCTGGGCAGTGTGCACCAGAAATAATCCCATTTAAAGCTGGAATCATTAATGCCCTGTGACACTATGGTAGACAGGGCTTAGCCTAACCTGAAGATAGTTTGAGTTTAAAGTTACTGCGATATAAACATCCAGCCCAATGATACCTCATTACTGTATGGGCAGAACAAGTGGAGTTATGTTCTTCACAACTAATCGGCCCCCATCTGGACATGCTGTAAAGTCCATGTATTAAAATAAATGTTTCTCTGGACTTGGTAACGCATAAACATGTATTTCATTGAGGCATGTACCTAAAGTGTGAGCTGGGTTTGGCAAATGGGAACAGATACAGATTTAAATAATGGACAAACTTAGGTACTGAAAAATAAGAACACTCATATCTTGTGCCCTGGCCACGTAAAAAGAGAAAATTTTTGAATGTTTTGAATTCTACTATAGTTGTAGAATTTTTTTATTCTACAAACTGGGCTTTTGCTCTCTTTTCTTTGAGATCATATGCCTACTTGTCAACCAGAAATGATTTCATGATAGATTTAAGCAGCAGAGTTCATTTGTCTTTCAAGTCTGTATGGGCAGAACAAGTGGAGTTAAGTTTCTGTCCTTTGTTTTTTTCCTGGGGTTTTTGCTTCTGTTGTTGTTTACAAAACCTGGCGGGCCAGAATTCTTTTACATTGTTTTATATCCATCAGTGAACATGTCATAGAGGCTGAAACATGGGGGCTGCAATGTACTGAGTTTGAGTCCCCTGCAGCAATAGCAACAATGTATTATTTCTTTCAAAAAAGAATTATTAATATATTCATGTTTGTATTAATTACTTGTATTCTCTTCTGTGGGTTCTTTTGCATGGGGTGTCACGGGTGTGTTTTTTTAAGAAGACAGAAAATGAGACGTGTGAATCTTCACAAATAAAACCTTGTTACTGGATCATTCTCCACATAATCCACAGAATTGGGACTTTTGTTTTCGCCTCACAGCTGTAATCATGCTTGAATTTATCTTTTCCATTAAGTTCCAGTCTGGTGTTATTTGTTTCTTTTTCTCCTTTTTCTGCCTATGTGCATATGTGCATGCACACATACTTTGACTTGTCCTCATATGCCTACATATACACAACCACACTCTCTTACAGGTAAGATATAATTTAATTTTCCAGTGCACACAGTGTGACCTAAATCATATATATATGCAGTAAATCCCCAGTGTGTTAAATTGCTGGGGAAATACGCCTGAGCTCTATAGGCAGAGTGATATTGACACTGTCTTCTGCATTGAATTGGACCTGTGGGGTTTTTCCCCATAGCATAAAACCCACATAAGCCTGAAGCAATATTCCCTTTATGTTAAACAGTCCATCGCAGTATGTTCCAATTATTTTGTGTACAGGCAGTTAAAGGACTCCGGATAAAGAGAAAAAAAAGCAATGGTTTTTTGTTGCGTGATTTTTCCTTATTCCTCCAACGGTTCCCCTTTACATTTGAGAAGCAGCAGCAGGTGTTTGTTTTAACACCTCACTGGATTGGTCTGCAGCACGACTTGAGCAAACTTGTGTTTCTGCAGTACACCGAAGATGCTCAGCTGTGACCTTTTGCATGTGTATGGGTGTATGATGTTGAAGGGGACAGCTATAGCTTGTTAGAGATGATCTCCCATTTAAAACTGGCTCAGCAGGGCAGCACAGTGGATTTCAGCTGTACTTTGGGATGTTGGCACAAGGCACTCTCACGCTATGTTGTGCTGCCCTGTTTGAAAGTGTTGCTGTCACGGCTGTCCTCCCCTCATTCCTGGAGGTACTGGGGATCTCCAGGGAGCACTGTCTTTGTGAGAATGAGAACTATGACACTGCAGGATGCAACCTGAGCGTTAATGGGTCAGTGAGTGACAGCTGAGCCTTCTCTCTGAGGTACTGAGCTGGCTATCACTGCCAGGAGCACAAGGTCTATACAGTGAAGTGTGCCAATTCAATTTTGTCACATGTGGCCTGGGTTGTACAGATACGGCTGTTTCTAGAACTCTTTGACAATGCTAAAACTGATTCAGGCCACAATGCAACATTTAAGGATGCTAATTAGAAAATAATTGTGCTGGGTTGTACAGACTTTACCATTGTAATATATCTTGAAGGCCCCTATAGAATGGGAAAGAAGATATTTTAATGCACTTTGCATGCAAAATGAGGCACTAGATTTTGTGATTTGTAACAAAGCACAGTACAGCTGCCATCATCCAGTAAATCAGAAAGCAAAAATAGTTCTTAAGCAGTTAGTATTCTGCTTTATTTGCTAATTAAAATGGGGTTTGGAACTGCTCTTCAAAATGATTGCTCTAATTAATTCGTTGTTCTTTTGCAGTTCTACCTTCTATGCCATTTGAATACAAGGCAATCCCTTGTGCTTCTCAAAAGCATGACAACCAACAGGGTCCCTTCCTCAGAACAGCAGGCTTTATTGCTTGTCATTGTTTAATAAAATGTCTATTCTGTCAGGGCTAAAAAGTCACCCATATACACACTAGCACAAATTTATTTGCAATAAAATGCAAGTATAAACCCACGTTTTTAATTAACAACAAATATTTGTTTAATTTATGCAGAATTGAAAGAAAAACAGATGATCACTTTTATAAGGCCAATGACAGATTTTAGTTTTAATTACTTTTAAAACTTAATAAAAGATAGTGATTATTTTAATTGCTATTCCTGACACTGTGATATAATCTTTCATTTTGTGTTTGATGGATGGTATTTAAGATAAATACAGTTGCCTTTAAAACGTGACCTGCGTTACTGGCATGACTGTGCAGAGTACAAGACATCAAGTATGAAAAGGGAATTAAGGGAGCGAAGTACAGAAGCAGATGCACTCATTTTACATTCACTAGAGTGCTCAGAAGTTTGAAAATTATTCACATCAGTCAGGACGTGGATTTAAGGAGGTGTAATTGAAATACTGTTGTGGATATGTTATCTATTAGAGGTAGTCTTCTGTTTTCTCAAACTGACCCTGCTATCTGTGCATATATGTATATTATGTATATTATACCACAAAGCCTTATTGCAACGTCATGTATTCAGTGGCTTCTTCAAAAGAGGAATAGGAATGTGTGTAATATTGTTTGTTCTGTTTATTAGAAAATTTGAATCAAATGAAAAAATTAAAAATGGGTCTGGAACTGAAATTCACTAAAGAAAGTGATCACTAGAAAAATCATTAGAAAAAGAGATTCTATATTATTGAAAACCCCATTTGATCAAATCTGCAGTACTTACAAGCAGTAGCATGATCCCACAAGTATCACTGGAGTGACCTCTCAGCTGTGTTCAGAAAAAAGTTGTGAATCTGTCATGTCTTATGTTATTTGACTAGTTGCACTTAGCATAGCTGACAAAAAAAGTTTTAAACTCCTCAGATTTTCATTGCCAGCACATTTGGAATTAACCTCTCCTTTCTTAAGGAGGGCATAAATGACCATGATTACAGCCTTTTATAATTTAAAGAATTTAAGATATTAAAGATGAAAGGTCCTAAATTTAGTTTTGTGGGGCTCTTTATGCCTTCAAGCTCAAGATACATCAATGTAGTGGCTTTTGGGTTATGCTTTGTATCTGGATCCAGGGTGTTATGAGCACTATATTAAATGTTGGATAACTGTAGCAAAAAATCCATTTTTCAGAAAAACATCTCTTTCAACCCAAACCTCCAAGCTATCTCAAGTTTGTCTCTCCATATCTATTTGGTTGGTCATTAAAAAAAAAAAGTAAATATGGAAATGACCTCACAGTATCTAGGAATTCTCTGGTTAATAAATTTCCATCAGAACATTGATAGTAAGTTATAAATCATGGGAAGGAACTGGCACTTATTCACCTTTCTTTTCTTGCCCATCTGTCTTTTCAACAGCATTCCAAGATCAAGCAGATGCTTTCAAAGTTTTCTTCCTTAAAAATGAGCAAGCAGACCAAGTGGCCCCTACATATCCTATAACACAAACCTCCTCTGGGAACAGAGGCAACACACAGACTGTCTTCTCTGCGCAAGGTGCCTCTGCCCTCCTTGCAGAGGACCTGCTCTCTGCTGGGCCTGTACTGATTCTTCCTGAGACAAGGTCCTTCCTACCCTTAGGATCTACCCTTAAGATTCTACACTCTGCCCGTTGCTGTATATCACCCACCCTCATCTTAATTACCTCCACAAGAGTCTCTTTTAAACTATTATAGTTCCTGTTCCATTTTTTCCCCCTAATGATTTATTAAATTAATGACCCACATTTTCATAGCTGAGTGTTTGCATTTTGCAAATAGCTGCAAGTACTTAGCCTTCAGTTTCATGCTTTACAGCATTCTGACTTCCTGCTGTAATAGTTATTTTCCATACATCTGGAATATAAACTTGCATACTCAAGTCTTTGTGATCATATACATTTACATGTGAAATTCCTTTGCATTTGACTCCCACCACTGAGCATTTTAGTAGCTAGGCATTTACAAAATACTACTATGACAACAACAAAATCTTTTTCAGTAAAGTCTGTGTTTTAAAATAGCAAAAGAAAGACTTCTCTTGGTAGCAGTAAGAGAAAAGAAATCCACATGTGATTTGCTTCCTAATTTCACTGTATTATTGTCATTCCTAAGTACCTATTGTATACTCCTGCCTATCAAAATCTACTGATTTTCCCTGGTGTCCTTCAACACCTTATTTTAATGGAGTTGCTTATTTAAATTGAGCTGTTTATTTAAATGGAGGTACTGGAGGTGCTTTGTGACACAAAAGAGAACTAACACAAGTTTGTTCCCCTGCATAAGCAGCATCAGCTGATACTTCTACCTGTAGAACAAATAGGTCTGTGGAAAAAGGCAAGAGCGTCTAGAAGGTAAAACACAAACTCTGAGTAATCTGCGTAGTGATGAGCAAATGTGTGAATTGGAGAGGAGTGCAATGGGAGAGGCTGGTGGTATGGAGAGATAGCTGAAACAAGCAGATGGCTTAAAGGAAGCTGAGAAAGGCTGTTAGCACATAAAGCAGCAGACACTTCATGATGAATTGCCATTTTGAGTTGCTAGGTTTTTCTTCCTTATTTAGCTAACTACCGTTCCGATAATGGCTTATATAATATCTTTTCTGTGAAGACTTTAAGTCTTCTTTAAATTAAAGGCACCTTTTTTATAGAATGAAAGCACAGACTTAAAAAATCATCGAGTTCTAATGTAAGGAGAGGAAAAATGTGGGATGAGACAAAGTCACCCATGCAACTTCCTTCCTTTTCCCTTAATCAAGTGAAAGTCATTCATTGCCCTATCAATAAGAAATAAGACCTAGGTGCCCACAGAAGGCAGTCCAAATGGCCAGACTGCTCAGGTTATATTATCTAGGCCCATGTCTGAGATAGCTTATTCCAGTCCAGCTTTTATGTCCTGGACCTGGGCTCTATATGACCCCTCAACTCTTCCTGTCTTCCTGCTTGAGATGTTTCATTACAGTAGTATCCTATCTATTACTTCTCAATTGGATTTGGATAGGCCCCTAAATTTACTCCTAACTTTAGTGTCCTTGCCTGTGAAATGTGGCTTACAGTGCTGACTGATCTCAGAGCAGGATATCTGGGAGATGGGAGCTCATTACAATATATCAGGTACAATACTAATTACCAAGAACACTCAAGGAGGAAACATCTTTTCAAAGCAGGACACAAACATTGCATTTTCCTACGCAGGTGGAGTGCCAGGCAGACTCCTTTATCAGGTTAGTGTTGCACAGTAAGCACATCTCAGGACAGATGCTGTTTTCAGGAGTTGTCTTCATCAGGCAGTGGCAGATGTGTACGTGACAGTCACTGCTTATTTGGACAAAGGTGTACTAAGGCAGCTGAAAGCTCTAAAACGTGTTCCTGTGACTAGGCCTGTGCTGAGTCTTCAGTCTTCAGTTGTTTGGTGTCTCCAAAGAAAGGCAAAGAATCCGGTAAAGGGTCTGCAGCACAGGTCTTATGAGGAGTGGCTGAGGCAGCTGGGGTTGTTTAGCATGGAGTAAAGGAGTCTTGGATTGACCTTATTGTTCTCTACAATTACCCGAAAGAGCAAGGTGGGGCTCAGTCTCTTCTCCCAGAGAACAAACAATGGGACAATGGGAAACAGCCTGAAGTTGCACCAGGGGAGGTGTAGACAGAATATTAGAAAAAAATTCTTCACTGAAAGGGTAATTAAGCGTTTGAACAGGCTGATCAGGGAAATGGTGGAATCACTATCCCTGGAAGCATTCAAAAAACATGCGGATGTGGTACTTCAAGACGTGGTTTAGTGGTAAACTTGCAGTGCTGGATTAATGGTTGGAGTCAGTGTTCTTAGGGTTCTTTTCCAACCTTAATGATTTTGTGATTCTGTGAAATACATTCTGGATTAGACATGAAAAGTCTCCTTCATCATTGTTACCTAACAATGGGGTGGTTCTAGTTTTAATGAGAATAGTAACATACTGATGTGTGTTGAGGCACAAGTGCATGCAGCCCTTTGGAACCAGACAGTGTATATTTGGTTTTCTTTTGCTAAATGCATTGCTTTAATGTTATTCTATAACACCTATTCATTACTGCTAATGAATATAGAAATTATGAAGAAGATACAGGTCCAATTTCCTATTGTACCTGTAAAATATTAATAATTTAATGAGGCCATGCAAACTATAAAATTACAGCATCATGCACTTTCACTGCGATATGATTGGATTGCCTCTCTAAATGGTTCATCATCAATCCCAATAAAGACAAAGCATGGGTCTAACTGTTGTCTTGAATCCAATAGCTTAGTTTTATTGCTCAGTAGCAGCTGTTTAAGTGCCCCTTCCTCTTCCATTCAGCGATGTGATACGCCTCTTTCATAAAGCAAGTTCATCAAACCTGCCAGGATTCTGCTCCAGCCCACCACAAGGGATCTTTCCAGTTTTAGCACTACACAAATGATTAAGAGAAACATAAATGAGTAATGAAAGTGTGAATACCCATTATTTTCCCTTAAATTAATTAAAATTCAACAGAAAAAAAAGTATAAAAATCATAGAATAACCAAAGTTGAAAGGGACTCAGAAGGATCATCAAGTCCATCTATTGGCAATATTCACCAACAGTTCTCAAGATGTCTGACCATCCACAGGCCATTACATTCATGAAAGAAAGACATGCCAGAGTCAGAAAAATCCTGAAATATAAGAACATTTTGAAAGACTCCTAAAAATACTTAAGTACTAATGAACTCCAAGTGAAGTATTTTGTTCTAGATGGTTGTTAACTGCCAGGAAATTCCTGGACTGATAAATCATGAAAATATTGAAGACAAAAATCAATTAGGCATTTTACATAGTCAAAGCTCAAACTGCAAGACAAAAATATGAGTGTAAATATGTGTTATCAGGACCCAGAGTTCTATTCAGTTAATATTTTTAACAGATTAATCTCAACAGTAGGAAGGAACTGATTCTATCTGATACTCTGGGAATACAAGTGTCATAACTCCTAATTCTTGTAATTCTTGTTCCAATTTCAGGATGTTATTTCAAGTAAGAAGCAGTGCCAATGTCTTAAATGGGGAAAAAAACACATATGGAAATTGAAGCTGATCAAAATTAAGGTAAAAATGTAAATCATTTTATGGAGTTCTAATACAGCTTTTGAAAGAGTGATTATATAACCCACACTCAGGAAAAATTCTTTTTTTCTCATTATAAATTATTTTTTTAGTGGAAAATTTACATTTACTTCGATATAAAATCCACTTCCCTAAGTTGTCTGGGAATTTGTAAGCATATATACTATGGAAACATTTCTTTGTAATTTCTGGGCCTCTCTCATCCCTGAGTTGATGCAGAATGAAAAATTGCTTCCACTCTCTTTCATATCAGTTGCAATGGAAAAGGTACTGCTCACTGTGAACACATTATAGGTTCTCTGGAAATAAGGGAAGTGCAAGGAGGTCATTGTGTATTTCATTGGATACCTAGGCCTTTTCTGGCCACCTCCAACCCTGTAGTGCAGAATTTCCAGGTTTAAATGTCCTATTATCCTATATAAGAGGAATTTTAGAGGTATTTTGGTGCATGCCAGGAATATTTTAAAGAGTAAAAGCCCCATTTAAATGGGAAAGGATAGCATTCATATATCCCTCTTGACAGAACAGCTTTAACTGTACACCTTCTAATTGTGTGCAATAATGAAAGATCTTTATGGCTTTATTCTTATGTGTTATTTCCCAGCTAACCTAATTTATGAGAACTTTGGTAATTGTTCAAATGCCTATGAAATACCAGTAGTACACTGCCACAGTGATTCCCACAAAATGTATTTTTGCTTTGTTTTCTAAAATTAAAATTATTAATATTCCAAGAGACTCAAATGTAATGTTATCATTTTTTGATTTTCACAAACATTTTATGCTACGAGAAGAATAAATATAAATAACCCCACTACAGTTACTGTACATATTTTATTAGAATCTTCTACTGGTTTGCATTTTTCAGTCTGGAGTTTTGTGACCTGGATGACAATGGTTTTGCTGATGAAGTTGTTAAGCTAATTAATATATAATGAAGTAATAGCTAGGCTTGTCTCTGCACTTCCATACTAATGTCCTGTAACAAGGGCTGTTTATAAACCAGCACTCATGCTGAAAAAAGTACTTCTGTGAGCACAAGTGACTTCAGTCAGAAAATAAACTAATGCAGCAAGGTTAATGAAAAACAAACTCAACAAGGATTTTGGTATGAATTTATACTTTCATCTTGACAGGTTTTGTCATTGTCCTTTACACAAGCGTAAAACAGCACCTGTTGAAAATCCACAAAAACAACCGTCTATAGAAAATTCTATTAAACACTTCCCTGTTTGGCTTCATTCGGGGACCAATGAATTTATATGTGCAATTGAGAGAGACTCTCATAAATTATTTTTAAGTCTCCAGTGGTTACCACAGCATTCCACACATCCATCCTATTTAGAAGACTGCTTAAGTGTGTACTTTAAGACAATGTTTAGAAAATACAATATTTCTGGCATGAAAATAATTCACACAATAATTTGCTAAATAAACATGCTGCTGAATTGGGACATTTACTATATGCTAATATAAATATTTGAGTCTTTGGTAGGCAAATGTCTAAGCACAGAAATTTGAAGAAAATATCTTACTCTTTTTACTTGTAGTCTGAATGGGATGGGGATGTTTGCTGTTTTTTCATAATCATGACATGAGTTTTTGAAGTGTATTGAATACTAATAAGTTCTCCAAATACTTTTGAAAATTTAGCAAAATTTAGCAAAATTTAGCAAAAGTATCAAAATATATTTACTATAAATGTCAGCCTTCGTAAACTCACAGCTTTTTATTTTCTGCTCTTCCTGGAGTCTTTGGTGACATATTACATATTTTTTTTCCCCTCATTAATTGACTTACAAAACACTTTTTTCAGTAAGACTTTTCTGAGTCTAAGCATTTGAATTTCAGAATTCCCTTTTTTTTTTTTTAAAAGAAATTAGAGTTTCTGCGAATATACTTTCCAGAAATTTAAATTCTGGAAAAGAAAACTGTATAAAGAGTGAGGTTTGAGTTTGTTTCATAAAATCAATATTTATTAATTTTTAAATAAAATATTTGCCTAGATTCTAGTGGAATTAAAACATACTCACTAAATGGAACTAAAACACTTTCAGGCTTGATAGTAAATGGGATTTCATTGTGTTCACTTAAATCTTGTTTGATTTTTATCGTACAGTCTAAAAAACCTGTAATCTCAGTTCCATTATTGTGCAACATAGGGACAACCTTCTCTATTTCTACAAATCTACTAATTAGTAAAAACCTTATCTTTTTTTAGAAATGGATTTAAGTTTGAACTATTTTATGAAAAGCTACATGGGCAAATCTGTATTGCTGCTATAAATCTGTGCTTAAAAAGGGAGACTTCAAAATCACTGTTGCTATAATTCTTTCTTACCATCTACTAAATACGTTGTTTTTCCAAGTTACATTTTCTGCCCAGGGTTATTTTATTTATGGTTTATTTGGGGGTCTGATTTATTGGCATATCCTAGATCACAGCAAAAGTAAATCTTGAAGGGACTGTATGAAAATCATTGAAAACATATCCATGTCTATTTTCCACATTTTTGTTCATTTGATAAAGGAATTACATAAAAGCTTTAGGAAGGAAACAGGTGCTTACTTGTTGTACAGTGATCAGAATAGTTGAAATCACAAGGACTAAGAAATTCCCTGAGTCAACAGAATATTTTATTAGAATAACATTATAAATTTTAGCAGTTGTCTTTAATGAGTTCCTAAATAACCTTTAATATCCTCTTTTATGAAATATAGGTTGATTTGATAGCCAGATTCATGGTGTCATTGGATTAGCAACTACCCATTTCCCTAAATTAGGAGCAATAAGGAAATGAATTATTAACAGAGTGTGTGGCGTAGGAAAAGTATTTTTGTGACCATTTTTGCATTTTTATTTATTTCACAACTAGTAAATTTTCTAGTAAATTTACTAGTAAATTTTCTCATCATGCAATTGTGTCCCCCACATTCTGATTGCTCTTTCTAAACAAAATTTATAAGTGTGCCAGTAAGTCCTATTATAGTTTTGTATGAGGAGCAGATGTAAACTATGTTTGACACAGTTTTAAATACATCTATTGTTGCTAAATGATACTATTTCGCCTTTCTAACAGATTAACCTCTTGTACCGTTCCTATTAGTGGAGTCCAATGTTTGCATTCAAAAAACTCCAGAGAAGTTACTTGATATGCAAAAGGCTGAGCGAAAAAGTGGTTTGTGAAACCTTTAAAGCAGCCAAGTCAGTTTGGCACAGTTTTAAAAGTATATCTACAGGACTGTAAACCACAAGTGCCAGTTTTCAGTGTGGAAAAGTAAATGTAGGCTCTTTAACCAGCCATTTTGAAAAAATATTCTGCTGCCCATTGCTTTTCAAGTTTGAGAACACCTCCCTCCAGTATTCTTTCACACCCACAATTTTGTGCTTTCCCACTGGGCATCTCTGGTGTCCATTATTTATGCATTTGTTCAGAGCCCTTGAAAGCAGGATAGTGCAGCTACTGCCTTCCATTGTTTTATTTTTAGGTTTGTTCCCATTAACATTTCATTGTAATACAATGTTATCAGAAGAAAACAAAATATTAAAATGGCATTTTGGATACCCTTAAGTTGATGACAAATGGGCAAAAACCAGGGCATGTAGTGTAAAGGCTGACATGCTTTTACAAGCTTGTTGGGCTCAAGCTTGGTGATAGACTACACAAGCTAAATATGCTTTGTCTCAGTTTTAAGTTCAGAATGTCTTATTCTTATCAGAAAAACTTGTTTCTTATAATTAAAAATAAGATTTTGTAGTCCCAGGGTTTCCCTGGTAAAGTTAGATTTCTTTTCTGCATATTACAACTTGAAATGTAAGAGCTCCCTCATTTCTGCTGTTGAGACAAGTGTTCAGTCTCTTAATTCTAGAGGAGAAGAAAGCTGAATGAGTTCCTCCTCATCGGGATTTCGTTTTTGCTCTTCATTTTTCATCATTTGTCTTAATCTTAAACATGTCAACCAGACTGAAACTGAATGCTTAATCCTATGATTATGCCATGCTCTCTGAGGTGTAAACTAGCTTATGCACCAAGAAAAACCTGGCAACCCAGCCCATTTGTAAATTCCGCAATCAATGCTGAATGCCAATCTGTGATGATACATCAATGGCAGAACTTGGATGGTTTCTTTGTAGTAAATGGGAATCCTTGGAAGAACAGCAGTCAGAACTTTAGCTATAATATAGACATAGGCTACCCTCTTTCTGTTTATTTTTACAGATTTTAAAATAATTTTTTACTTCAATTATAATCACAACCTGAAAGAAATTTTGATATGTTGTAGTAAATCCTGTGAGCTACAGCGTGGTTGGAAAAATGAAGCCCTTTAAAAAGCATTAGTATGGATAACAATAACTTTGCTCAGTGCACAAGGAAGCTACAGAAACCTATTCAGTGAGCTGCTGCAGTGAGTAACAGAAAAAAAAGACCTGTATATGTTATGACTAAGACAAAATGTCTGGCTCTGAGTGAAGTTCAAAAGCATGACAAGCAAGCTAATTTCTGATAGGATGTATCTTGTGCCACGAGGTCACAGTCTGACTGTTGTTGTGGTGCCCAAAGCAGTTTGCTCTCCTTTGGTGGAATTGCTCTCCTGTTGGTTTAGGGCACTGTATCGGGGAATGTGGATGTTTTCTCTTCTGGTCTGTGTTTGGCCCAGCTACCTGTGAAAGTTTGTTCTGTTTCCTGCCAAGTAGTGGGAAAACAAGGCCTGATAAACGAAAACTTCATCCTTGAAGACAGTACTTTATATAAACTGAAATTAATTGGTATCTTCCTATTGGCTGATGGCCCTCCAAGGGCACTTGAAGGAGAAAGTGAAGAGGAGGGAGATGAAGTAAGCCCCCAGACTCGTTTAGGGAAGACTCCTCCAGGTGTTTCACGCAGGCGCTGGGGAATTCCAATGTACCCACGCGTGCGGAGAAGGGACATCACTGACATAACGGGGGGAGGGACAGAAGGCCTCTGGCTGGGCTGGTGCTGGCCACACCTGCCCAGGTAGATGTAACCAGCTAAATTATATAAAAGGCAGACAGCACCTGTGGGAGTGTCCTGGCAAGCTTCACATGGAGGACAACATTGCCTCAGCGGGGATGCCCGTTACCTTGGGAGCCTGCCCACCCCCCAAGGCTGCAGTTTCTGCCATGGGGAAATACTGGTCATTCTGGGGTCGGTAAGACAGCCTCATAAGTAACACCCACGTGAGAGGGAGGTTTTACTGAGGGCTTATTTCCTTTCCTCTTTCATGTCTTTCGGTTTCTCTGTTTGTTGGCCACTTCCTAGTAATAAATATTGGGTTTTCTGAGCTTTCAGCAGTGTTTTGTTTTCCATTTCGGCATCCCTCTGAACCCTCCCTGGAACAGGCACCAAAGCGACCTTGGGTTTAGTTTCTGATCAGGAGCTGGTCCACTGATTGCACAGTCACTAAATGGCCAGTGTTGCCTTTCTGGTGGTGACAGAGCCCTTCATAAACTCCCAGCCCTGTGCAGCTATGGTCCCTGTGCCCCTGAGAAAGGGAAAGTTAGAGCGTGTAAATATTTGTGTTCTTTATCTGTGTTTTCAATTGGTTTTGAATTTGAAAGCTGAAATTGAAAGCATAATATTGAAGTCTTATTTTAAGATAAAAATCTTAGCTTTCAGTATTATAAAATTTAGTCTGTAGAAGGAAGAGCAATGCCAGGCTGTGAAAATCTTGATTATTGTTTCTGTGCTTCCTTTCTTCAGAATTTCCTTTCTTAGGATGAGGTACGAACTTTTAGTGCATGGTCTTTCACTTGAGGATTCCTGTGCAGATGTTTAAACTAAGCTTTTCAATACAAAGCTAATGAAAGTAAAACATAAGATAAACAATGACATAAAAATGACCAGCCTAAAACACCTTCTAAGAATCTTACCTTAAAATTAATTTGTTCAGAACTAGACTGTTCTATAACTCTGTAAAGCACAGGTATTTTCAGTTATGTTGTGGACCTGACTTGATTCCAATCTGTATTTGAAGGTCACTTGGGAGTAAATTATAGCACATAGAGACTTGAAAAAAAATAATTCTGGCATTCAATAAAATAGCCAGAACCCTGCTTCACTACATTTGGTATTTTACCTTCCATACCTAATCAACACGTTTATCACTGGTCAGTTACCAATTCCACCTTTTATTTCACTAGCAATACTTATTATTTTTTGAATTATTATAGTAAAGATATATTTTGCAAAAGTATTGCTCTTAGAGAAATGTTCTGTGTCTATTAACCTGAATTTGTGACATTGACTTTAAAAGGGAACTGATGTGAATGAAGGGAAATATTTTCGTATTGTGACTGTCACTATTATTCTGTTATGGTATCTCAACCTTATGAATTTAAATCAGTGAGAAAACAAAACAACAGTAAAATTTAGCTTGGTCTTCCTTGCAGCTTTAATTTTGCTTTATACAGTGACTGTGTGCCAGTTAAATCACCTTGCATTTATTTAAATGCTTTGCAGGGTTTCTCAGCCATAGATTCTATTTTATTTTCATACCAGGAGTTACAAGAGTCACATCTGTAACGTTTGACCTCTGTTAGCTGCAATAATATATAACACAGACTCATCAAAACTGCCTGTATTACTAAAATTCCATCATTTAGCTTGTGTGAAGAAGGTTATTCCTCCCTCTTTAACATTTTAGTGGTAGTTTTGTGTTTGCCTGACTATATCTCAACAACTAAGGGAAGTTTGCAGTTGTAGTAATTAGAGAAAATGAGAAATATCCTGCTTCTTTATTGATACAGTCCATTTATATTTATATATCACTATGCAAAACTTGCAGTTATTTTTCATATAGTCTAAAAGTAAATACATTTTAAGGGGCAGAAGAAGAGCACAGTCTTAGGCAGTGAGCAAAGTAAACATCAGGTGAAAGACAAAAGCCTGGAAGAATTGATTATGCCACTTGGCTGCTCTCCTGAGGAAGATAAAAGAGGCCAGGACATGCTCTGCTACTTCCCACATGTAGAAGTCAAGCTTGGAAACAATACTCTGACATCTCTGCCATGCAGATAACTCCAGCAGGCAAGTCTGCTGATTTAACTATTCACATTTTGTATTTTTTGTACCCACTGATTGACAGCTACAGAACATATTCTACCAGCTTGATCTTTGTGTACTGGCTTTAATGCAAAATAATGAATTAGGATAGATAGAAAAGGGGTGAAATTGAAAAGATAACGAGATTAAGGAAAAGATTAAGATTCCTGAAGGCTGCATATTTTGCCAAGATAATGCAAGAAGAACTTGAGTCAAAGTGTTGAGTGGTATGCACACAGCCAAGGACACTGGAGACTGTACAAACCTCTTTGTTCAGAGCCTGCTGGGAAATGTAACTCCAGAAGAATAGCACTTTACTGATCCTCAGCATTTGAGCAGCTGGGTTACAAACATGGTATAACTTACTGTGCTGTAATAACTTGAAGCCAACATACCAAAGGACAGAATGCTATTTACGTTCCATTCCCTATAAATATAATATCAGTTAAAACTCACATCACCGGGTTTTGTGCTGGATCAAACTGCAGGTGCCATGTCATTTTTTGCCATAGTCGTTGTCTGGGGAACAAAGAACATGAACCCTACAAGATATAAGTTCACCCTGCAATAAGTGTAAAGCAAAAAGCTCCATTGTACATGACTGGTCTGTAACAATCCCAGTAAAAAAGTTACTCGGTCTCTGAAAGTTGTCATTTAAAATGCTGCTTATTAGGGCTAACACTATAAGAAGAGAATAGCATAGCAATTTTAATATTCTTTTATAAGCTGGGAACTCCAGTTGATATGGCATCAAAATGACCTCTGATCCATGCCCCAGGATGACCCTGTCCATGGAAGAGGTTCTCTCACTTTGGTCAGTCAGGCTATTATAGAATTTTCCTACAAGAAAACAACTCTATTCATAATTTGTACTGTCGAACAGAAATGAGGTTCACATGAGAACTTATTGCTGCAGTTGTAGATAAAGGAAAAGTCACATATATGGTGCTGTCATTGGCATCAAGTAGGTGCTGCCTGCAGGCTTCTCTATCACAAGGAACTGGCTGAGTTTATCCTGCAGCTGAGAGGTTTATGCAGCACAACACAACCTGAAGGCCACACTGGGTGTGCAGCACAGCAGAGTCCTGCACCTGCTCAGGTAAGTGCTGGATGTACACTGACTGCGAGATGTAAAAAAAAGGGTGTCCGAGAACTGCTACAGGAGCTGGTTTGGGCTTGTTTTGCTCAGAGCTGTGACATTTCTGTAGTTCAGAAAGTAGTGATTCCTGAGATGAATATGAAACGCCAAGTTACACTGAACGGAAAAACATTGGAAGGGCTGTATATTCTGGAGAAACAAAACAAAACAAAACAAAAAAAGGGTAGAGACATTATGAATTAGAAGTCTGCCTCTAATTGTGCCACTGTAGCTTCTCCCTGCCTTCACTGGGAGCCAGGCTGTCCGATGGCAACATTAGGATCTGTGTATTGTGTGTCTGGCTGTGACAGCTTCAAAAATAAAAGCCAGCAATAAAATAGAAGAGCTTGGAGATAAACCTCCAGGCCTTGATATCGCATGTTCTCAGTCATGCTCTCAGGGTATGTTGCTCTTAGCCTAGCCTTTTCCTTCTCCAGATAAGTGAGATATAAGCATCCAGACTTCCTACAGTATGATCATTTGTAGGCTCTGAAAGGCAGGTCTGAGAAGTAACCTTTACAGAGATCGGTTTGCCTACGTCCCATGGCTGCATTGTTCCTCATGACTTCTGTCACCTTGGTTTTCCTTACACTTGGTGAGCTCTCCAGATCCTCCTGGGTGCAGCAGAAGTCTGTGCACCATTCAGTTAAAGGAAACTCAGTTCTCAGAGATTAAGTTCAAGATTAAACTATTCCAAAGTCATCCAATTCTTTGCTCTGCCAGTTGAGAAGAGGAAAACAACAATATCATTATTTCAATATATTTCATGTCACCGGTTTTCTAAAAGAAAGGAGGAATTTTAAAGTTTTGCCATTGCCTCTTCTGAATACACTTGAGAGCTACAGCCTACTTCTGTAAACATAGCATGTCACATTTGCAAGACATTCAGGCATATGCAGCAAAACATAAATGTGCACAAACTCCATTTCTTGCATTCAAAATGGAGAACCAAAAAAGGCTTATAAAATGTAAGTTACGATCTGTGTACGGGTAAGGAAATTACAAAATACAGTGAGTGCAAAACAAACTCATGAAAAATTGCACTGAGGGGGAAAGATTGTATCAGCTAAGCTACCTATTAAAGATGTAAGTGAATGTAAAAGATGAAAAGTATGAAATGGCCATTATATAGAATAATTGTTGGGAGGTAAATGATAGGAAACAAACAGGAAATGAAGAAGCGACTAAAAAAATAATAGAGAAAGGTGGAAAAAGTCTAAGATAGCTGCAGTTGTGGGATTAGGAGAGAGAGGTATGTTACCAATAAAAATAGTGTATTTTAATCCAGTGGTAGTTCACACAGTGTGAATTTGAATCTGCAGTCCCGAACTCAACGTGGTGTCAACAGAATTAGCCTTGTAGACACTTATACTTGTAAATATATATATGTAGAATAGAATAGAATAGAATAGAATAGAATAGAATAGAATAGAATAGAANGAAGAGAAGAGAAGAGAAGAGAAGAGAAGAGAAGAGAAGAGAAGAGAAGAGAAGAGAAGAGAAGAGAAGAGAAGAGAAGGTATACTTACACACTTACAATGTGAAATCTAACCACCAAATGACATAAGAAACAGCAGACTGCCTATCTGGAACTGTGACCATGGGCACAGGAGCATACTTTTCTGCTGAAGAAAAGTATCACTGGTCTTTGATATGTGTTCCTACAGGGAAGGACTTTAACAGTAAACTTTTCTTCCAAAGACTCACTCCATGTTAGGAACATATTAAAGATAAAGGGTGCTGTAGGAAGGTGATTGGTGACCTTGCATTGAGTTTAATCTATTAGAGCAGAATTATTTTAGCTGGCATTCATCTTACTGAGAGAATTATTTCTTGGCACTCATTACTGTAGCAAAGGAACACATAATGAACATTAATAGAATGTTTTCATCATCATAAGCCTTATGTGAGCTGAGTAAGAATTAGCCCCTTTTTGCAGGTGGTGAACTAAGCCCAATCCTTCAACAAGATGAACATGTGCTACATAGTGTTGTGTGCCCTCAGCTCCCATTGGAATTGCAGAGCAATGAATACCTTAGAAAAAGCTTTCAGACATCTAAGCACTTTGTTTAAGTGATTTGCTAAAAGTTCTAGATACATGACATTCCTTATTCTCAATTACCCTAAAACCATGTTACATTAACTGAGCAGGAAGCCAGCGTACACAGTCTGAACCCTACAATACTAACCCTACAATACTAACCTAACTTAACCACAGGATCGTTCTTTCCCCTTTGTAACAGGCTCACAAAAAAACCCACCAGGATTTTTGGCAAAAATGGCACAAATGACAGACTGGATAAAAGCAGGAAAGTGGTGAGTGGTGTGTGCCTCCGTGTGTGTGTGTGTGTGTGTGTGTGTAAGAAAGCAGGAGAAGAAAGGAGTAGCAAGAAGGTCAATAAGAGCAGAAAGTGAGGAGAGACTGTTGTTGTGTACGAGGACGACCAAAATAATAAAACTGGGCACCTTATGATGATGATTCAATATTCAGCATTTAATGCTCTTCTGTACAGCTCTAAAATCTACTGTTTCTCACACACACTCGCATACCCCCCCCACACACACACACACTCACTCTGAACACAGAGCATACTTTCTATCTTTAGCCTCTTATCTCTAAGTTGTTAGCACTTCTCACATACAATCGGTTGTTTCCTTATTGTTTACATTCCTTCTCCCATGGTCAGGACAGGCACCTTTTTCCAAGATCTCTATGGCCCCTGCTTTTCCCCAGGGGAAAGGCCTTAGGGTGTCTAGATCAAAATCATCCTCCTCCACATCCCTCAAAAGGGGCATAATGGACCCAGACCTGCTGCTTACCCCCACAAGAGGGTAATATACGTAATAGTAGCAATAGTACATGCAAAAGGAGGTCATTATGGGAGTGAGAACAAACACAACAAATGATAAGACCTGAGTGCGTTGCACATGTTTTCAATGAAAAAATGTTTAGTACTTGGGATGTTATTTGTATCCAGAAACAAGTAAATCTCTAGAAAAAGAAGTAATATGTACCTTAGAACACCACAATAGCTATAAATACAATGTGATTTTTACCACTTTTTGGGTTTATGCTAATTGTCTTTTATGACTCATGTATTTTCTCCTTATCATGTTACAGTGTTTCTCTTGATTATGTAATTATGAAATGTTAAGATACGCTTCATTATATAGAGCCACCGCTGCAGTAACCATTGTGTTTTGGGTTTTGCTTTTTATTTTATTTATTGTTATCATTCACAGAATTTCCCTTCAGGTTCTCCTAAGTCCTTGACAAACTTCTAGAGATCTTCCTGAGGGCACTCTGGTTTAAAGGATTTCAAAGACTTGTGAGTTAACAGTGTAAAATCAAAGGACATTAGACAGAGGCTTTGATCTTGCAGCTTTGTGTCCTACCACCTTTCCCCACTCTTTTTGAAACCCTCCACTTTTTTGCTGAAGCCAACTACTGCCCAAAGAGCAAAGCAGAATTTGTCTAAGAGGGAACACATGCAGTGTGTTTATCCTGCAGTGTCACTTACGCATTCATTTATATTAGATGGTATTTCAGAGAATTCCTTCCACCTGCCAGGTCCTATGGCTTCAGTGGTGGATATACCTCTGTAGCAAGGGAAGATGGACTGTATAGACAAAGGCATAGCCACATGCCTACTGACTAAAGAAAGACAAACTTTTCTGAGAAAGATAATATGTCTTCCAGAACATCTCATGCTGCTACTCTCAGGCCCACAAGTCCTTCATCAAGTATTTGAAGTTCTGAATTTTGAAAGTTTACTACAGTATTGTTAAAATTACTACAATATTGCACTTCTCTGAGTTGATCACAGGAGAAGTGATAACAAACCAACTAATAGTGGGGGAGAAAAAAGTGATCTGGTAGACACCACTTACTGGGCTGAATAGCAGCCGACCCGTGATCCAGTCTAATAACACTGCAGTTGCTCACCATAACTTTTACCCTACATTGGCCACTAGCTATGTAATTTCAATGAGAGAATATAGTTTGTCAAAATACCAGCTTTTCCTGTGACAAATACCATTTGGATATTTTGCATTTCGCTTCTGGAGGGACCGGACACTTTCTGAAAACAAGCACCTCCTCAAAGTGAAATGTCTTGTATAATACCTACAACCACTCTTATTTTTGTACAGAAGAAAAGCAGTAAGACATCTTTTAAATAATCCAACTTTATGTTTAAGCTCAGTGCTGCAAAAAGCTGTCATGGTAATTTTGATTTGAAAGACTGAAAGAAAGAGAAAATGACCTTTATTCCTGTTATAATGTGAGTGGATCATTTCTGTGATTGCTGTGTAGAGAACTTTGATGTTTGCAGATAGAACCATAGTATATTATTCACTGTTTACTCTTGAGAAACCACACACACAGCATAAATGTAACTTGAGTTCAGAAAAAAATGTATGCATACACACAAACACACACACAAAGATCAACTTGGGTACTGGAGAGAATATTGATGAGCAGTAAATTGGAAGAATTTGATCTCTACATCCTCCCCTGTGTGCTTGGTTTTATTCCTTATGTCCTTTGAGCTGTCTGTTATTTTAACATAGTGCCAGGTATCAGAATACTATACAAATATTACAGTGCCTCAGCCGAAGGAGAGCACAAGAGCACACGAGTGATAGACAAAAATTTGGACACTACAAGAACAGTAAGGCTTCTGGCAAATTAGTTTAACCCTCACAAAATATATTTTTACTGGAAAATAGGAGTGGGACGCTTTTTAAGGACTGCATTAGCCAATACTGCAGTGCAATGATGCGAAGACAAAGCTGTGAAGGAAGTTGTGTGTGATCAACTGGAGGAATTCAAGTGAGATTGGCAAAGCAATCATACTATGCATATGAAAGTCTATGAGCACATTACTGAATACCAGAAACCAAGGAGCAAAAAGGCAGAGCAGCGATTCATTCTCTCTAGGAAATTATATGCATTACTTTTAAAATCTACACAATAGCTCAGATGCAAAAGCAAGGAATGAAACAGTGTGATTAGGACCACCTGCAGCCTACAGACCTGCTTACACCTGTATGGGAAATATTCAGCAGTCACATTTATTTGTCATTAAGAGTATGTTGTACTGCTGATGTCATTAGATTATTGAACACTTCCCAGCTGGAATTGGTTGAATGTGAAAAAATCCTTAGAAAACTTAATGAAATCCATAGTTCTGATACATTTCAATTGGGATTGTTTATTAACGGGTGTTATTGGCATAAGGTCAAATATTCAACCTGCTCCTGTTATTGTTTTAGTCTTTAAGAGCCTAAGGATATTACTAGTAATTACTTAATTGGAATTTCCCTTCAAGAACATTTAACAAAATGCCAAATATGAGAAACTAGCTACTTGTAAGAAATATGTGTTATGCCATTTTTGTGTTTGGCTGTGTATGTTTTGCTAATAATAATGTCTTTTGTTATCACTGTGCTGCACTTCCAAGAACCAGAATTTTAATGTTAGAATATTCTGTAGTCTTCCCTCCTTCATTTGAAGTAGAGTCATGAGAAAACTCCAAAATCCTCAAAATGTAAAAAAAGAACAAGTTATTAAATACATTCTATATACAATATTCCCAGCAGCTCACATACAAAACAGGTTGATTCTTTTGCCATTCTGTCAAGATTGGATTGTCTGCTTACCATGTGAAATAAGAAACAGGGAGGATGTTACAAATCAAAAGTAGATATATAGACAAAAAATACTGGAAGGAAGATAAAGAGTATTTCTCATCTTCTCCATGTCACAATCTCTGATGTGTTGCCTAATTGCATTATAAATTGATCTTGAAATATATAATCACCAAAGTTTTTTGCTCAGTGATCAGAGAGAAGTAACTTTTTTCACTAAAAGTGAAATTTCAGTGACTGAATTAACATTTCTGAATACAAAACACTGCATATTACTTGGTCCAGTGAAGTATATTTGCCTTAATTTTATTCAACAGAGTAATTATGGAGAAGATATACAACCAAACAAAGTAAATTAATGGCAGATCTTAAAACTAGAGAGAAATGTTTTGCTTGCATATCTAATCCTGTAGGGGGGTTGGCTTTGGGCGGTAATAGAAACATATCCTCTAGATGATCAGCTTTGCAGAAAAACAACCCAGCTTCAGAACAGAGGTCCAAAACAAAAGGACTTGAAAGCTTTGCTATTGTTACTAATGGGCTTCAAAAGTTCATTTAGTTAAACAAATGAATAAAGGAAATCACAACATCTGCTGAGAAGGTTTGAAGAGTTTAAATAAGCACCTTGTGAAAAACTGCTTTACTGTACAATACTTTTCCTAACCATTTTGTAAGGAAAATATCTCCAAGCCTAGCTTTATTATCAAGCTCTGAGGTGAAAGAAGCCCTGCAAAGTCAAATGTTTCTTTCTCTAGCGAGGATGACACCCCTAGACCTGCTGAAGCAGGCTCTGTACTTGTACAAGTGCTTTACTTCTTGAAAAATGTATTACAATGTATTTTTAGAATATGGTGTTTGGAGCAAAAATAATGTGTGGATTCACCATTTTGTCTCTCTCCAATGTTACTTTTTGTTCTAATCCAAAGGAGGAGTGTAGATCATGTTTAGTCAGAAACCCTGGCTATAATTAATGAAGCCTAGGTCTTCGTAGTTCACAAGTGGTTTTTACAGAGATTGATCACTAGAATGTTTCATTTTGTTATGTGCACTAGATTACCTGAGGACAGGTTTTTTACTAGTGTATAAGAATTATCAGGACTTAAGAAAATATTCTTGAAATAAGAAGAGCCAAATTGTTGCCATTGCAGGCTTGTTTAGAAGGACATCTTTGCTATTCCACTAGCACTCACTGCTCCCAGCCTGACTTGGCTTCTTGCATTTGTTCTTCTCTTTTCCCTTCCATGAAGTGTTTTAGTCCTTTCATTTACACTAACAGAACAGCTATTCCATTCCAGTTTTCTTTTTTTATTATTTTTAATCGTTTCTTTCATGTATCTTCTTAATGGTGTGGACACACAAACAATCAAATCAGTAGGACTAAGGGAATGGCAATGGCAAGAGCAAGAATAAGGAGCACAGAGCATTGCAGGGGCAGGGTTTTCTTAAGCTGGTTCCCAGCTGGCCTCCTCTGGTTCTCAGTTCTCATTTTCTCTTGAGAGAAGCAAGTGTGATTTATGGCAAAATACGACTGTTCCTCACCCAAACTCAGTTACAAGGAGGAACAAACAAAAGAGTGATGATTTGGGGATTCAGGCTCTTGAGGTTACCAATCTCTGCAAACTAATTAAAGACTGGTATTAAGTAATCATCACTCATCCCTTAGACCTGTATCTAAGCTAAAGAATACTCTTCAATATTTATTTATTAGCTCATAAGTCTAACACATATCAGAACTGCAGAATCAATGTGGGCAAGTAGCAAAGAAGGTAGGGATACAGCTGAACTGCGAAAAACTTCAACTTTCCCTACCTGATGGCTTCTACATTCTAGGAATTAAGTGATTTTACTGTTCAACTATGTGCTTGCAAATAATTTTGTCTAATAATGTACTTACAAAATTACTGAGTAAAGAGTGTCTTGAAAAGCCATCATCTTGGCTGAAATCTACCTCTGAGTAATGCTGTGGAAAAAAAATTAAAGAATATGGGAGAGAAAACCTCTGTTTTCATTCTCTTTGTTCTGCATTTGTATGAGGATGAAGTAGGCTGCACTGCAGAACAGTAGTTTTGTCACAGGAGATATCTCTGCTGATAAAAAGAAATAACCTTGTCACCTTCTGTATCCTTTGCTGAAGTTAACATTATGTCATTATGCTTCTGGTATTTTATGGTGAGACACCGAGTCAAACTCACATTTCTTTTGTCTTTTCAGTTTTCGTCCTCATTGTCAGAACCTTGACCTCTAGGCATAATGTGGGCCTGGAATTAAGCATCTGCTCTCTCTGGATTTTAGATATTTGCACCTTTACTAGAGACTTCAACACAGGAGTGTAACCATGTTCTTGCTAACACTGGTGTAAAATAAGGATCATTACAATACAGTCGGTGGAATTACTCTGGCAGAAAATGGGGGTAAATGGGGCTCTGGATTGTCCACAGATTTTCAGACAATTGGAAAAGATGTTGCAGTATGTCCTCCAATTACTATTAACAAAAGTGCTCTTCCCCACATAGCCTTTTTTCTCAAAGTGCCAATTTCTTTTGAGCTCTGCTTCCCATTAAGACTTCTCCTGAATGAGGGCAAATGAGAGTGATGCTCACTTTCATCAGCTGAGCAGTATGAGAGGACTGGCCTTTCTATTACTATGCACTCACAAGCAGCTCAGAAGCAATTGCAACACACTTGGTTGTCAAATTTGAAACTGAAAAAATAAAGGAAAGGGTTTTTAACGCTTAGCTTAGTAAGAGAATAGCCTGTACAGCAGCATTTAAAACTTTCAAGTGCTCTTTAGAACAAAATTCTTGATAAGAATTTTTCCTTCTCTTCTCTTCTCTTCTCTTCTCTTCTCTTCTCTTCTCTTCTCTTCTCTTCTCTTCTCTTCTCTTCTCTTGGATCTGGTGTATTTCTCCTTTGAGAATTCATAACAGCAACAGATACGTTAGATGTAAGGTAAGAGCTGTGAGAAAAGGGTTTGCCTTTATTGATATTATCCTGCCCAATTTGTACAGCAAAAAGTAGACTTGGTCTTTGTAGGTGGGTGAAGTGGAATATTCAGCTAAACTGTAAGAAGCTGCCAGCTGAGGAGCACCAACAGGGATCCCCGTCTGGGCAAAATATTAAATAATAAATTTCTGCACTGAGGTCTCTTGGTAAATTAATGAGTGAAATTCGTTGGCTCCTGTCCTTCCTGAGTCTGGGAGAAGTTTTGCTTGTGGTCAGTGAGCCCAGATCTGACTTGGGCATTCAGAGCTAACCCAGTGGCCACAGTCCTGGCAGTCTGTTTCAACAAAAACAATATTCATCCCTCTAATGTCAAATTTATATCTATTTACACTCCCTTATATATGGTTAGATTAAGAGTGACAGAACCTAACTTAGGAAATATGATTAATAAATCACTGCTGAATCAAACTCTGTGTCTGTTTTCTAAGGGAAATTAAATAAAGAGATGTCTTGTTCATATTTATGAGGTATTTTCCTTTACCTCAGAAACCTAACTTCTGATTTATTGTTCCTAAACAGCTTCTCAAAGGACTGTGGGCCAGTAAGCTGTTTGCATTAGAATACACACAGGTTCCTTTACTTACATGTATTTCTTGTGTCAATACATAAGAAGCTGCCAGCTGAGGAGCACCCAGAACCAGACCTCTTGTACTGGTGCTCTGAAATGCTCTGTACCTCACCCAGCAAAACAATGTCCAAGGGGAGGGAATATGCTCGTGATGGAAAACCTTAACAGTTTATTGCAAAGTCTGTGCTTTAACAAATTTAATGCATTTATTGGTACAGTTATTCTTGTGCTTTTTCTGCTTATAGGGCAGTTATTACCCATCTGGTCTTATCAGAATTCATGAACAGTAGAGTTTGGAAAAAAATTATGATGCCCAAATACATTTTTAGTGCTAATATGAAGATGTGGTACTAAAGCAAAACAGTTACAAAAATATATAGGAAATTTTCAATAGAGAATAGTTGAGTTAAAAGGATTGAGGCTGATACAATCTGATTTCTAAGTGGCTTTCATTTACTTTAGCAATCGTGCTGAACTTACTGTTATGGCTTAGGTAAATAAAAATTGTTTTTGTGAGAAAATATTTACTATTTTGCATCCTTGTAGTTTAAATCCTTTTTAGTAAAAATCTGATGGAAATCTGCAATAACCTTCAGTGTCAACAGAGAGTAAAGCTTCCTCATCAGGAAATCTCAAAATAGTACAAGAAACCCAAAAGTAGTGACTTTGTTTTTAAGGGAGAATGTGAGAGAGAGTTTGTTCAGGCCATACAGTTGCAGATGGGTACAAGTGAAATCTTCATCTGAAGCTCTAACCATCTGGTATTTTTTGCTCTTACTTTCTTAAATAAGTTCAGTAAAGGTATTTTATATGTACATGATATACATTGTTATGTGTGCTTTTTGGATTTCCATCAAGTTTAGTCAGTATGAGTACAGTATGTCTCCATAAGAATACAAAGACAATGATCTGGGTTTCATGAAAAAAAAACCTGCCAAAAATCCATCCCAACCTGTTTAGAAACCCATGCCTTCGATGGCACCATATGAACTTGATCAGTGTTTTCCCCTTCACCTTGTCTCTTCTTATTGCCTTAAATGTGAAGGAAATTCCAGTATTTCGAGTATAGCTCCTGTAGGAATTAAGTTAAAGGAATTCAAGGTACAATGAGCTACAGGAAAACATTTTACAGAATCTTACCCTAAACTTCTATATGTCAGAGCCTGAGCATTTCATGAGGGTTCATACACACTCAGTCAATGTTGCAGTTTGTCTACATCAGTGATGGGATCTAGTATTGTAGGGGCTGCAGGGAGGTGTGTGCACACTCAGGGACCTGCACAGAGCCCTTGTGCTTGAGATGTAGGCTGAATGTAGGATTCTTTTCAAATTAATAGGGTTCAAATGACTGGGCATAAGATGATGAAATTAAAAGTTTCAAAGCTGCTTGACATGAATTCTCTTTTAAAATATATGTAATCAGTGGCAGGAGATTTTTTCAGATGTTGATTTTTTAGCTCCAAAGTTGGCACAAATACTAAATTATATTGCTTGGCATTTCTGTCTGTTGGGAAGAATGATACTAATAAACCTACACGACATTTTCAAATCATCGCATTGCTAAGTCATTTTCTTTAAAGTATTTCTAAATTTTTTTTTGGTGTAATCATGTCTAGTGGTTAAGACGTAGGCTTGCAACAGAACCTTCCATCAGGGAAATTAGCATTTTAGTCTTACATGTTTAACATTTCTCATGTTATTATTTTAAAGAGAACAGTTTATCAAACCTGTTTTAAGAAATCAGTGTTCACTGTCTGAAGGAATGCGATCTAGTTCTGTTTACTACCATTCAAAGTGTAGAAATGCAGAGATACCAGGGATAAGAGAGACACAGACATCATTGCTGGAATGGTTTTGCAACACTGCTTAAGTGGATTTGCCTATTATTGGAGGCCTCCTTAAGTTTGCTTCATGGCTCCTTAATGAGACTACTGGTAAAAATTTCAATGTGAGCCTTTTAAGTATGACAAGACTGACTGCAAACAGCTCAGTAGCACTCAGAGTACATCTTTGATTCCCTGGTTTACCTCCTTGACTCTATTCAATCTGTCTTTTCACAGTACCCTACCTAAGTAACCTTGAGAAATGTAATTATACACTCACTATTGATTAGTAAGGATCTATATTTAATTATGCGTAACATGTTCCACTTTTAAACTTATAGTTCTTTGTGCATCAACACTTCATGTCAGATTGCAGTTTACTTTCAGCCATTACATGAAGATCTTCATAGGAAAATGAGGCTTCCTCCTTTCTTAAATTGCTTAAGGAACAGACTTATTTCCTGCTTCTCTATCTGCATACAAGACGACATCCTCCCTTTGGTGCAGTCAGTGTGACTGCACACAGTGTGTGAACAGCCTTTCCTCATTGAAGGATCTCATTCATAATTTTTGCTAGGAAAACAGTTTTGCTAAGGCAGTGCTTTGAGTTCTTTGCATTGAATCTGTACTGCAATCCCAAGGGATCATGTCAGTTAAATTTGGACCTAATGGTGTAGCAGTTTCTTTATTTTTAGTTCACAAAAAGTATTAAATAAAAATCATGTACTTGAGCAAACCTAAAGTCTTCTCTAACCTGTTCCTATTTACTGCAATAAAATAAACTTTTCCAGTAGAACAGGAACATATAATTAAAAACTCCTGAATTCCAGCATACTAAAGAATATCTGACTTTGCAGGCAGTCTCCTTAGAAGTAGTATATGATGATTTGCTTACTGTTAAATAAGGAATTGTTCACAAAATGAAACTTACTTTACAATATTTTTCTCAAGTAGGAGGCTAATTGAATCTTCCGTCCAGAAGAAATCTAATCTATGATCCTTAGAGATGCAGATTGAAATTCTTTTTTCTGAATCTGCATCCCCCATGGATGGGGTTTGGGATTTTTTGTTAGTTCAATTAAGAATAAAAACCTGAGGACTTTGGTCTCTATATCTGGTTCACATGTGCTCTGAATTGGAAAAAAGGTCACGACAGCAACTCACATCATTGTAATACTCCCAAACGCCAGACCAAACTGCAGCCAAACCTGACTGCAGTTCAGCACTAGGAGTTCCTGCCTAGACCTTTTTCAGTCCCAAACATGGGCTGATTGCTGCTGATAATTCAGGTTCAAATTCAGAAGCATCAAATTCAGTGCTAAGGGAATTAACTTGGAATGAAAGAAAATTAAAAAATCTCTCCCCTGTGATCACCTTTGTCTTCTTGCTGAAATAGCTTCTACAGACTTTATATAGTGTGATGTTACTTGAAGGAGCATCCTTGCTTGCATATATGAATCCAGCCTGAATGAATTCATGAATCTATGACAACCTCATAGAAATCAGGGCTCTTCATTGTAAACGAGCTGTGCAGCCATTCCATGTCCCTTGCTGTCTCTTGGGAGATTTGTTTGCTACCAAGGCAGTGCATGGGCGAGTAAAAGAAGAATGAGTGTGTCCTCAGAAGACACCATTACAAAATACTTCCCTTTGCAGAAATTGTGACATGAAAATGTACTGATGAGTTCATTGCCTAGTGGGGCTATTTCTGGGATGTTTACCCTCACCTCTTCCTCAGAGCTGCGTCTACTGTAAGCAACTAGTTCTGAAGGTTTGCTTAAGATAGCAGTGCAGTGTTAAGTAGTGGAAGTATTTTCCTTTAAATGTGGCTATCCTCCAAAAGAAAATAAGTATGAGTAGCTCGTTTGTACAATAAAGCCAGTTGTTAATATGCTCTGGGAGCTGTTTGGATCCAGGATGTTATAAGTGGGGGAACATTATCACTGGAAAGTGCTTTTAATAGCAAATGATCTGTATGAAGCGACAAAAAGAAAGAGATTATAAGGGAAATGTAAAGAATAGGTTCAAAAACATATCAGAATAATTTATAGGGCTACAGAGATTTACATACAGTAGTTTCCTGGGGCCCTGTTTGTGTGGAGACCATTTCTGGTAAGCAATAGGAATGCCTAAAAATCTACTACAAGACATGATTCTGCCATGACTGAACTAAGAATGAGATACTCATCCTCTAGATGATAAAGGAGGTACAATAATAAGTCATTATAAATGAGAATTGACTATGGTTTTCCTTCACATGGAACACAAAGAGAATGAGAAAAACAGTAGCAATCTGAAGGCTTGTTCCTTCTATGAGCAAGAACTAGGTCTCCAGATCTTCCAGTCTGTCTTGGTCAACAGAAAAAAAAATCCACTGTAAATACCTGTTTTAGAAAATGACTTAGAAATGTAGTAAAAGCTAATGGATTTTGAAAAGATCTGCCAGCAAAAGGCAAAACAAATGTAAGGTTCAAATATCAGAATATGGGTTGTATTTGTATTAATTAAATAAAACATTTTGTTTGCTAGGAAGCAGATACTAAAAAGACATTGTTTTACAGTCAGGATATGTGTTGTTAGTACTATGTAAGTGTATTTTCCTGCTAGTAAAAAATTCTGATTGAAATGCTCTCTTTTCTAGTATTATTGATTAGCTCTGGTACGTTCTACAGCCTGTTTCTGCTCTTATTTTACATCTGATAACACTACCATGGGGAATTGTGTTGTGTAGTTCTAAAAATAATAACAACCCTCATTTGTGGAACTACAGAAAGGTGTGCAAGATGACTGTGGCAAGATTGATAGGAGAACAATTTTGTTCTCAGAACTTCACTCTTAGGATTTACAAAATAGCCTGTGTGAGCTGAGGCAGAAAATAAGATTTTATCTGAAAATTACATCCAAGATTCCTCTTTTATAATTCTTTTTTAATGAAAGCTTACTGGCATATCCTTGTAATTTTTCACATTTGTGTAGGAGAAAAATTGGGCAAGGAATTGCCTAACTAATGCAGTCCTATACAATTTATTGCTAAATGATTTGTGGATGTCCCAGTAACCAATGTCTACATGAGGTAGAGAGCTCTGGTATTTGATTCAAAAACTGATGATGGAAAATAGTGTTTTTCCAATCTATATAAATATACTCACATTTCTTTGGTTATGTAAATGTATATGTTTGAAAAAATTCTGCATCTAAATTTTTTTAAGAAGTCTAACAAACATGGATCTTGCATGGAGCTATTTTAGTGCCCTAAATGTCAAATGCCCTCCCCCACCAAAAAAAACCCCCAAAATAAACAACCAAACAAAACCCACCAAAACAAAAACAAACAAACAAACAAAAGCAAAGAAACAACAACTACAACAAAAAACCTGGCAAAGGAGACCTAATATTTTTCTTCAAGATAAATGCATGCATATACAAATAAGTAGTGGGTTATATTAATATTCCATCTGACTCTATTACCATGTGCATGTAGCTGCATCTTAAAGTGTCATTTTACAGGCCATTGTAGCAATTTTGCAGGTGATGCTTAGCCACTGCTTTTATGTAATCTTGCACATAAAACTACTGTAGAAGTCTTGCATACTTATCTACTGTGTTGTTTGTATTTTCAATTAGAAAGTAGTAACTGCTGCCTAAATGATAATGTCAACCATTCAGATGATGCTTAGGTAACTAAATAACTATTCAGTGTTACTGTTATGATAATGTACACTTTAACAGAAGTAGGCACACTATAAAGTTACACCTCAAGAAGTATGCATTTAGCAGGAATACAGAAAAAACCTACACTTTTTTTTTCTTTAGATTTAATGTTATTGAATCAAACAATGTGACAAATCAAACAGATACATGAAATAAGGAATTCTGAATGATAGAGAGGGATTAAAAAAAAGTAGAGGACTGCAGCTGGATTTGGACTCTTGTATAATATCTGGGTTGACAGTTACAAATGCAAGACTCTGGCTTCGCTTTAAGAAAACTTGTGTTCTTGGTCAGTCTGTCAAAGCTCTGAGAGTCATAGGTGTTCTGAAACAGGTAAAGTAGTTTCTGACAGCAACACCTTTAAAAGCAAAAGTTTCAGATTTCATTGATTTTAAAATATTCATCTGACTTCTAATAGATCCACAAAAAAACCATTAAGTACTATAGCAAATCACAGTGAGGCTCCTCACTGATATTTGTCTTTGCTCTGCTCCAACCACCCATTAGGTTAATGCTCACAAAAGCACTGCTGACAAAACCCAGATAAGAGCCCCATTTTTTCACGTTAGTACAAGAAGGAGGAGTGTCAGAATGTGATCATCATCTGCTGTAAAGTTGCTTGGATACGTACATGTACTAGATAAGGAAACTGTAGTCAAACTGTGTTATTTCATAACTAGCTCAGCCAGTTAACCAAGCCACAGTTATGTCCTCCCACAAAAGTTCAGGGTGTGTATTATATCCTGTTATTTATATGGCCTCAGAAAGTGTTGCGACAAGTCACGTTTGATACAGAAGAGAATTCAAAACGACTCAGTTGAGGCACCAGCTCTTCTGCTCTTAGTCCATGATGGGGAACCTCAGAGCTAAAGAAACCATCTCAAATGGATCTCTGCTGATTACAAGAAATAGCAGCTACCCTACAGGGATCATCACTTGGTCCCCCTTTTCAGCAGCAGTGGTGCTCGGGAACCCTGAAGGTCCTTGACTTGGGAGAGAGCTTTTGAAATAGTATTGCCTCATGGAAGTGTCATGAAGAAATAGGGCAGGGATATGGGGAAACAGGGTAGGGAAAACCTCAAATGGTACAAGGCTGACAGTTCTTTTCAGATGGATGTTTACTCTCAGATAGCGTTGAGAAGAAAATGAGAATGAAATAATAAAAGAATGTGTAGCACTTGTTATCCAAGGCACTAGAAGAAAGAAATTAAGGAACTCTGGATCCTGTAACAGTTCAAGGAAGAAAGTTAAAGCCCTGGTCTGCATTCCTGGACCATATCTCCCTATACTTTAATGAAGGATGCTGTTTAGTTTGATAAGAAATATTTGTACAAAAAATTAGTTTGGACTTGGGCTACAGAAAGAAAACACCGTGCATACCTTGTCAACACTTTATGTGATTGGACCAGAAGTCCTCACATAAATATAAAGGCATAGAGAGACAAAATGAGTGTCTCTGAACTAAAAGTGGTAAGGAGTGATATGATATTTAATTTTTTTAATCTGCTAAGCTGAAATAACTGAAGGATATAAGTCTGAAAATTTTGTGGCACAGTTGAGTAGAAAAGAATTAGTTTTGTCAAGTATAATATGCCTCTGAGCTTCATATAATTCAGGTGATGTCAAATGGAGAAAAAACAACATAAATGCTGAGCTGTGAGAAACTCTGCGTGAATAAATATGTGCCTATCATACTTTAGACATAAAATATTCATATATTTCAATGCTAATTCTCCCTGGCTGGACCGCTTCCTGAAAAAAGAGAATCACAGAAAAGTCACTGGCTACAGCTTATACTTAATACTATTAGCAAAAACAGTGCTAGAAATACCAAGTAACCCTTTTTTAAGCTCCATTTTCTTTTAATTGTGAATCTTAACATCACAGTGTGATAATTAGAGAACAAAACTAAGCATGGGGGCAAACAGCATTTTTTTCTGCATCATTGCCTAATAGTGTGAAGCTGGTTGGGATTCAAGTCCAGATCCTGAATCGCTGGTGGCTCAGAAGCATCTGTGGATTAAGGTTTAATAAAGAATAGGTCAGCTATGACCAGCTTTATTTGAAAAGGGACAGACAGAGCTAATTTCAAATGTACCACCATGGTTTCTTGCCTGTTTAAAGGAAAGAACACTCTCTTCCTTAACCACCCTTAGTGTTGATAGGAAAAGCCCAGCATTTTCAATCCTTCTGATCAGGTCCAGGGCCAATACTAAACCAAAAATTATGTGTAAATACTATTTTAAGTGGATATTTTGGATATTCCACACTGTGGACTGAGACAGACATCTCACCTGTTTGCATGGCAAGTCTGAAGATAAGCAGCAATTTTAATCAATGCACAGACATTGCTCTGCTCCTCCATCATGCTCGAAGTAAGCACATAGGCAATGCAGTGATCTGATTCTATGCCTCTGTTCCTAAATCTGTCCCTTGGGAATGATAACTTTTAGGGATAAATAATGGTCTTTAAACTTGTAGGGTACTGTGATAACAGAGTGATACTATAAAGATATGAAGAGACATAGGTGCTCCAAAGCAATCTCTTCCAGGGGAAAACAGCATGCACCCTGCTGACACTGCAGTTATGAGCACTGTCCAAGCCTGCCCTCTCTGGCTTTTGTGTCTGCTGGATTCCTCTGCCATGTTATTGGTTGTCTACCTTGGCTAGTTCAGTTGTCTCTTCCATGGAGTTCCAAAGAAGAAGGGTCTTGAGGCTTTACCCACCCTCTCAAAAAGACAGCTTTGCCTCTCTGGTGAGCTCCCTATTTTATTTCTCACTTGGATTTTTTATTCCTTGGGTGCTACACAAACCTTGTCCTGGGATATTTTATTTGGTGGGTTTTTTCTTAATTTCTTCTTTTTTTTCATCATCCTTATTTTTTGCACTCATCTTACAGATGAATTTTCATTGTATCTCTGTGTAACTCACCACTTGCGGTTCCTGATATATTTTTTAGTGCAGTTCCTGGCATCTGAAACTGATTCTATATAGATCTTTGACTCATAAACTCCTAATTTTCTTCCAAATCTCAACTTTGCAGAACTTACCTGTACCTCTTAATTTTCTTGTTGCAGTTTTTTATTATATAACCCATCAATTTTGTTTCTAAACTGTGGAATTTTTTTAGGAATATATAGTATATTTGTGAAAAGTTACAGAAAATAAGACTGCATTGTGTTGGCCAGGTTCTGCTTATTTGCACTTGTTGGAAAAGAACTCCCCAGTTTTCCACAGAATTACACAGAGTCTGGAGTCAGTGACACAGCATATTTTGTGAGAAGACGACAACCATGTGAGATGCTGTGCAATGCACCAGGAGGCTGCTGACCTGTGTGGTGAGCTGCTTGAGACTGAGCACCAAGCTGGTTGAAGATCAGGAAATGGGCATGGCAGCAAAAAAAGCTGTGTTACAGTAACAAACACGTCAAGTGAGGGCTTCTGTGCCACAAACCTGGTGCACAAATCACCATTTTGATTATTGTCCTCAGTGCAAACTCCTGGTTTAGCCCCTGACATTTCATTCTGTGCAGCTTGCTTATTGATACAAAGTGTTAGTGTACGATTCCCATATTCACAGAAGGAGCAGTAGCCTGTGCTCATCTTGCATCCTTAATCACCTTAGGTCTGTGTACCTCCAAAGCCACAGGGCCAGCAGAGCTGCAGTAAGGCTTTAAAATAACTTTAAATTACTTACACCAAATGATTTTTCCATGCTCGTGCTTTGAGGCTGTCAGAAAACAGTGTGCATGTGCTGCCCCCAGAGGTTGTGTCACTGGCAAAGAAGTCAGGCATTGCTAATTACAGAAGTGCCTTATTGTGTCCTCTGGCTTAAGTAACCACGACTGATCCAAAGAGACCACAGGAATCAGTGGGAATTTTCTTCCATTTACGTCAGTAGGCCTTGGGTCAGGCATTTGTTACAATGTTCCAAAACCTGCTTAAATACACCTCGAGTTTCTGCTGGTCTCATAAAATCTCTCAATTGTTCCCAGATGCACTGTGCAGAAAATAATTTTCTTTTTCTGTGAGATTTCAAATACAAACAGCAAGCAATATGAGAAGTCTGTGGGCAGCTGGCTTGACTTTTGTCCTGGAAACTGCAGACTGGCCATGCATAAGATTTCTTGAATATAAAAAAAGTAACAGTAATTCAAATTGGTTTGGATATGAGGGCAGTCAAAAGGACTGATATTGGCCGAAAATACCCTGGCTTACAAGGAGCTTCAAACACCACAGAGGGGAGAAATAAGAAAAACAGGGAGTGGAACTGAGAGCAGGAAATTATAAAATGAAATTTAAACCACAAAAAAAAAAAAAAGGTTAATTCCTCTGAATTCTGTCTTCATTTGTGTTTTATGTATTTCCTTTGTTCCTGATGTCCTCTTCTCTTGCAGATTTTAAATAGGTCTGATAGGGTCATTGGTTTCAGGAAGGGTGTTGCTATTTTGCCTCAGTGCCATTACATCAGTATATCAAAGGCTGAGAGATGACTGTATGTGGTATGGAAGAACATGCCTGAGTTTTTCACAGTCTTCAGGAAAAACAAATATGATTGATATTTGGTATGTCTGTTCCTATATTAGCCTTTTTCTTAAGATATGCTGGGAAGGAGACAATGGCCATTATGCAGTCAAACAGGGACCTGGCATTTCCTAGCTCAGTGAGAGATGTGTCCTAATGAGTTAATTAGATATTGGATGGAAAAAAAAAGAAATTATTATTAGGAGAATTCAAACTATATATCAATTCCTAAAAGAAGGGGAGAGTTTCCCTTGAAATGAACTAAAAGACCTATTTCTTGAAATGACTGAGGAGCAGTGGAAGTAAAGTGTGAGAGGCAGGTTTGCCTTTGCAGGAGGAAGAACCAGGTAACCTGAAGTTCACATGTCTGAAATGGAGCCTGCAATGAATTTAATGGTGTGGATCTCATATAATGTTAGCAACTGAATTCATGACTTCACCGGTAGATCAGTAATTATTTGAAAGTGTTCACACAGTGATATATATTTAGAAACCAACAACAGCCTAGTTTCAGCTGCTTGTCACACATGTAGGATGGGTGCTAGATAAAAGTGACATGGATTAAAAA
>VYXB01001650.1:92980-112001 GCA_013397135.1 Pachyramphus minor
GAGTTTTAGTATGAGCCACAGAGACTGTGTTCCGCTCGTCCAAGGAAAGCTCCAGGAACCAGAAGAATCAGTTGAGCTCTTGTCAAAGTCATTCATTTCAGGCATTTAAGGAAGTCTGGCTACCAGATTTACTTCAGAAAAATGATAAAAAAAAAAAAAAATTAAAAAAAAAAAAGAAAAGAAAAAAGAAAAGAAAAAGGGATTTAAGGAACTAGCCTTCAATTTGCAGATAGAAATTTGAGATGCTAGATCTAGGACACTTGGTTAAATGATTAGTATTATAAAATGTATTTGCTTCTATATCTAGTACACTTTAGAGAAAACAATCTATAGCCAAAATTGATTTGTAGGACTAAAAGACACAATTATGATCAGGCCAGGAAATATATGCATGCATGAAAATTCAGTGCACACAAAAGCAATTGAGTAAGTCACCAATCCAATAAAGTTAGACATACTGTACAAATGAGAGACATTATTCACTCTTATGTGCTGGTACTAAGCAGATGTAAAATAGGTTAAATTCTGATCCAATGGCTTGCTATGTGTTTTTTATTCAGACCAGCTTTGCTCTGACTTAATTTGAGTAGAGTGGTGTACACATTGTGTCACGTGGAGCAGCAACAATTCACTAACACTTGTTTGCTAGTTTAAACATTTGTTGGTTTGTTAGGATGGACATAGAGAGAAAGAGGAAGGAAGGTCTGTGAGACTGTTTGCTTGGGGAAGAAAGTGCAGCCATACAAACTAAAGGAAAAACTGATTTTCACATTGATATACCTATCACAAGTTGTGCCTTGTAAACTCAATACAAGTTACTTTTTCTTTTGCTAGGAATAGACACCTGTTTCTTTTTAAGGTAACACTCTGAAACTGCTTTCTTTTCTCTGTGGGTTCTTTTTTTCCCTGGTCTGTATTTGGGGTTGATAATCTTAGGTGTTGAATAGCATGGACTCAGATGCGGTTCTTCTCAGTTTCAAAAAATACATTTTCCCTCTGGAAACCTCTAGGGGAGTTTTGATGTTTTGAAGGTTAGGAAGATTGCAAAATAAAGGAAGCAGTTACTTCAATCATTTAAATCCATCAATAGACTCTCACTGGCAGGTCTAACTTGATTGTAGTGACAATGGAAGAGGCAAGAAGGCTCATCAGACCAATCCCACGGTAGAAATGTACAGAAAGGAGAGTGTAGGAGAATGAGAGGGACAGATGAAATCAGATGCCTAAGATGGCTAAATGTGAGGTTGGTTCAGATATGAATAGCAAGTGTTTTTGCTTTTATTACTGCAGATGCTGCTGTTGCTGGGTTTTACATATTCTTCACTCTTTATGCATATTTTTTGTGTTCCTGAGACAAATAGATATATATCACATCCACATCTTGAAATATGCTGCATTCATAAGCCTCTGGATGACAAAATACATGAAGAAATCTAACACAAAAGATGAATTGTAAAAAAATAGAATTATACATAAAACCAGAAAACAGTAAAGTGTGGATTAAAATCCAAGAGGTGTTTATAGAACTGAGTCAACAAATCAGCTTGAACACATTCATACATTTACTTTAGGCCTATCTATAATTCAGTGTCTAGATTGTTTTCCTGAGTATGTAGGGACTGATTGCCCTCTTGCTTGTTTGCTTAAATCAGGAACATCTTTGGTGCATTTACTAATATAACAGTGACATAATGGAGAGATGAGTCAGTCACAGGAAAAAAAAAAAGTTATATAATGGTTTTTAAAAAGATGGTCCATAGTTTACTGTGCAAAAGAATAATTCTTATAAGCTCTCAGCAAGGATATGAACGAGCCGGACTAAATGGCTCAGTCTTGATCTATGCTGATGAAAGATTTGCTTAGGCACGTCAGTCACTGAAAGGAGCACAAGGTAGCAGTCTTTCCTAGTGATGCTACTGACTGGAATTCACACTGACCCTGTGCATGGCAGCCAGAGGTCATTTACACAAGATGTGCGAACTGAAGACATCCTGTTCTTATTCATGGACTCAGATGCAAGGCACCACTGAACCCCCTTTTTGCAGCTTTCACATCCAACACTGCTCTCAGGCAGTGAGGAAACAGAAGTGAAGCCACATGATAGATTTGATCTCCTACAATTATTTGTCAATCTTTCTGGAGCCAGGGAGACTAAATACAGAAAACAGTTCATATTCAGTCCACAAGCTTAAACAAAATTAAATTTGAACAATGAATGCATTTAAGGAAATCCTGACTTGCATGTGGACAGTCCCACAAACAGGAAATGAGACTAAATCAATTTGATAAATTACTCCTTACAAGTGAGTCATTCAGACATATTTTTGCAAGTATTTCATTGAGAGCTATCCAGAGTAGTCAGGAAGGAGAACAGAAGGACAATATCCTGGGAGTAGTGTAAGCAGAGTGTCCATCTAATGGTAGTTCCCAGGCAGCTTCTGCTATCTCTCACCTTCTGAGACACTGATGTCTTATTGCTGGAAGAAGTTTCCCCAGTGACTAGGGGATATCACTGTGAGAGTTGTAGTTCACACCAGTGCTCAGGTCACCTTGCAGAGAGCTGTTGGATAACAAGGCCCCGGTTCTTTCCTGATCAGCTGTTAGGTCTGCGAATTTTGGGCACTGTCTGTGTGGATGTCTTCATCCTTTAACATATGTACTTTGTAGGACAGAACCATACATGTGAGTGGGGAATTTCAGTCTCATTAGCAACTCTTGCAACAAATTAAACTCCCTGTCACTAGATCTAGCTCCATGTTGTGTTGTCCTAGCCTTGTTTCACATTGTATTTATCTTGGTTTATGTTGTATTCATCAAGACACAGCTCTATTGGGTTAAACACAGATTCTGGGTATGTGACATAGGCCTATCCATGTCTCCTCTATCCACAAAAGAGCCTGATATTTTATGAGAGGCGTGAAGATTTTGGCTAATGCTGCCATGCACAATTATGCGTGCAGTGCTGGCTTCCCTGTGGGCAGGTGCTATGAACCCAGCTACTCTTTTGGGAGTAAGGAGTACATTGACTCAGAGAGAATTCGATGCGAAATTATTTAACACCTTTTCTTAGCCTTCCACTGAATTAAGATACTAAGGTTGGGAGACAAACCGGTTGAGTCCTTGGTGCTACGAGGTGGAGCAAATCTGCTTTTACTTTTCTATCTCTCTGGTGACCCAGTCATCTCTATTTCTGTTAGATAAGACTAAGAAAATGGACTTTCTGTTCCCACTTATTAAATTGCAGGGAGATTCTACCCAGAAAATAACAAAACTTTTATTAATAAATCAAGAATAAACAGGAGAAACTTGCAGAGAGGACTTTCAGTGGAGTATACTAAGTGTAAGTGCTTTTAGCTCAGCAGAGGTGGGTATTGTGTGTGCATATTCGTGGGTGAGAGAGAAATGCTTTCAAAAACACACACATTTTTCAGTGCAGGTAGAATAACAGTTTTCAGTCCTGAGAATACTCAGGTGACAGACAAAGTACTGCTTAAAGAAACTTTGAGCTGAAGTGTTATTTCTACAGCCATTATCAACTGCATTCCCATGACTATAATGCGTTCCTCCAGAGAGAGAGGAAAGTTAACACAGCTTCTAGCAATTCACAGGAAATATGTTTTTATTTCTTCAGAAAGGAGCAGAGGGACTACTAGGTGAAAAAATTAACTTGGTTGAGAACAGAATTTCAGCACACAAGCAGACATGCAATGGACAATTATATAAGAAGTTAAAGCCTCACTCACACCACGGGGAATCCCAAGGCCTCTTGTTTTTAATGGTGTGGTGACATTTGAGACTGGATGATCACTCGCTCTTTCAGACTACAGCACATGTAGTGAGGTAGTAAAAGTTTTCAATTGCCAGAACTGTAAATCACTTTAAAGAATTCTAGATTTTTAATCTTCCATGCTTAAAATGATATCACTTTATGTATTATTAATCAAAGACCAGGACATATTTCTGTTACATGGTCTGTACATGGACAGCATAGCTTCATGTTAGATGGAGCCACACCACATTTACAACAGTTGATAGAATGACTGAGAAAAGAGGTTTCTGCAATCGGTAGATGAAACAAGGACTCAAGGAGAGGAGATAGCCTACAGCTGAAAATCTCTTCCAGAGACCCCATTGTGCAGTCTTTGTAGTTTCATTCCTCCCTTCTAAGAGCAGTGTAGTTTTAAAAATACATTTCCAAGTTATTTCTGTTTCCTTTTCAGTACAGTATTATAATGTATTATGGAACTCTGTCAGCACAGATCTTCTCCAGCTACATCCCACAGAGAGACATTTTGAAATGTAGGATAAGTAAGGGTTAAAAATTGATCAGTGAAACAAGTTAGTGCCTCCAAATTGCATTTGGTAACTTTAGGTTGTCATTTCATTTCATTTCATGAAATGTCATTAAAAAATAATGTTTGTCTGGATTAGAGGATTTTTTAACATTTATGTTTTGTGCATATGACAGTATGAAAGGCTGAGGTGAAAAAGTCTGTTTTTCAAAGTACGAAGTGTATTAGCCAGTATCCTTTGTGCAGGGTGACTGAATATACTGCACTGCTTGTACCATTGGTCATGAGCTACAGCCATTAGCCTGGTGTTCCAGAGTGTCAAGACAGAGGAAAGGAAACAAAAACAAGTAACCCTTCTGCAATTCAGAAAACAGGAAAAAAAAACTCATAAATATATTTTCTAAAATACAGAGGACTGTGGAAAGTATTCTAGTCACATCAGTGTTTCAAAATAAGCATTCCCCCCAAAATCAAATACAGAAGCTCTGTTTGGGAACACGGTCTGAGCACTGTGCATGTCTACATCTGCGCTGAATACATCGTCTGTTTTAGACATGAAACTGAAAACACTAGGGATCATGAAAGAAACTGCCAACCAAAGGAAATGGTGGGAAGCAGTAAGATTTTGAAGCTGACTGTGATTTTTCTGGGTATCGAAGGAAAGAGTTAATGCCCAGAATACTTATGTATAGCATATCTAATTCACTGAGATGAACAAATTATCTAAGGTTGAGCTAAAAAGAACCCTACTTTTAGACTACAAGAGAAAGACCACTGCTTTGAACTACAAGAAGTCAAAAACCCCTGCTTTGAACTACAAAAAGAGGTACTAGTAAGAAAAACCTTGCTGTAGTTGAGCAGCAAAAGAATTCTGCTTTGAAATACAAGTAGAGGAAAAAATCCTATCATATTCTGAGATGAATTGAAGTAAGAAATGCACTTGCAAAACAAAGACAAAACCTGGGTTTGGGCGTTTGAAAGAGAACAAAGAGAAACAGCTGTAGATACAGCAGCAGAGTTGTGTTATCTAAAATTGAAAAGAACTTCTGAGTCATGGTTGCCACTAATTTGGTCTGTCCTTAGCTGCATTACTTACCCAGCTGCTTCACTTGCCCTCTCTGTAAAACATACCTGACAGTCCTTACCTACCTCACAGAAGTAAGGTTGTTATAACAAAGCACTTGTTATAGTGCTTTGAAGATATTAAGCCTTATGTACATGCTAAGTATTGTTGTTATACTTTGCTGTGGATGGTTACAATGCAAAGGGGAGAATAAAAGCCTGCTTTAATATACGAAAGAATGTTCTAGCTGTAAACATGAATAGGTAATATAGAAAAAAAATCAAAAGACTGAATAAAGGAAAATAAAAAAGATGGGGAGGAAAGAAGTAGGCAAAAACAGTCTTTCAAGCACATCCATCTTCCAAGAGATGTAAGTGGCTTGGAAATGACTTACAACAGAGTGAATTTCCACACAGAAATGGCTTGCAGCAAGGAAAGTTCTGTTTGCTACCCTCCTACGACCTGAAGAAGGCCTCTTGCTGTCGCGTTGCCATCTGGTGGGGAAAAGCGACAGGCCTGCACAGCACTGCTCTTCCAGGAAGGGTACCCAGTGCTCCACCATACCAAGAAGACCGACTGTGCTAAGCTGAGACCACATGCAATATGTGATGGTGCTTCCACTAACATGTAGACAGAAGAAAGTCAGTCACGCTGAAGAGGATGTGCTGAGTACTTCAAAAAATAATACACAATTAGGGAGACATATGGGTAAACTAATTCCGAAGACTGGGTCTTTCCTCCACTCATCTGTATGCTGTAGAGTGTTCTTTTCTTTAATATTTACAGTAAAAAATGGAGAAATAATGAGACAGAGCATATGTACTTGTACTTCAGTATGCATTACACAAAGAGTTTGCTTTGGTTGGTCTGATAATTATGGTCCAGCATGATGAAGATATACGAGAAAAACACAAAATTAACTTTGTCTTGCAAAAGAAAAAAAAAAGTGCTAAATTCTGGTGTGGGGTTTTTTTCTGGTGGTTTGGGTTTTTTTGTTTGGTTTTTAACTGAGGCACATACACAAAAGGAAGGTGAGAATGAAGCTGGAAGAAATAGCAAGGTCTGTCTGCAGAATGTTTTGCCATTCCAGAAGTACATACTAATTTTGGTTGAAATTTTTTGAGTCTCCAAACAAAGTTAGCTAGTTAAGTGAAACCTTTCCAAAGAAAATGTTGTTGTTTGTGGGCTAAAACGTATTTCTAATATGTGACAAGGCAAATCAATTGAAAAAAGAGTGCCCTGGTTAAAACCAAATTCCCTGTAGTTACTTTATCTCCATGAATGTAACAAGTGAAGTTAGTCTTGTTCAGGGAGGTCAGATTCTGAGTTCATTTTTACCCACATTTGTCACCTCTTCTGAGTCCATTCATCAGCCTTGCTGAAGGTTTCTGTGGTATCATTCAAAGTCATCAAAACAGAAAGTCCTTCAGATATTGATTCTGCCACTAAGTATTAGGCACACTGCTACATTTGATTTTTATGAATTGTTACCTTCCTCATGGACCTCTCTCTTGCAGGTTCCTCTGAGATCGATAAATGTGAATGCTAAATAGAACCTATCAAACGTTATTCTTCACTCATTTTAAACCATACATTTCAACAAGCAAGATGGAATTCAACATTCCACAAAAAGCTACTAGGTAATGTCAAATTCAATTTCTTTTCAGGATATTAGTGACATTTTGCATTCTTTTCATACATTGTTTCAGCTCTGTGGCATGTAATGTGTTGACTTCCTTTCCAGCCAAAGAACTGTCTTGTTCTTTGTTGAAAGCAAAGACTGGACCCCATGACTTTAACTCAGGGAAAAATCAGGAGCACAAGAAGCTGTGTGCAAGAGAAATGGAGATGCTGTAATGTGGGAAACAGCTGAGTGTTTGTGCTAGCAAAGGTCCTTTTGCAGGAACCTCTGTGGTGCTTGGAGGATCTTCTTCTGGCTCCTGGTGTTTAGCTAGGTTGAGCACCATTTTGCCCGGCAGTCGATACAAAAGGGCAAGGACCCAGCTAGAAAAGACTGAATTTAGGTTTTATCAGAGTGGTGTAATGATCTTGTGGAAAGTGAAGCATAATCCAGAGCAGTCTTTCTCCCTCCTCAGTTTGGTTCAATGGGTACAGGCTGCCCAGGTCTACCTGCATACGACTTTTCCCTTTGTTGTACCCTGAAGAATCCCTTCCTTCCTTGAATTCAGTTGTGGTACCTTTTTAGGTGGAGGATTTGGATTGATAAGATTTTTCAACTTTCTTTACCTCAAATAGTTACCTTTTAGCTTAAAAATCTAAAAATTACATTAACTAAAAGTGTATGTTGATATATGAAAGATTGCCAAAATTAGGTGATTACTGGAACAGAACTTATTCTGTTCTAGACCATTATCCTGGAGGTTAGTTAAGTTTCAGCACATAATGAAAACTTAAATTCCACAAAATGAAGCTTTGATAATCCCTTCAGTGTGAGGACACACTTTCCCCCTCCTTCTTGCGTGACTTTTATTATATAACACTGAATTTTTGTTAAATATGTCTCTCAGTTCTTGTGGGCTGTATGGAACTTAAATAATGTGAAAAACAGGTGCCATTCTGCATGGTGTTCTTAGGAATATAGGGCTTGATTCTCCCTTCCAGCATCCACAGGTTGACTGGTTCCACCAATTCAAGATGAGAGCAAGGTGGGTGGGAAGCATTATCAGTTCTGAATACTAAGTATCCACTAAGGCATATGACAGCAGTATAAAAAACAACTGGTGACAAGTTAACTGTACGGAGTGCATTATAGCCAATGCTTCCCAGGATTGTTATGTAAGATGCAAAGTTATAGATTTAGGTACAGGAAAAAATGCAAAATACTTTTCTCAGATCTTTTTCAGCATTTCTGGAACACAGCTAGAGGGAAGAGTGTTATACACTTTTTCTTCTTTTATGTTTGTTAAGTGCCATCATCAATGTGAGAACACAAAGTGTCTCACAGAAATCATACTGATATTTGTCTGTGGGCATATTTCACCCCAGCAGGAGTATGACAAGTCAAGGGACAAACACATTAACTCAGTGGACTCCAAACCCATGACTTGGCATTACAGGCATTACTACAGTATAACAACAGGAGAGGCTCAAACATGAAATCCATCATACCCAGTTTGTTTGAGTTTCAGGTTGTACAGTGAAGAAGCATTTTTGATTAAGCAAAAATAAATGCCACTGTAACAATACTGATTATTTAAGTTATAGCAGGATACATTCATCAGCACTTACAGCTGAGGTACAAGGCAGAAGGCAAAATGATAATGCACTTGCCATTTTCACACTATTTAGCAATTCCAACTTTTACCTTGCAAACTCTTTATTTCACTCAGTATCTTGCAGGACAGAGATGTTGATATGACTATTTAATTAAAACCAGTTATCACAAAGTGATCCTATTTTCTGCATTGCTTTACTTAGGAGTACTCTGAATTTACATCAGCTTGACAATTAAAGCTCTACAACAGTTGTGAAAGCCTTTTATATCTGGTTTTCATTATTTCATATTAAGCAATTCATTGGCTTGATTTTCACTTCAGTGAGCCTTCTCATAAAATCTGCTTAGACATAATGGTGATATCATATAAGAAGTGAAATTAATTGATACCTCAGCAAAAACACTAACTAGAAGACTTTTTTTTTCTCACACATTTTATTATTTTGCAGATATACTTGTCAGTCATGTGCAAGATATACTGAGACCAAGAGAGTGGGAAAGCAACCCTAAGTCAAAAGGATGTTTTGACACTATTTTGTGTTCATTTGCTGAAGCAGGTGTGTAGTCAGCAAATCTCTGCTGAAGGGAATTATCCTTTAGATGGTCCCTTTTTAGTATTATGATGGCACCACTAAAGCTGCAATAATTAAGGATCTCTCAGCATTTCATTACAAAACCATAATTTCAAGTGGATATATAAATTGCATATAGAGAAAATTTGCTCCTCGTTCAAATATCTTCCTAAAATTAGCATTCTGAGTGGGTCCTTAAAAAATCCACACATATTAATTTGTTGATAAGAATGACTTAATGAGTATTCAGCTCAGAAACCATAGAGGAACAGCTGTAACCCAGTAAGATGAAATGGCTTACTGCCTTCCAGATCTGTGCAAATATTGTATAAAATATAACGGACTAAATGACCATGTACACAGAAGCAGACACTGATCATCAGAAATGTATCTGTTTAGCAGTCAGGGAGCATCTTTGCATTTATAGGGGTATGATTTTTGGTGGAAGGCCTTTACGGGTTAACTGAAAATACAAATCTGAAAGATCTCATGTATTATTAACCTTACTAAAAGGTTAGAAAAAGAGATTTCTGGTATAGCTTGCGTAAGATGGCAATGAGGAGAAAAGTGCTTCTGTCATTCAGTGCATGCATATCCAGTCCAATAAAATCTGTTTTGCCTAAATTATCCTCCATATTCTCTTGTACACACTTCAGCAAAAGGTGACCATCAACTGTAGGAACAACATGCTGGAAATGTACCTGCTCCATAGCTTGTACATAGCAAGTTAAGCTGGCATGACTGAGGGGACATCCTCACCTAGCTGGGATGCTTTAGACCCTAAGTAGGCAGGTAGACAACTCGATAGCATGGCCAGGCACTCTGGCTTGCAAATGTAGCTTGCCTCTGTGTCAGGCAGTGAAAATGGAGAGTGTTTTCATTCTTTTCCCTTCCAGAAACCTCCTAGTGACAAGGTCGGATTCGGACCCTGTATGTAGGACATGAAATGGTGTGTGTTTGTGAGGGGCTCTCAATGGGTAAGCACAGCAATGGCAATAATGTTATTCCTTGTCAGGCTCCATTCTGTTATTTTGGTGTTTGCCTTCTTATACAAAGCATGTGTTCACCATGTAAGTGTGAGGTGGAGAAGGATCAGCTTTGTGCTTCTGACTTCGAACACCAAGTGATTTCCACAGGCAGTTCTGGGATCTCAGTTCTGTCTTAAACGTGTAAAAAAAGCAACAAACAGCAAGCCAGGATTCAACCAGGAAAAAGGAAAAAAAGGTATTTTAATGTGTTTGCTGTGCTATTGAAGTGCTTGTTTAACTTTATTTTAAAAATTCAGTGTTTACCCAAAAGACTGAAACAGTTCTTTTTGGAACATACAGGGATATGATCTAAAAATAACAAAGACTATTAATTAGGTATTTATCCAACAGATGGTCAGTGAATTAAATAATACAAGTTTTAGAAAACTTCATAATTATGCATTTTTGCCTGAGAGCCTAGTTAATCTGTATAGAATGTTGAACATGAAAATCCAAAGAATGCCATTAAAATACAAATGCAAATAACAAAAGTACTGAAGTTCCCTTTTAGGGACTTTCACAGTTCAGCAGCAAGTGTCTCCTCCCCCAGTCTTGTTTTGTCAGAGCTGTTCCTGATTCATGACAGTATAATTAGGAGCACAATCAAAGATGAACTTTTGATCCCTATGAAAGATGCTATTCTGCCTCTTTATCATTATTATTATTATTTTTTTTTTTTACTTAAATAGTTCTAGCTTATCAGTGAGTTTGTCAGATCGCTGACACTAAATTATACTAAACAATAGTTCCTGTTGGAGTTATTCATTGCATATCTAATACTTGCATAAGTCCTTCGAATTACATGAAAGAAAGCCCGTATGTGGTGAAATATATTAACCTTTTCTGTATTTATTGGGAAAAAATACAAGATTGAGTCCACTTTCTAAGTAAGGATATAAAAAAAAAAAAGTACAAAATGTTTCAAATTCTAATGCTCAAGTTTAAGAAAGTATTAAATTAGTATTAAGCTTAGGTTCTGACAGCTTGATTCATTATACTCATTTCAACTTAATTTGAATATTATCTTCTGCATGTCCACCTCATTATTCTTTCATATTACAAAGCCCCATTTTTAAGCAAGAAATGCATTTACACTACAATTATGGTCCCTTTACCTGCCTGTCCATTTAATCTGATATCCTGAGTAGGTGACATCTGAGCCAGGTGCTGTGGAAAAGCCAGTCTGTCCCACCTACTGAATGATGGTCATTTCCCTGCTTGAACAAAATGATGATTTTTTTCGTGATAAACAGGCCATACATATTAAACTGATAGTTCTAATACTGACATTACAATTCCATGAAGTAGAAAAACTACTACACGTGTTTTTTGCATGCCTTTTTAATTTACTTTATAAGCATCCTATTCTTATTTAAGCTATGTAGAGCACAAGCACCAGTTCACTGCTTCTAAATCTATATATTTCAGCCAGGTTTAGTGCTAAAAATACCCACTCTTTTTTAAAACTTTATTTTCTATTTTACTTAGTGCTTCATTTTCTATATTAATGTGAGATCAGAAACTTTTTTGTCACAAAAGGAAACAAAAATGTCTCTATATCTCATAACTATGGAAAAAAAGATTTGCATCTGTTATCTGGACATCTGATAAGACTCTGAAAAGAGCAAAACGAACAGTAATTATGTCATGATTTTAAAATCTTACTGTTTTAAATTGAGCACATAGTATGATTTGATTGAAATTTGCTTTTGGTGTTGACAGAAGGCTTCCACTGAGTCTTCAGTGGACATGGGTGGGTGTCAGGAAAATTCCCCCTTCTGCCACCCATCCCTAGGCTAAGAACATAAAGACTAAGCTCCATTGGGAAGCATGATGATCCAGTCTGTCTGTGGTGCCCTCCCACTATCGTGATCACTTGCCTCCAAGTAGATGAGAAGAGATATGTCTGCTAAAAATATACACCTCTGTATAGCTGAAAAGCCAGCAGGAATAATACTGTAATGCCCTCTAGAAACTAAGGATGGAAAAAGGGCAGAAGGGGGAGGAAGCACAGTGAAAACTGAGAAGAGCTGTACAGTAAAGTCAAAGGGGAAGCAAAGCAGGTGACCTACAAACCAGTTGGCAAAGTGCCTTCGCCTTGGAAGTCAGAAGAGAAAGCATGACCAGTAGAAGATACAAAGTATGGAGTAAATGTGAGCCACCCCTGTTGAGCAGAACCTATAAAGCAAGCCTTTTTTAGTTAAAAAAATAGATTAAAATTCTGTTTAGCTTGAACTGCTAACAATTTTTTCTAGGACCAGAGCTAAGGAGTCATTAGAATGGCTTTTAAATTATTTTCTGTTTTTTAAGTTTTTAGGATTTTTATTTCTTCTCTCCACTTTTTTTCCCCTTTCAGACCCCAAACCATGCCACAGGATGAGGGAAATAATTTGTAAGATTTTAATTAATCTTTTTTTAAGCTTTGAGGAAATAGGGGGAGGTTTTTGAATAAATACATTTTCCTGAATATGCTTGTAGGGTTTTGTGAAGTCCTTTTGGAAGCAGGACAAATAAAGAGACCTGGAACTAAAAAGTCAGGCTGTACTCTGGCTGACTTTCTACCACAGTATCTAAAGCAAAGGTGTCACAGTTAATACGGAAAATGAAAATAAGCATGGGCACAGTGGCACTTGCCAACCTTCATTTGATCTTATGATTTTTCTGCAGCACTGTGATAGCTTTCAAATTTAACTGGGAGTCTAAACCTACAAAAATGGCGTCTTGGTCTGCAGGGAAGGAATGTGAGCAGTAGCAGGTGGGTAAGAACCACCTGCAAGTGCCAAATGCAAGGTGAGCTGGGAGCACTGCTTCTCTTCACACATGTCAGCATGCAGATGTCATCTGATAACAATTTACTTAGCTCTGTAGAAAGAGGAGGTTTATTGTCTTAATTACACCAGCTCTGAAATAACACCACAAATTTTATTGAATGCATAATTAAAGTGACAACTAATGTAAAGGAGATTATAATCAAGATTCATATTTTATTACTTATCTAGACACCAAACCTGTGGTCCTGGTTTATGGAAGTGGAAAAGGAAAATGTGGGCATACAACTGGGACTCCAGAGTGGAAAGATAATGTAGGACCAAGGGGAAGGAATGGAGGCCATGGCATTGGTGTTCTGCTTTGGGAGGTGGGACAAGTTGTGATATACAACATTAAACAAGAATTTTAATATGGAAGATGGATTAATCTGAGGAGCCATAGAAAAATACAAATCTATAAATTATATTTCTCCATAGAAACCTTTAGTTAGTGTCTAAGGAACAGCATTTCACAGTTGTCCAGTGGTGAAGAGCAGAGGACATGAATGAATGCAGAAATGGTAGCAGTTATTTAGGGGCAGTGATAGCAGAGATGGGAAGCTTTAGAGATATGCTAATAGCTACAGAGCAATTCAGTGCTGCGGCTGGAACTAAGGCTTAAATACTGGACACCTAAATTTCTGAACATTAAAGGTCAAATCAACCCAAAGAGCAAGAGAACTGACAATCCAATGACCCGCAATTTACAAAAGTGAAACCGCAAAGAGTTGGTAAAATAGCTTGGGTTAAATGAAAACCAAATCCTGTCTTTCAATTCACACCTTAAAGAACAACCAAGTCACCCTTCTCTGCCATCAGAAGTAGTACATAGGAAAAAAAAAGGGAAATGTGGAATAATTAGAAGTATTGGATGAGTGACTAGGGTTTTTTTGATTGCATATAATCATAGGAGATGGTCTGGCAGGGAGCTAACAAGATGATTTAATTCTTTTCCATGTCCACAGAAACATTTCGGTACCAGAAAATACCTATTGTATTTGATTTCCGGCTTTCTCAGAACCACTTATATTAAATAACTTCAGGGAATCTTTTCTTTATGAATTTCAAGCTGGGGCACAGAGAGACAGAAAATCAAGCAATTGCATTATCTTTTGGAATAGATGTAATTTCTTTCAAATCGGGAAGAAATCTGCTCTGGCAGAGGAAGGAACAGTCTGGCACTGGCCCCTGAACTGTCTCTTCAGTTTGCTCATTCAATGGATTAATGGCACACCAACATTCATGCCTACCACATGATTTCTTTCATTACTAAGAACTGCTCTTATCAGGAAAATGCTAACATTTGCTTAGCACCACTAATACAAATAGAAACAAATTCTTTGTTCACAGCCCAGCAAGTGGTTCCATGGCTGTTGTCTCACACGGCCAGCTGAGTGACAGCTTCCAGGATAGGGATGAGTGTGCTGTGGGGTAGAGGCAAAGGAGAGATCTTCTTACACCCTGCAGAGAAGCCTGAAGGGAAATGGGATTTGCTTCTTGAAATACAAAAAAAAGAAGAAAAAAACCCCAACAAGCAAACAAACCCGATTATATGTAGATTCATCATTGTCCAAACAGCTAATAATTTCATAATATGCCTGCATAATTTTTGGATTAATTGAATGCTACTTGGTGTTGTTCCTAGGGGAATTTTATCAGTAAAAACATTCTTTCCTGTGTGAGAATTGAGACATCTCTAGGACAGTGATTGCTGAAGAGAAGAAAACCAATAGAAACCCACTGACAGCCAAATACAGCATTAATTCATGTCTCCAGAGAGGTAACAAAACATATGTTTTGGTATCATCAAGTGGTGAGCAGCAAGAGGAAACCTTAGGATCTCTCTGGATTATCTGAGATCTTTCTCCTCTATTAAAACATAACCTTTATTTTGCCCATTGAGAAATCCTTTTGGCATTTCACAACATCTCTGAGTACCTTGCCCCAAGGCTTTGTAAAACTCTTCCTTCCAGCTAGCTTTGAAATTGTACAAATTCCATGCAGTGTCTTGAGTAATGGAAATAATTTGTTTGTCCATTTGAACTTACTGCAGATCAGAGGAGGCTCCCCAGTCAGGACTCTGGGCAGAGTTTTCCTATGTAAATTCCAGTAAAGTGAACACCTTTTGTGCTAAATATTCCCACACAGTACACACATTATTCCCCTGTCAAAAACAGTTGGTACTGAAGTGCCTGGTTGTTGTAAACAGGGGCAAGGAAAATTACTCCAGGGGAAGGCATGCAGACAAACACACACACACACACACACACGTGGTTCTGCTTGAAGCCGTAGGCAAACCAGCAGTTTAAATCTGTCTTTGGAGACTCTAGGCCAAAGAGAGCTAAATGGGACACGGAACTCCAGACGTTATCCAACAGATGGGGTTTAATTTTGCTACATCTGTTGGCAGATATATGGAATATGAGAACAGAGGATGGCTGATACCTGCCCAGGAGGGGCAAAGCCACAGGCAGTGAAAGCTGAATGTCAGGGACGTGATGCCTAAGGCAGGTGTCTCTAGGCATAGAGTGAACTCTTTCCTCTCAGTCTGCCAGCTTGATAGCAGTTGTTTCTGTATGTGAAAAGGGTATTTCCTCTAGAGATGCTGCAGTCATCTAGCACAGTACATTCTGCAGGTACAGGGAGCTGGGAAATGAAAAATTACTTGGGCAAATTAGCAGAGGGTTAATAAGTCAAAGTCAGCATTTTCAGAATTGCACACAGATTTAGGAGGGCTTAGTTTTTGCATGCTCAGCCTGAAACAAATAATGGCTCCGATGCTAAAGGGCTACCCCTGGCCCCCACCCCCCCATCCTTCGAAGTTCCAGCTTTTCAGAGTTTTCAGACCTCATAAAATCCACACATTACCTCTTTTGTGTGTAGTTAATGCCTACAGATTGAGTGCCACTACCATTACTAGCTTCTGGAAAATGTCCCTTCCTATTTCCACCTTTATCCTTTACGTTTGACACCTCCAACTAGCTTGCAAGATGGGGTAGTGCAAGTGAGAACTGTGCTCTCAAACTCTCTTCTATTCTCATTCAGATGTTCGTTGGTTTGGGTTTCTGGGTTTTTTCCAAGTTAACAATAAGCTCTTACGTTTAGGACTGTATTCAAAAAGGAATTTCAAAAAGTGGCAACAATGGATTTTTTATTTTGTAAGTGCCATATGCATGGACTTTTTAATAAGGTCTTTCCGAGCATATCCTGGTTAGTCTGTTGCTAATTTATTCCTAATTTATTCATAGTTTATGTGCATAATCATTTTAAAAAGAAGGTATACAAAGACCTTTCACCTTGCTCAAGAAGTGAGAAAGCAGCTTTGAACCTACGGTTTTTTCACTTTTCTCTGCAAAATGCCTGGTGTATCCTTGGTTAGATACTTCCTCAAGAGAAGCTTAGGCATTTCCTATTACCTGCTGTTTCTGCCATTCACAGATAAGAGGAAAAGGTCCAGTTCATGCTTAATTTGTGCTAGGAATCACTTCAGTAAATTGAGGGCTGTTTAGAAGGCACAGCCATGGGCTGGTAGATATTCATCTCAGATCTGCCCCAAACAGTTCAGCCCCAGGGAGGTGTGGTCATGACAGTACAGTAAATTCAGAAGACCAATATACTTGCCATCCAGTCCAGTAAATACTCACATTTTTAATGACTTTACCATGAACTCAACTTTGGTCATTTTCCCCAAAATGACATTTAGTTTAGAGCTAAGCATAAATACATAGTGTCAACATAACTATTTTTAATATTTTTTCCTGGTCCTTTATTTAAATACAGCTTGGTTATTTTCTACATCATATTGACAAATGTCTGCCAGATTTCCTTCTGTCTTTGTACACAAGCATGTGATCACCTTTTTACAGAATCATAGGATCAATCAGGTTGGAAAAGACCTCTGAGATCATCAAGTCCAACCTATGACCCAACACCACTGTGTCAACTAGACCATGGCAGCAAGTGCCACATCTGATCTTTCCTTAAATACCTCCAGGGATGGCGAATCCACCACCTCCCTGGGAAGTCCATTCTAATTCTAATCACCATTTCTGTGAAGAAATTCCTCCTAATATCCAACCTAAACCTCCCCTGGTGTAGCTTAGTTCTGTAGCTAGCTTCCTGGGAGAAGAGGCCAAACCTCACCTGGCTACAGCCTCCTGTCAGGTAGTTGTAGAGAGCAGTAAGGTCACTCATGAGCCTCCTTTTCTCAACAAACAGTGAAATTCTTGTTATATAGTTCTTTCTTCTTCATGCTGTTCTTCCACAGCTTCCTATATCTGTGAAATACAAATGGTGTTATGTATAGGCTTTCTCAGTGCCAAGGAGAGACAGGGAATGGAAGAAGATTAATTAACTGGAACTCAGTCAAAATTTAAGACTAAAACTGTATTGTTTAAATATTCAGTTTATTTCAGAGGCAGAGAATAGCAACGGTAATTTTAGTAGGGCTAGATAACATGGAGAGAAACATAGAAAGTATCACTGGTCTTTCCCAGCATAAATGGCTCTTGCTTGTAAGCTATGAAAATCTACATGATATAATCATAGAAATAATTGTAAGTTTACTGTCTAAAGGCCACTAAAATGGATTAGAGCATTTTTTAAATTTCCCTGACTCTTGAAGCTGACACTGAAACTCTTGTGTTGCATTGCTTGTTCAGTCAAGTTTCCCAGTGAAGTGGAGAGGTGGGGGGAGGAATTAACAGCATGAAGAAATACATGACCAGCTCTTCGTTTCATACCAATTTTGATGTGAACTGAGAAAAACACCCATGCTGCGAATATAAGTATTAATCTTGGTGCTGTGGTACTGACAGATAGTTGTACTAGGCAGAGAGAGGTGCCCTTGCACCTCATGGGGCATCATGGGCACGTCGTGGTGTTTATGGGATGCAGCTGTAATGGACCTGTGTCCCAAAAGCTGCTTTTGTGTGAGCTTGAAAGGAGAAACAAGAAAACAAGTAGTTAATGAGATAAGGAAGAGATGCTTGGGAAGCCAAAGCTCTGATCAATGGGCTTCAGTCCAATAACCTAAAAACAGCTACTCTGGAGAAAATTCCCTTGCACAGAGCCAAGGTGGACTGCTCAGGGCTTGTATGGGGATATGTGATGGTTGTATTTCTCATCAGAAAATTTACATTGTTGTGCTCTGCTACAAGCACTGATGGATTCCAATGAAATTATGAGAAGGAATGCAAGTAAATTTGGAAGGGTTCAGAAATCAAGTGACACAAAGAAGCTCCAGGAATTTGCAAGTAGGAGTGAAACATAATAATGTTTGCAGTGGTTGTAGTGGAAATGTGTTCCTTTACACTGAGCTGGTATAAGCTGCTCTCCTGTAGCCTGAGGCAATTTGGGAGGCCCACTGATGAAGCCAATGCACTTATAAAAGTGTAAATCCAGTGAAAGGGAAAAATTAGGAACTATTACTGTGACATATATCAGGAAAGTATATTTACAGAGAATATAAACAGAGATAACTGTTGAATATAGTCGTTCTTGAAAAGGTTTTGCCTGTGCACTGTTTGCCCAAGCAATATCCTGCTTATCATAGGCTGAGTGCTTATGTAATGAAATCAGTTCCTGTTTATCTGCAGTTTCTAATCTATCTGTCTTTCTATCTGTATTGTAATGGTCTGGTTTGGGATTTCCAGGCTAGTACTATGCAATTTTTTATTCTAAGCCTGCTCCTTTCTCTGTGTCATTCCCAGGCCTGTTCAGAGGTCCCTCTCAGGTCCAACCTGCAAAGGCCTCCTTGTAGGACTCCTTGTGCAGCAGGAAGGGTCGTCAGTATTTCTTACTGAAATAATATTTTTCTCCTACGGTTCTGTCAAGCCAGACACTTTAAAAGCTATGTTAAACTGACAGAGTTCTCTGGGTTTTGCTCTTCTTTTAATTCCTGTGCTTGACTGATTCATTTCTCTTGTCTGGTCTGTCAGCTTACTCTTTATTCTCCTGTGCTCTAGACCTGCTGCTTTTTCTCTTGGCGTTTTTCAGCTCTCTACTTTTTTTTTTTTTTTTTTT
>VYXB01001650.1:112014-147718 GCA_013397135.1 Pachyramphus minor
TTTTTTTTTTTTTTTTTGTGAGCAACATCTACACTTGCAGTGACAGCACTTTTTTCCTGTCCTCTCGCCTTCACTCTGAATAGTTGCATTTAGTGTTCTCAATAATAATAAAAAAAAAAATTAAAAAGTTCTTGGAGAGTTTTCCCCTCTCCACAGTTTCCAGCTAATGCTGTAGTGTGTATCTTGCAATATGGTAGCTGGCCTTAGTCTCTTCTCTCTGTCCCCTTTACAAATGAATTTATGTACTATTGAGATTAACACAACTTGAGGCAGAACAGCAGAGTCTTTACGATCCCCATAGGGTGCTGTATTTCTGAATATAAAGAACAAACTCAACAAGAAAATTATAATAATGATACAATATTGAAATTGAAATAGGATTGCTATTGGGATTCACATGGGTGATCTCCAGATTCAACTCAGCTCTCTCAGGAAAGGATGTTATTGAATACAAAGCTTCTATTTTTCCCAACTCATCACATAGTCAATGTTTCACCATGATGACAAGATGCTGTACTGCAGGGCTTCTTTCACTTGAATATAAAACCAAATTTATGACTGCTTATGGTCACTGATGTGTCCTGGCATACTTCCAAGTGTTGGATCATTAACCTTTCTGTCAGAGCTAAAATCCACTTATGTAATTAAGTTATCTTTATCTCAAATTTCCACTTAGAGTTTCACTTGGGGGAATAAAAAAAAAAAAAACAAAAAACCCAACCCAAAAAACAAACAAACTCCCATTCTTCCCTTCTTTTCCTTCAAAAAAGAAAACAACTGTGTGGAGCTGCTGTCAAACAAAGGTGACTTGGCTCTTCCTTTGTCTTTTAGACATGTTTTTTTTGAACACAGTAGTGTAGTGTAGATCTACAGTAGTGTAGTGCAGATCCTTCATGTCAGTGCTTTTATTTTCTTTGATTCTGTGTCTAAATCACAGAATTCAGCTTAATACTTTTTATGTCCTTATTCTGCACCCATGACTATTCCAAAGACGTATTAGGCCAGAGTGGCAGCTTTCATGCTTTTTGCACTCCTAACAAAAAGGTTATGGAGATAGGGAAATACTGTGGTTTGCTATGAAATGCTCTGGGGTTTACCTTTGAAGACAAGGTCAAAGCACCTTTTAGTCTTTCAAAAGAATAACTACAGGTTTTGGGGAAGTTCTTGTTATATGAGAAATTTTATGTGATATTTTTTGTGCCATTTTTCTTCACATTTTTCCTCTTTCTACATAGCACATTCCTCAGTAATTTGGTACTTTATGTCATCTGTATAATCTTCTACTAGGATTTAATATGATACTCATACCTGGAGAGTGCACCCCACTGGGGACGCGAAAAGCTCTGAAGTGCAGACAGGCAGAAGAAGGCACCTCACATGTAATCAGCAGTGTGTGTGCTTCCAGGTTTAAATAGCAATTATAACTTGTACCTGTGAAAGCAACATTGTGACAGTTTGGAGTATCTGCTCACACAGGTCAGAGGCAAAATGCGCTAGGAATTTCCTAATGGCCAATGCTTTCAGCTGCTGCCTGTGTCAGCATCGGAAAATTCATTTTTATTGTGCCACAAGTAACATCATCTGTAACAAAAATTCTAGCACGCCAAAATCTTTCCTGCTTTACCATTTCTGAAACTTCATTGCCATTAGATGACTCAGTTCCTATCACTTTTTTCTTTCCCTGGGTATCTCTAAAGGGAAGGAGATAGTAGAACTGCACAGAGACTATGGAGGCACATGTGGATTGGCAACTGCAGCTGTGTTAACAGTTTTGTTATGAACGAGGACAGAATCCAGCTCAGGCACCGTCTGCCAGATTGGCATGACTAGCAAAAATAAGATAGAAGCTAAGACACACTCTTGTCACTAATTCACTTCAGCATGTCTCAAAATGCATCCATTCCCACAATTTGATGGAGGCATGCATTTCAGTTACCTGCTCTGCTGTTGGGAATTTGGGCATTGTTTTGAATGAAGGACTGCTTTCTGTTTTGTTTTTTTTTTTTTTTTGCCAGAGCAGAGAAAATGTTTCTAACCACTCCCAAAGTGTTGCTGCTGCTCATTCAGTGTGTTTTTCTTCTCTCAGAAGAAGAGGTGATAACCACACAGATTTGGATCTCTTTTGGTAGAACCATTTGTGTTTGAATCCCTGCTGGAGCCCATCCCTTTCAGCTGTGCTGAGCTCTGAGAACCTGTTCTTGGCAGAGACTATGAGCACAAAAGAAAGCAAAAAAACCAAAATCATTTTTTCCATGAATGATAACTGAGACTGATAGTTTTATACCAGGCACAGGAAACAAAAATCAAACTGTGGAGGAGATACACTAACCAAACCTTTCATAGCTAAAAAGGATATTTTAAGTAATACAGTGTTAATGAGAAAGTTTTTTTAGTGATAGTTTTGCCTTGCTTTTTTCCTTTTAAGCTATTATGGAAACTATTCTGTATTTAGGACTACAATCTATCTCAGTTGTATGTAAGAGAGAATTTACTATATAAAGTAATATCAGTAATTGGATATTAAATAACATCACTTTTTTAGATATATATGAAACCTGCAGAAAAATACAGATTGCTTTCATGAATTGCTGTGCTCTTTTATTAAGGAGTAACCTGCACTTTGGTGTAAGAAATAACATATGAAATATTAGCCATTGTATTTTATGCTTCACAAACTATCTCCATGGAAATGCAGAGTTCACTTTCTTCTTTGCTCAAACCCTGTTTTGGGTTGATTTGAAATGTAAATCAAAATTTCCTCCTGAATCAGAGGACTTCATTAGTCATGCATGGCATCATTCTTTCCAGTATGACCTCTGCTTGCAAAATGATGTCTTTCTCCCATTCTCACACTGAGAGTCGGCAATGAAGGAGAAAGGCTGGGCAGCTTTGAAAAAGGTAACCATTTGTCTTGAGTGCTTATTTCAATATTTTCTGATGTGAAAGCAAAACCACATCAGAACTAATTTCCTTGCCTTCTGACAGTTTGCCTCACTTCCTCTACAAGGTACAAGCTGTGGGAATTCACTGAACAGAAATTATACCGCTCATCCTGTTCTAAGTGGAGCTCTTACTTTCATTTTAATGTGTGAGTGTTGCATGGAGTGGAACAACATTTAACATATACTATAGGATATTCTGGCCCCTGATGCCAATGGCGCATGGTTGAATACTAAAATCAACACAGAACTCAGTGTACTATAACATTTTTTTCACAGCACCTCTTCCACCACAGGAAATTGATGTCTTTGATTAGTCCAATTTTAGCATAGAGGATGGTGCAGTTGTTTCTTTGTGTTGTCTGGAAACAATAAAAAAAAAACCAAAGTCTGATCTTTTTAGTTAATATTTGTTGACTATAGGCACTGCTCATTTCCACAGCCACATTGTGCACTCAAGGATTTCTGTAGTGCAAGGTGAATGTATTCCATAATATGATTAAAATTCATTTTCCTTTTTAAGGAACATGCACAAGCATCTGTGTACATATTTTTATTTCCATTCTAAGAAATGTACAAACCCAGCATCAGGTTCTAACGTTCTAATTAATTAATTTCAATTAATTTTAATATAGATGTACTAAACAAGCTTCAGTTGAATGTTTTTATTAAACAGAGCTTCTAAAAGATAAAATAATTAATATTCATTTAAATTAAAATGGCAATAAGCATTTTCTAGCATTCTTAAAATAACAGTTTTAAAATTTCTAGTTGCAAGACAGAACTGTAAAAATTCTTTTAAAAATTATCTGCTCAAATGATTTCATTATTTATACTAACTGAAAGTCTCAGTGGAAATTTCAAAGGTATCCATAATGAAAAAAATCAAATCTAAATATAACCTTTCTTTACTTTTTCCTTTTTCTTTATCTAAGTCATATAAATAAAAAAAAATGTAAAGCATTTTGTGAATTGGGGTTATGCAATCGCATTTTATGGCTTATATTTCATTTAGTTTAAAAACAGACACATCAATGAAGCTAAGTTTCTATGAAGTTTTATCATTGAAGTTAATGGTCCCATAAAAGTGAATGAGAAGTTACAGTTTTTTGGTCATCCCAGTAGTTAAACCAATAACAATATGTACTTTTTCAACCATGCATACATTAGTATTCCCAGATAATTACAACAGTTCTTGGTGGGTTTTTTCCCCAGTTTTTATTTTTTTTATTTATTCTCCAAATATTTCCATTTTAATTATTCTAAATTCACCTAGGCAAATGGTAGGACTCAGAAAGACTTTTCAGGGAAGTAAATAAATCACAAAAAGGACAAAATAATATGTATTCTAATATCTTCTCTTCAGAGCTGTGCCAGTTTTTAGCTGAAACAATTCTTTTGGAGAAAAGTATAAATTGGGGGGATGTATATTCCGTTAAGCTTTACTAAATTGTTCCATTAAACGAACAAAGACAAAAGAAAAAGTGAATATTTTACATGGAACCTGTAGAAAGATTTTTTTTTTTTAATTAAAGTAGTTTAGCTTTTCATTCAAAAATATTTACATTTTTAATTTACCTTCTTCTTTAAGATATTTTTTTAAAGAACTGGTAGAATCAAAATGGTGTTTTTCAACTGTCCTGCTTAGTTTTTATTGAACCATTTCATTTGATGCTCCATTCTTCATGTCCCCCTGTAAAAGACCTCAGAATCAACAACAATGCATAAAGAAATAAAACTCTTCTTTTCAATTTGAAAACTTAAAAGCAAACTAACAAGAAATCCCCCCTGGCATGCATTCCAATAAATATCCTACCTGTGTTTTTACTAAGAGTGAGAAACACAAACGATCGTGTTAACATAAATTCAAACACAGCAGAATGATCATTATGAGGTAAGAAGGAGAAAGCAGAAAATTTGAAACTAGGTAATTCAGAAATGTAAATGTGCCCTTTTACTGGAAAGAATAACAGAGAATTTGTACAACAGTCACCCCTTCCAGAAAAATAAACAGTAAACATTGGAAGGAAACTAATTCCAATGTTAATGTTTAATTCCTTAGAATATATTTTTTTGCACATGGTTACTATTTTTAAGTCATTAATATTATGTGTATGAGTACTATGTATATTAATGAACAATATTTGCTATGAGAAAACAAATAATCTAATCTACACAGTATCTACCTTTTTTTACAAAAACTAGAAGTTCACATAGCAACGCACTGAGCTTGATCAGATGAACAATTTCTAAGATCTGTCTTTTAATATATGAACCTGCAAAAAAATAACAATATTGTTCTCTTATATGTGCCAAGCACATGAAGAAAGTATGGATTCAAAGTCTGTTAAATGTAACAGAAATTTCACTCTAGAAATTTCAGTGCTTTCTGGTTTGATGTTTTATTAATAAGTACTGGAAGAAAAAGGACTTCTTGCTAATCTCCTTCGAGTTTCTCTCAGTTACACATCTGTTCAATCCCAGTGGAAATAATTTCATAATTTTATTTTAGTTATTAAGTAAAATTTTACAGCTGACCTACCAGAGGAAATGTAGACTTACTTCCCCAAGTCCATGTAGTAAGAGCCACAAGAAAAGTGTCACCTCAGCAGTACACAGTGGAATTGTCACAGCAGTTGCCAAATCCTGCATTAGCAATATATATTTTTAAAACATTTCAGACTTTGTAGGGCAGAGTGCAAAATTTTAACAATTTTAACAATTACGGGTAAGAATATTAAGCCAATGAGTTGTGACATCCAATATAGTAAAAGATCTATTACAAGGAAAAGACTATGTCTGATCCAAACTGCAAACTCTTATTCATCCCAGTGGACATGCCTATGAAAATCATGGAAAAGGTGTGATCCTAAGAAGTTAAATTAAGATCATGTTTAAAAGTGGAACTTAAAACCCAGAATCACTTAGGTTTGTGTAGAGTCAGATCAAAATATCTTCTAGACACCCATCTCTTAGTCTTGCTGTCCCAGTTCCTGAAAGCTATTCAGGTTCTTAATTCCTATTGAATCAAACACTGTTGAAGTTGTGTGCATTCAGGCTCCAGCTAGGTCTGGAGGAAATTGCTGTCACACACTGGTGCTGGGTCATATCATTCCTTCCGTAAGTTTTCATGGAATGCTGTCTGTACTATAGAGATAGTACCACTTCCTGATCTTTTATAATGCTGTGAATAGAAATGAAGACCTGAGAGAAACTGGTAGTATTTCAGCAGCAGTTTTGTCAGTACAGTAAGTGGTATCTAACACTTTTCCGGAGGATGGGCTACTGCAGGTGCTCTCATTGGCTTTTGTGTGGCTTGGGGTGATATGAAGTACTATTGTCAGTCAGCCTTGGAAATTATGTGTGACCTTAAGTGAAGAGTGATGGATAAGCACAGGGAGAGTTTCTCCAAAGCAGGTCGCTGCTGAAGGAGAATTGTAGTTTATGCCAAAGAAAGAAAGAAAGAAAGAAAGAAAGAAAGAAAGAAAGAAAGAAAGGGTAGAGAGACAGAAAACTAGACAGAATATGAAGAAATTAGACAAATAATTTGCCTATACTAAATTGTGCATCATGCCCATGGGCTCCTTGCAAATAAGCAGAAAAAAAAGCTGGATAAACAAGAAAATTAAGTAAAGGCTCTTTTTGTTTATCAAGATCTCCCCTTCCTTCTGTAGATATTTTGTGATAAGTTTATATACATGTTTGTCATGGCCAGTGCCTGTAAAACATTGCCATGGAGTAACCGTCCTTTCTTCAGTGATTTTCCTTCAAGGTCTATGAGATTTGTTCCTGTTTGCTTTTACTACACTTCTCCTTTGCTCACACAAATCGTTCATCACAGATATAAAGGGAGAAAATAAGTGAGATTTACTCCTTGTGATCATGACAAAAACCTTTAATGACAAAATGCCTTTAGCTAGTTTGGGCTCTGGAGTCTCTGGGCCAGAAAGGGTAAATTTGATGGTGACAACCAAGCAATACTTCAGTCTTGACCTGACCACCTCTTCTAGCAATTATAGCACAGAAACAATATGTTCTTTACCCTTCTAAGCAAATAATTGTTTATTATTTGCACAGGATGATGGTTAATATCATTGCACCTGAAACAGCCAGAGATTTCCTAATTTTATTTTATTTTATTTGTGCCTTGGTGGTTTTTTCCTCTTTATCCCAAGGCATTATGTGGATATTTTCATCCTGTGGACCGGCTCATTTGTCTCTGTAGTTCTCCTATTACAATGCATGCTCCTGCTGCCTGGCACATAACCCTTCAGCTAGCAGAACCAATTAACCTCCCTCTTTTACTTTAAAAGTGAAAAAAACCCCTCACCCTCCTCTTCTCCCTTCCCTGTGCTTACAATAGGGTTAGCCAAAGTACATATTCACAGCTATAAATATATCTCTTGGAAAAGTGTAACCATGTGCCATGAATCGGATTTATTTTGTCTGGGGAAATCACACTTAATATAAAACTACAGTTTCTGACCTTTTCTTTGTTTTTCAATGTATTACTTATTAGCATAAACTAACATTTATACTCCTGCTAATATCCAAGGAGGTGTTGACATGCTTGTGGAAACATAAGCTTGCCATAAAAACGGCAAGCCGAAGGGACATGTCTTATCCATGCATTCACTACAGTGCATTGCAGAAAAAGGAAATATCCTGCAGGTCAAGGAGGTGTTGCAGAATGAACACCATCACCTTGACTGAATACAATTGATCTGCTTGAAAGCAGCAACAGCAGCTCAGGAAAAGGTAGTCGCTCTATCAAGACAGGATGGACAAACACTGTTTGAGCCACCTGGCCTAAAGCCAGTTGCAAAGCCTGTGATGGGGGTGGGTGGATATTCTTTAGTAACCACTTGGCAAAAATTACACCTTGTTCCCATCTAAATGCTAGATAAAACACGTGGTTTGTTATGATTTTTATAAAGGGGATGGGATGATTAATCTATTTCTCTTTCCCTGGAGCTGTAGGTTAGAATCTTCTTATTAATAAGCTGAAATACTTAGAATCCATTTTACGGGATTTTATGAGAAATAATTGTATGCTTTGTGTCTATTATTTTATACGCTATTTATAATATTTCAAGTGGTCTTTTTATTTTACTAATTTATGAACTACCTTGAAAGAGGCTAGGCTAGCACCTGATACAAAGATGGTCAAGGCTTCTACTGACTATTAGGGCTATTCTTCAATTCCTTGAGCTCCTTTTACTGCCAGCCTGAAAAGGACTGAAGCTCTGTAAACAGAGGTAGCCCCTGAAGCATGGCTGTGGTGGAAAAAAATGAATTGTGAATAAGAGTCAGAGTGGAAATAAGACTATGATATTTGACCAGGTATCTAGCCCTCTGTACTTGAAATACCTATGATCTTCCTTAGGAAGGCAAATGCAAAATTCAGATTAAATAGGAAACTGTGACTAATTTTGATATATACCATCCATGGTAAATACCTATTTGTCACTCAAAATGTGAAATTTGTGACTTAACCCCAGTAATGTTCACTTTGTTCTCTGTATATCAGTCTTCCAGTCACAGATGTTTGGAGCATCTCTATAAACATCCCCACTCTGAAAGTCACAAGACAATATTTCATAACTTCATTGAGCCTGTTTATATAAAATACTGGCTATCTATTTAATATCACAAATTTACAATAATTTCACACAAACTCATGCACAGTGATCTGCTTAATCCTGTTGCTGGCTTTGGGAGCATTGAAAGCATTGAAAACATTGCCATTTGGATCATTGAAGGATAAGAGGATTTTTTGACAGCATATATTGTATGTGAGTGCTCTACTAAAACCCACATCAGTCCCACAGCATTGTGCTTACAGCACATGGAGATTCACTCCTTGTAGTGTCATAGGACTGTGGCTTCTGCTTATCTGTAAGGGACTTCTACCCTTGCAACTTTAGCTGCCTGTACTGCTGGAAGAAGAGCCAAAACACGTGCAGCCCACGGGGCTGTGAGCAGCTGTGTTGCATTTGCACGTTTCTCTGCACCAACAAAAGAAAGCTGAGAGGAATTATCAGATCCTTTTTTCTAGATCTCCCCTAGATCCTAGATCTCCTAATCATTCTGTCCATTCTTTCTCTGACAAGGAGAAAATTTTTATTCAAAACTTTCTCCTCCCTGAAATACCTTGCTATCCACAGAGCTTGGTTTGTTTCCAGAGCTCTCTTACAACATGCAGGCTGGCAAACAAGGGCCAAACAAATATCTGCAATAACCAAGAGAGGTCTAAGATAGGTGAGTGAGGTAAACTGCAGTAATTGTATCCTGAGTGTGTTTAGTATTTATTTTGAAGGTGGGTAATCAAGTACATTGCATGTGGTTATAGGGGATAGTTCTGCAGGGAGGCAGTGGGCAAGAGTGAAGTATCTTCAGTGTGTTTTGTGTCGCCTAAAGAAATTTAGCAGAGACACCCCCCCCCTCCTTTTCAAACCCCAAATGCATGAAATTTAGGAAGTGTGATTAGCATAACAGCAAAGTTGCCTGACTGTTGTTGTTATAAGAGTGGATGTTAAGGCTGTTTTCTCTCTGTGAATCCAGTAGACCTTTTGGAGCAGTTGTTAATTGTGTGATGGAGGGGGTTACAAACCCATTCAAAAATGGGTCATTACCCTCTCACAGTGAAGGAAGAGGATGGAGGAGGAAAAAAACAATTAAACAGCTTCAGGGTTAAAAATGGAATTAGTTGCTTTTGATCTGGCATGAAACCAAATATAGGTAACAGATTTCTCGGGTAGAGAGGTGGGGAAATCAAGGAGCACTGATTATTTGTAGTGCCTACTGAGTCAGAAGCAATTGTAACATAGGAATCAAGCCCTGCTGCGCAGGTGTGAAATTGAGAAGTCACACACATCCAAAAATACATTAAATGCATCAGATGCTGCTGTGCTTGACCTTATTTTGTGTACATTAGTGTTATAACCTTGAACAGTAGGTAACATGATACAGGCAGTACAGAGTCCTGATATCCAGTATGCAGTCCATTTGTTCTTTGCCTCAACAGATTGTTTCAATGACATGCCAGCACCTCTGATCCAAAAGTGACTGATCTTTCTGTCCAAGTCCCGAAGACCCATGCCCATTTCTGCTTGCATGTGTTCCTTGCAACGTTGTTTCAAATCAAAGCTTCCCTCTTCCCAGAGAAAGAAGAAAGTAAGCATTAATTCTGCTAAAAAGAAAGAAAAAAAGATGCACCAATTTAAAATATGGCTACTTCCCCTCCCTTCTCTTTTTAGCCTCCATTTCTTAAATATTGTTAACAATTTTTGCAATTCAAGAGACAATCTGGGTGGTCACAAAGAGGAATTTTAACCTCTGCTTGCTGGGTTGATTCTAAGATCCAGGTGATTAAAGTCATGTTTTTCACCAGCCCCTTCAAGTAATGCAGCCAGGCGTGTTCTGTGAGATCAGGAAATCGTTTAGATTGAATAGAGCTCAGCCCCATTGTTGCCTTGTTCAGAATTCCCACTGTCTTTGATAAAGCCTGAATTTCCCCATTTGCATAATGCCAGGTAACCATCACCCCAGTGAAGTAGGTGGACTTGCCTTTATATAGGCTGTGAAAAATGACCATGACTTCTGACACCTACCCTGGGGAAACAGATGTAAACCACTGGAAATCAAAATTAATTGGCAAGATGTTCAGAAAGACCAGGAGCATTCCTGTGAGAAGTGCAACAATAGCAGCAGCAGAATCACTGCCTCCATGTTGTGTTTTCTACCCTGAATCTCTACCATTAATTGCCCTGCTTCTTGAATAGCAGGAAATCATCATCAAAGGAGTGGAGGCGAAAGCTCTGTTTTGGTATGAAAATTTGGCATTTATCATAGTTTTTCTACAGCACACTTAGATACTCCTTGCTCAGTGATTAAAATAATGTATAAGTGAAACCAAATGCAGTTGGGATTTGCACTTCCTTTTGATATTGTGTGTGAAGGGTGCCCTATTAATTAACAGGTATGTATGAAAGCTCTCCTCTTTTTAGAGTAGAAAACAACAACATTCCAATTTGCTGGTTTGTGTCTACCTACAGCACAATTTCCATTTTGTCCCACTGCTACTATCACCAATGTCTGCATAGTGCATTTCTTTTCCCTGTCGTCACACTGTAGTCTGCCATTGAAGCAGAAGCACATTGAAGTGCTCCTTTATAACCACTGAATGCTTCGCTCACTTTTCCTTCAGTTCCTTGCCCTGGTAATGCTCCTCCTACCAGTTGTTGGATCAGACACTGTGGTGTGTACAGCAGAGCGTGGTCAGGCTCTATCTCTGTAGCAGCGTGGGTTGTCACACTTACACTTCCAGGAAGCAGGTGCAGTGTTCTGCCTCTTCCAGGTGCTGTTCTGTAGCTGCTTAGGGTAGGTGTAAATGGCCACACTGAGCTCAGAGTGGAGGTGGTCCCTGCAAATGTAATTGCTAATACCTATTCTTACTTTAGAAGCAAAAATAGACAAACTCTGTGCAAAAATCTGATTTTTTTTTAAAAAAGGGCAAAAATACTGTCTAGGTATGTCTCTGCCTGCTTCTCCATACAGCTGGCTAGCTAAGTATTGCCCTGTTTGAACAGAATCTGCTTCAATTAATAGAAAATATTGGTGAGTGATTTATTTTGCCATGCATAACTTCACTACTTCTGTTAGCTGAGCATATGCCACTGTAGTACTTATGAATGCCATACACCTCAGTACAGTGACTGACAAAGGTGGGAAGACACGCTCCCCAGGTTCATCCTATGGGAAGGGAAACCAAATAAATTCTCTTCACTTCTGCATCTGTGGGGACAGACAAGAGGAAAATCTAATGTGGATAAAGGGTAAGGATGAAGAACTAGAGGGCTACACTGCAAAAAAAAAAAAAAGTTAACAATGTAGAAGTGGGAAATATAAATAGACATCAGACCATATATATACCTCTATGCAAAGATAGATAGATAGATATGTACTTGGTAAAGTGTAACAAAACAAGCTTCATGGTATTATTCAGGCTGTTGAAGAAATGCGGTACCACAGAAATTAAGACAAATTGGAAACTTGCTACAAGTTCATTCCCAAAACATCATCACACTTCTGCTTAACATCGAATTCAAATGTCTAGCAGTTGTCTTTCAACCCAGCAGCTCACAGCAGGCAAGGTTTCATTTGCAAATACTATCATTACAACTGGCAGCATTGCTGACTGCAGAGAGACCAAGGACTTGTTGGTGTTGTGTTAATTTAAATGGAATAAATTGGTCTAAAGAGTCAATGTCATTAGCATGACCCTGTCACTGTATACTTAAACAAGGCTCAGAGTTTTGAGCATAGACTTCACCTGTGTCCCATGGCAAGGAGCACCATTAATTTTTTTTTACTTTCAATAGAAATCCAGAAAAATTAAGGAAAAACATGAAATATAGAGTATTAGGCTTTTCAATCAGCCTTCCTTTAACCCTTTAATTATAGAGCTTAATTATTTAGAGAAACAGAAAGCTAATATTTAGTCTTCAGTTGGGTGAAACTCTGGGTTTGTCAGGGGAAAATGAGTTTGTTAAGGTGGTCAAGACAGTTGCCATTATACTCCAGCTTCAGATTTCTGAAGACAAACACTCACAGTCACACAGCAAATCGAGTTTCTGCCACTAATGATGTCTCTTCCTTGCACTTCTCTGATGGCTGAGGGGAAGCCCAGCACAACCCAGTAAGCTTGCAACTCTTTTCTGTTCTATTTAGTATGTGGCTGTTATGGCTTCACTGCTCATAGAGCCTTGGTGGTGCTGCAAGGGGTCCACTTGACCAGGTAGTCAAAACTGAAGGCAAAGGGGGAAAGGGAAGAAATTAAGGTTAAAAAGAGGAGAAGATACACGTCAGGAACACCAGTTCCAGAGGGTCTAGCAATGCTCTGTTCTATGACATAATCTGCTCAGGACGCTTTTAGGGTTGGGAGGTCCAGCAGGGGCTGAGGTCCAGCAGGGGCTCAGAGCAGTAGTAGTGTAGCTCTGATAGGAGAACCTTCAGGGTGACACTTCTTCCTTGACAGAGTTGTCTATTGGGAGAAGAGCTGCAGCTAGAATCAGCTCAAGTAGTCCTTTATTCACCAGTTACACAGAGAAACAAGTTTTCATTCTGTTTGCCTGTGTTCCTTTAGGTAGGATCTAATGCCATGCTTGAGTTCTGTCAGTGCTCTGTGCTGGACCATTTCTGTGCATCTCTAAAGCTTGCTAGCTTCTCTACATGTATATACATTACTGTCTGATCTGGACTCTGTGTGCCTGAAATAGCTTAATGTACCACTGGGAGAAGTGAAGTACTATTTTGGAGATTACCAGAACTTACTTCACCACACTATTTATTGTGAAGATGCCTCAAGCAGCCAAGCCTGAGCCCTGATTGTGGTAGGTGTCATACAGGTATAGATGATGAGTGTAGTTTGTAGGTATTTGATAATGCAGTGATAATAATAACAATGTTTCCAGTGGCAAGCCTGCTTCACTTTTCATTCAGTTACAGGAAAAAAAAAAAAAGGAATAAATCCTGCAGCCACCACTAAAGGCTTAGCTGACACATGGTTTAGATGGTTTAGTTTCTTCGGCTAGCTCTAAAAGGGAGTATTTAAATGAAAGGAAATACAGCTGTCCATGAATGGCTCCCAAAAGCACTTGATGGCATGTTCCCCTGCAGCGTACCAGGCAACTTTTGCGTGCTGTCAGCCACAGGTAGATATCAATGTGATACCACTTTAAGGTAATCTGTAGAGCTGCCTGAAAAGGAAGATCATGCTCTAGAACAAACAAAGCAAGGCAAAGGACAGAAATAGAAAATAAAACCTTGTTGCACCTGTAAGGGCAGACCTAAAATTTTCGTAGATCTGTACGCATATCTTTGTAGTCACCTGGCTTGCTTCGCTCCCCCTCCAGTTGTGCTGTTCTTGGCTGCTACAGGGGAGAAGAGAGGAAGCTTCTGCAGATCTTGCAAGGGTTAAAGCCTTGAAAACTCAAGGAGCATTTTCCTGATATTCTCGGTTCATGGGGACAGGACCTATTTTAAATGTAAAGTTAATTCCACATTACTAAATAAGTTGAAGAAGTTTACTTGAACTTAGAAAAGCGGAAACATACCCTGACTCTATCTCCACATGCAATCGGCACCCTTTTCCATGCAAAGGCTGCAGGAGCTCTCCTGAGCATATAAATAAATGTTTCCATGCAAGGCATTGTTCTGGAAGTGGGGAGAGGAAGGCTGTTCTCCAAGTAGGAATGGTAGAAATGCAAACAAACACTGTAAGTAAACAATGTACCTACTTGAGCTGTGCAGTGGATTTAAATTATAAAATTGCAAAGACAACAGTCTGCACGCTTTCTGGGCTTTAACCCACCACCTGGTAGATTTCAGGAGAGGGCAGTGAAGCATCTCCTGGAGCTCTGGGGCACTGCCAGACTTCAGAATGCTGAAGCTAGTTCTCTATATCTGCTGTCCTTGTGTCCTTTCAGAGATGGCACTAGGTCAGAAGAACAGAGCCAGGGTTCAGTTACCCAGCAGAGCATTCAGAAGAGCCCAAATGCCTCAGACACAATAACAGCACTTGCTGAATGTGTGCACTCCATGAATCCAACTTGTGTCAGAATCAGAGCAGGCAAAGAGGATGAGAGGGGGCTCTGCACAGCTGAGACAATAAAATGAAGCCTAATTGTTTGAAGACCCTTATGACCTGGATGCACAGTTCATTATACTGAAACATTCTGCCTGTGTAGCTTTTCCTTGATAGGTAATACTTGATACCTTTCTATTAGTAGTAGTATTGCCAGTAGTGTTCATTCTCTGCTGCTGCATAATACTAGACTGAACTGTCAGGAGCTGCATTACTGTCCCGAGTTGTTACTTTTCAGTAATGGATGGGCTGACTCTTGTGTTAGAACACATCTTTCCTCTTCCCAAACTGTTTAGTGTAAACAAGACTTTTCTTGCATGTATGTGATATTGTTTAATTGAGGTAAAATACTGTCTAATTGCACAGATCATGCACAAGAAATAAAAGTAGCAATATTGCAGGATGGAATTTTTAAGAGTTGGGTTTTGTACTTTTTTTCCTTTTGCTGTGAACAAAACATATTTTTACACTGATGAGTTTTTAATTAGACACAGCTCCCATTAGCTAAGATTAGGAGCTGGATTACATCTCCTGCATTTTTAAATGCTATATGATGATGAAAAGGATAAGTAAAAGGAAGAATTAACACAAAAAAGTTTCTTTGCATCTAGGGATATGCTAAACAACATCTGAGCGCAAATAACTGCTTTCCCTCCACCCCTGCTGATGCGTCTGGGTTTATCAGCAGGAAATGAGTGTGTTTATGTATTGGGAGATATTTGTTTTAAATATTTATAGAGTGCAAAGTCCTTAGGCATTTACAGGAGGCTTTGTGAATTCATCACAAAGTTTTTTACGCAGACCTATTTTAGTGAATCTTTTTGGCATAATGCAAAAAGATTCTGTGCCCAACCTCTGTGTTAACCTTACAGCACTGCCTGGAGCAGGAGAGGCAATGACAGTTAAGAGATAAATAGGCAGTACCTGGAACACAGGAACATCTCATTGTGAAGCAACAAGGGAACACTGGAATTCCTAACATTTCATACTTCCCTTTACTTCACCCACACTTGCACAAACAAGTATACACAAATATGATTGCTCTGACCCTGAGTGTAGTAAAATGACTGTACGACTGATGATAAGGCACTGAGAAGAATCAATCTAACAATCATTAAAAAGCCTTGCTTCTTTTCATCTTTTGCCCTCAGACATGTTTCCTTTATTTATCCTAATAAAGCTGCACAGGGCAGGGAGTTACAGATGCTGAGAGATAAGCATGAGTCAGCACTTTGGGATACAAGGTAGGTATTCTGGATTTTGCCCTTTATTAGGGCAGCCCATATCTTTGTATTTTGGTTAGTGTTTTAGAGAGGTGTGAATGGGAGTCCATGTGGTTTTCTTTCCCCTCAATCTAAGTAACTGTGATGAAGTACAACCCATGAATTTTCTTTCCTTTTGTGTGTTTAAGGAGAAACAAGAGGGAAAGATAGAGTGTGTGTTCTTTGTTACCGTTCTTTGTCATAATGAGGTACATGCTCCCAGCTCCTCTGCTAGCTCGTCACCTCTAAAGCAACAGAGGAGCCAAAAAATTGTTTCTGTCTTTGTGGAATGCTGTTCCACAGAAATACATGCTGAGGAGCACTTTAATGAGGCACAAATACTCTCTACCACTTGGCATTTCAACATGTGTGATATTTGGGATTCGGAGCTCTAAAATATTCACAGATCTCCTTGTACACCACCTTTGCCATAAGCTTGCTAACTGAGGGTGCAAAATCTGTCTGGACAGGCTATGTTCTGTGCCCACAGTCGATGAACAGAATGGGAATTTCGGCTGCCAGGTCTCCAATCCCATCTGTTTGGAAGCTGCTTATTTGAGTTAGATGTTCGTCAGACCCTTGCCCCTACTCCAGAAATGCTGTGTACAAAATGGTTGACAGGTCATCTTGACTCCAGGCTTACAGTAAACAGCAAGATATGTATGAGTTGGGACGACTTATAACCGACACAGATTGTAAGACTTCACTAATTAGAAGCTGTATTAATTAGAGAACTTTAAAAAAAAAAAAAAAGTCACAGGGCTGAGTATGCACATTATTTTTTACTTTAATTGTTAATGGAATAAAAATGAAAGCAAAAAGAAGATTATAATTGGTCACGTTTCTGTACAACATGCCTTCATACACTCTGTCACACCTGTTGACATTTAAGTTCCAAAAAACCTGTTTTAAACAAGACAATAGCCAAGTAGCAAATGACAGGAGGACATGCAGTTCGTAAGGCTTGTAGATGCCAAAAAGACAGATTGTATGCAGCAGGCACCCTGGAAAAAAATATTTGGCAAGTCACTTGGTCTCTCTAAGTTTGTCACAGTGAAGAACTGCTTACAGGCAGCCCCCCCCCCCTGCATCCACTGACACCTGCAAATAAACTATAGAAGGTGTTAATCAGACAAGACAGAATTTGGAGCTTACCAGTCAGAAAGCAATAATCCTAACCGGCCAGAGTCAGAGTCCCTAATGCCCTTGTAAAAAGACAAAGGACATCACAAAATATGGCTTCCCTATTAAGTTTATTGCACTATCACCTGCAGGTCACACCTGAGACCTCAGGTCTTTGTTGTATTATGTGGTGTACAAATACAGCCTCTGCAATCCAAAAAGCAGAGCATCTGTAGGAACAAGGTTGTTGGTGCCCAGCTACAGAAGACTGACCTGATTTGGGTACCTAATACATAGCCTCTTTCACTAGCAGAGGACAGGGAATAAAACACCAAGCACAAGGATGGCTGCTTGGTTCATTGCATCCAGCCTCCCCTCTGTTTGTATGGCAGCTTGTCTTTGTACTTCACATACTCATAAGTAAGAGCCTCTCTTAGTGCTCTGGGATCTGAATGGAGGTGACCATGCAAATGTGGCTGCAGATCATACTGTCTGCTGTCTTCTACTTGTGTGACAGATGGGTTAGACAAGGGAGAGGGATACTTTAATAACTCTGAAAGGAGTTCAGGAATTGTTTATTTTGATATCTGACTCATTATATTTACCTTTAGCTATAACAGTACAATGAGGAAATGGAATTTATCATAATTATATGTTCACCCTGAGGAGAGAGACCTAGAGGCAATCCTGAAGTTAAGTGTTATCTTCTGGGTTCGCAGAAGGTTTGGGATTAAACAGGAGAGATCAGGTTTGCACCTCTTGCCACCAGGCTTTGCTGCTAAAATATCAATTTGAGCGAAGTTTGCTCATACAAAGATTACTGAGATTCACCATGAACCTCTCTAGTGATGGTAGGGTTACAGGTGCCTTTTGTTTGAGAAAGCAACTGTATTCCTTTCTGCAACCAGATAGTAAAAACAATTTTGGGAAATAATAATTCTCATCTGTGAGAAACCTTAGGACTTCTGCTGAGAAATTGTTACAAAACAAACCTCAAAGCACTATTAAAAGAAAAAAAAAAAAAAAAAGAAAAAGGAAGAATGTTTGAAGGCTCAAGTCACTATTTATTGTTTTTATTTTCTCTCTCCTTCTCCCAGTCTTCTTCTTCTCTAACCAAATATCCTTCACTGCACAATATATCTTATTTTAGTTCATGAATGTAAACAGTTTTCCTCTTGAAATGAAGCCTCTTGAGTACAAACAGCATAGAGCATGGCCGGAAATACGGCAACTGGTGGTCTCAGTGCCATGGGAAAAAAAGTGGGTTTTGTCATTTCTGACTTATTGGGCAATGATAAAATTACTTCCAGACATCAGCTGAGATCATCCTCTTCAGCCCACTGAAACTTTGATTCCCTTAGGTTGTAAAAGAAATAAATAAATAAAAATAAGCAAACAGTAACAGAGTGCACAACCCCATAATCTGCTGCTTCATTAATACAAGATGTAAATGCTTCTCTTAATCTTTCTGATCCAGGAGTACAGGGTGGTGTATCATGATGACAAGGCAGGGTTACAGAAGGGACACTATACGCCCTTTTTTAACTCAAACGCATTCAATGCTGTTGAACAAAAAGCTTTAATTTATCTCATCTGCAGAGCTCTGAATGTATTGCTTGCTTAATCATGTCGATGCAGACAGTGTGATTACTCAGAGCTGAAGCTTCTTTCACCAATGGCTCAATTGCAGGTCACATTAAAAACAAAACACAGGTTGCTTCCAAAATGTTGTGTGGCATTAGACTTATATTGGCAGCAGGGCTGGGCACGGAACTGGGAGACTCAAAATGCTCTGAGTTCCCACTGAAGATTTTGGGAATAAAAGTGGCAAGGAAATGCTGATTGTCCCCAAGGCCACCAGCTTGAGGTCTTTGTTGATGTCGCTTGATAGTGCACAGAGCAGGCACTCAGCCACTTCTGCAGTGCAGATCTGCTGATAACATAGGTGCTCCCCACATAGGTGCTGACAGAAAGGAGTCAGCTTGGCATCTTTGGACATCAGGCATTTTAGCTGGATGGTTGGGAAGGTCACTACCTGTGTGGTTAATGGGTAAAACCACACCAAGTGTTCTGCCTCCAGCTGCACATGTAAATTGCACTGGACTTAATGCAGCTTCATAAGCACAGGCGAGCAGGATATTTATAATGCCTGTCGCTGTGATATATAAGCACTTATCTAACTTACTCTAAGTGCTGAGCAAGGCAGCTGCAGGGCCTCCAGGGAAGCAAGATTAGCAGGCAGCTTGTTGCTGCACCCTCATTGGGAAGCACTTGCTACTGTGAATTCTTTCTGCCAAAGGAAGGGATGGTTAATTTCTGTACAAAAGTCATATCCAGATCTGGCAGCGGGATATGTATCCTGAGCAGGATAAATTCAGCTAAAATATTAAAATTTTAAATATTTTAAATCTTTTGGAACTTGGTTATATTTTTATTCATGGCACTCATATATTCCAGCTATTGCACTGCTTTGGTGATCTGAAAGAAAAAACGTAATTATGCAATGTTTAATATAGGTTGTGATTACATGACCTGTTGCATTCCATATAAAATAATTGTATTAGAATAGCTTTTTGTCCTGCCTCTTTTCCCAAGGCAAATTCAGTATATTTCCCAATTGAGTATGTCAATTATTACAATAACATTTGGATGATTTGAGACACTGTTATGTCCTTGCCACAGGAAAAAGGAAAATCTTAGATGATATTTTCACAATAGTTATGGAGCTTTTCCTGAGTTTTCTGCATCCTAGGGTCGTGAAGAAGTATGTGTGGGACAGCTCCTGAAATTGTGTTCAGCCCCACTAATCTTAATGTTACTCTGCATGGATACAGGACGTAATCACAAATTTCCACGTCTGTATGTCCTTACAAACACACTCTGTCTTAACAAACAGCACAACTACAGTGCAAATCTTTGCAGCTCATCTTTATGTGACACAATTGCCATAACGGGTCTGAGTTGCAAGGCAGTATAGCAAGGAACCCATTTTTGCTAAAGAAATTCAAGTCTAGTTCATGTACCAATGAATTTCAAACAATTTTACTCTCCTTATGTCAACTTAGAAAGACTTTAGTATCACTGAATGTTTATACAGAGTCAGTGCTTTTCTGAAGTTGCTCCAATGTTTGAGATCAAAACTTTGTTACATTTTTAAGTTGGATATTTGAATCATTGCCTTCTCATTAACTGTGTGAGAGATAAAGTTTTTTCCTTTGAACTATTTAAGTTTTAATTTTATATATGCCTGTAAATTAAATTAAGGAATAATAGCTCAGATGATTATTACAGGCAAAATGTTAATCCTTGAGGCAGGAACACAAGGCAAGAACACTGCAGTCAGTATCTTGGAATTCCTTTTATAAGTTGTTTAAACAAAGGTAACTTCTCCATGTATTTCCTAAATATCCAGCCTGCCTGCACCCTGATTAAACTGACAGGCTAACTTAGCATGACTTGCAGAGGTGCAACAGTGACATAAAAATTTGCATTAATAAGAATTATCCCATACCGGTGAATTATTTCTAGGCCTCACTTGTTCAGAAGCTGCATTTACAGGCACAATTTAAAAACCTGATGCTGCCAACAAGTTGAAAGGCATCTTAAATACCAGTTCACATCTACCATGTCTGCAGCTCAGCATCCATCACAGTAGTGTATGCAGACCTCATCCTTCAGCGTTTGCCCAGTCATGGTTGAGTTGGATTAAGTTGTAATAAACTCAGAAATAGGGACTGTAGTGTTTTGGAAGTGAAAGCATATCTTTTAGTGTTATAAGTTCAGTGTATGCAAATTTACTTATACCATTTTGGAGAAGCAGAATTTAAACAAGCGCCAAGATAAAGGTCTCCGTTGAAGCACTAGACTCAGCCTTTGAGTTGTAGTTAAAGCTGCTCAAGGTGAGATAGAGGAGAGGCTATGAATATTAATATGGCTTCTAGAGTTCACTATATGCAAAAAAAAAAGGACATTTTTTTTCCCCTTATTTGCCAGACATTTTATTGCTGTATGGAATTACAAGTGAGAAGGTAGCCAAACATCTTTGGGATAAATTGCCTCCTTTCCCTTTTCCCCTTCCTTCATAATACATTAAGTTGCCTTCAGAAAGTCATAAAATACATATTCTTGTGAAAACCTGGGGTTCTATTATAACAGTTGCACAGAAATAGTAATCAAGCAGAGTTTTAAAGGGCTATTTAAAAATCTGTACAGAATTGTCTTAATGAAAATCACTGGATTTGTATTTAGTCCATTTTTGAGATTTCTGGTTTTGAAGAGAAAGCTTTGGTTTATGCTTAACTACTGACAGGTAGCACTTCACATGTTTTACAGTAATAAAAATATCTACTTTCATTAAGGAACAATGTATTATATGCCTTTATTTCTATAATAGTTTTATTGTTACTATTTCCAATGAATTGCTTCCAGGAAAGGCATCACATAGATTTTTCATCTTTTTCCATTCTTTCTTCATATCTTTTTTTTTTTTCCTTTTCTTTCCTTTGCTTCTAGACTTTGACTTCAGATTCTTTTTATAGAGCAAGTAAAGCTGAGAAGGTTTGGCTTTCTATTTCGAGTACCATTAAAATGTGTATAAATGTAGTACTCAACAAAATGTGACAGTAATGGCAGTCCAAATTCACAAGTGTTGCTGTTTTTCACTGCATTCCCAGCTTCCTTGCAATTAAAAAGCACAATATATAATGTTGGGTGACATAGTTTAAATATTTCCATGTGTTTCTGTTTCTTATAATTCTAACATGATTCCCCTCCCTTGTATCAGTTAGGTTAGGAATTATTACAGTTATTAGTGTAGTTTCTGGAAGCATTATGCCAAAATGTTTGGCAAATTCAATTATGTTTAATGCAGGCCACAATCTCAAAAGATATTTAGATGCTGAACTTTCAGGATCTTGGCCCTAGGCACACTGCAGGATGTACACAAGTGAACAGTAATAGCAGTAGTCATGTTTCTGAAGTTACTGCATGGTGGGATATATGCAGGGTCAGGAGCTGGTGCTGCTCAATTAATAAAAGTATGTATTATACCACAGTCATAAATTGAAAGGATCAAATGCAGTGCATATTTATAATAAATGCCTTATTTGGAACTATTTTTTCAGGTCCCTGATGTTTACAATAATAATGGTTAAATAAAAGACAATTTATCTTTAAGGCTTAAAGTTTCTGGATCCTCACTTCTTTTGGCTCTCCAGATGACATGACCCACAGTAACGAGTCTGAGCTGGCAGCTGGAGACTTTCTGCCACTCTGTAATTTTTATTGGATGATTATTAGAGATAGAAAACTGACAGCCTGGGGTTTCTCCTAGTTTATCTCCTCAGAGCAGGTAAAGGATATGCAACAGAGTTGCAAACTTTCCAACTTCTCATCCCGAATTAATCAGAAATTGAACCAGATACTAAAGCCTAAACAGGTTGCCCTGGTTTCTACATCAGCCTTAATGTCTGGTCTGACAATAATTCATCTTGCAAAAGAAATCTTTAGTGTGTATTTTTCTTATTAACAATCTAGTCTATTTGCTCTTGTGGCGGTGATTAACTTGCACATTGTCTACTACTTGCTTACTTCTGCAGCTAAGAATCTGCACAACAAATCCGCACATTTTTTTTTTATTTAGAGTAGCATCCAGTGCTGCTAATTAGAATTACATTTTAATTGCCATTCCTAAGTGGGCTTGAGATATGGGCTAACTTATTCCTCCTTTAGGCAGTGACATCAACTTCCAACCTTCTTTTCTGTGATTTCTAATGAGTTCTGTGATTTCTAAATGAGTTCAATTTAATATCTGGCTAAGAGATATCCAGACCAAGCAAGACCTGAAGAGTACAGAAGCACAAGACTTTGTGGCTTTAGACCAAAAATGTTCATCCTCAAGTTCCCAAACACCTGACATGGTTAATCCTTATTGTGTCATGCCTACTGGCACTTCACAGCCAACAACAAGTACTTCTGTCCCTTAGCTTTCTCAGGAGGCAACTCACAAACTTTTGGTTGAAATTATGGCAAGCATTTTTGTGTGAGTTCCTCTCTAATATAAAAAGGACTTCCCCCAGACACATTTCCTATATGTTCATAAGATCTTACTCCATAATCTATATGAAAATAAGTTGCCAGGATTTTTTGTGGGTGCTGGGTTTTGCAGAGCTGCATAGTTTCCTTTGCCATCAGTTGGTACTGGTTTTTGCAGTGTGGTTGACTGGGCTACCAGCAGTCCTCTAAGTCAGTGTTTCTCAGTCTATGGCAGCTGCCAAAGAGTCTAAAAGATTGGTAGGGAGTTGTGAAGACTTAGAGTAAAGCAATATTGGTAGGCAACTCATTTTCTTCACACTGAGGGAGTGAGACGTTGTTGGGGTTAATGATGGTGAGTACTTACATTGACCAAGGAGCTCCCTGCTGCCTGCCTTCCTGGAGGCAGCAGAATTTGCTTGGGAAAGGGAGTGAATATCTCCACAAGAATGACAGCCTGTTCTCACCCCACCTTCTTGAAAAAAAACACTGACATTATGCTGAGGACTGTGCATGTCAGAGGGACAGACAAAAAAAGATAAGCCATCTTTAGAAATGTCTGAGGAAAGACTGTAAGCCATCTACATATGATTTAGGTACTCACAGCAAACTTTTCTGTCATTAGATAGGGTTACAAACATGTAAGCAAAGTTTCTAGAAATCCCAACATCCAGGATGAACCACACTTTATAAATATTGTTGTATAAAGTTTGGAGGGTCCTTTTGTTTTGTTTTCTTTTATATACGAGTATATAAGAGTAATAGCTCATTTTTCAATTCCCTGGAGAATTCCTCTTGAATGTGTGCTCTGTGTGCAGAATCCATTAGCCAAACCAAACCTTGCACCAGCAGCAGCCTCAGAACACACCACAAACAGAATTACCAGCAATAAAATGACTATGGAATTCCCTAAGCTTGTGAACACTTGCTTTCCTGCTAGAGGTACATGATAGTTCATAGGAGTACTAGCAGGAGATTCTGGATATAAAGAACATTTGTGCCAGTAGCAGATATAATTAAAGGAGTGGTTCTTTGGTTGAATGTTCACCTTTAGCACTAATTCTACTGGGGTTAAATGTGGCAGAACATAAATACTGTGTGTGGGGAAAACAGTATCTCTAGTTTCAGACCAGCTGAATTAAAACTGCAAGGAGTTAAGTGGTCCAAATGAAAAGTGTTATCATGAGAGGTGAAAACCATACCAAGTACTGCGGCCTTGAGTTTCCAGAAACACACTTCCCCACAGTGATTTGCAGCAATGGCTGTGTAGTTGCAGGGCCAATCTGCTAATGAGTACACAATCTTTAGTAGCTACAAAAGCTACTATAACACTTCCGTAGCTATGAAAGGAGTTAGCTTACTAAGTGGTGTCTTCCGAAGTTCTCAGGAAACCAGTAGCACAAAAAGCATGGAAGACTTCCCATGCTTTTGCAGGTTTAAGGCATCTCTACACAAATATTAGTTCTATTTGTTGTTATTTTCTCTTCCAGTTGATATTTCTTAGCACCAATCACCTTCACCTTGTTCACTTTGAACTAGTACTTCATAGAAAGCAGAAAAAAAAACGACAGCTCAGCTTCTAGTTCTGCCACCAGCTGTGTCTATTTATCAGTGCTTCCAAAGGAATCCACTAGATGCAGTGATCTAAAAATGACTTTCTCCTCCTCTCATAAGCCCCAGACTGAAACAAGTTTCTCAATTATGCCACTCATCAGCATAGAGTAAGCATGACACCAGTCCGATACCCAAGAAAACTCCATTAGCTTGGTCCTTGTAGCTCTCTACAGCACTGCAAGATGTTAGGGATCTTCAAGATTATTTTTTTCTATAATTTGTGCAAAAAGTACTGCATAAATGATCTCCTGTTCTCAAAAATTCATATATGGTTACATTTGGATGTCTCTAAAAATATATTCTCCAAAACTGCTGGTTGAAAGCAAGGCACAGCTGAATGGAAAACTGAAAAACTCTCTTAAGTTTGAGCAGAGAGCTGTACTGCAGTGTAATATCCCTCTGCAAAACAGTATTGTTAAATCTGGACTAGGTCGAAGCCTAATCCTGCTCCAAGACATTAAACATCTTTTAGTACTTTTCCACAGCATAGACTTTTACTGATGATTTGAAGAAGGATAAATGATTAATGCTGAAGCTGTTGTAAGGAATAAACAGATCTTACTCATGCATTATGGAATTGTTGATGTGTGTACTAATTCTGGGAAAACCAGCTAGGAGAATAAACAAGGTATTGAATGTAGACTTGCCTCTTGATCCTAAGACCACTATCACTGGTGATCTTAATTGTCTTGTAAACATTAAGGACACATGGTACTCCTAGGGCAGACAAATGTCCTTAAAAGGGCAACAAAAGGTCTGGACCTATGCCAAAATGGGGTAGGACTACACAATGTCTCCTTTGCACTCTCTGAACTCCTTTTTTTTTTTTTTTTTTTTTTTTAACTTCCCCCCTNTTTTTTTTTTTTTTAAGCTCCACCATGCACAAAAATCTGGCTAAATGGATAAAGTTACAGCACTGCCTTCCATCACATACTCAAAGGTAGCCCAGCTACTATATTGCAAGCTGCATTACTGTGAGAATGATTTTTCTTGTAGAGAAAGATGGAAAGCATGTGTGGAGTAAAAGTAAATTTAAGCAAAAAATAAATTCTTTTTGGAGAGAAAAAAAGAAAAAAGAGAAATGGCAAAAGATATTCTGTACTCCTGGAGGGATTTCGACAATGCCTGAAATGTTAGAGGTGTGGGGAGGAACAAGAATCATGAAGTCTTTTCTTGGCTTGTAACTGTGAATCTCGTCCTAGTTATGATCATATTGTTTATCTGATTCTTCTAAGAAACAGGATCTTGCTGCTTATATATTATGTCCTATTACTTTTACAGTGTTCCATCCCCTGCAGTCCTCCCACATGCTCATCCTTGTAAACTGTGATCAGTTCTTCAATTTTCTTCTAAAGTAACCAAATCTTCCTTATTTGCTAAAAATTAAAAGGATAAAAAGTCAGCAGCAGCCTCCAAAATTGCCATTCTTTCTCAGTTCCAATTCATGCCTTCCTCTTCCAGGACATGTTGGAGAACATGTAGAGCAAGCAGAAATAATCTGAAGTCTCTAATAATTAACGAACTTACTCCCACTCCCTGTGAGTATTGAGACTGTCTGGTAATAGTCTGTCTTGTCCCCCTTCCCTCTCTATTCTCTTCCACCCTATGCCTTCTATCTTGGTCGCTTGATCGTTAAAACTTGCTTTTCAAAGGGATTGTTAAGTGAGCTGGCATTGTTGCTACTTGAACAATTCAACTCCAGAGAAATCAATGAGTCCCCAGGCAGGTCTGATGTGGTCTAACCTTGTCAAAATCAAGTTCTGCCCTTTTTTACCTCCTGTGGTCTGGAGAAAGAGGAGCTTTTAGGGAATGTTAATCTTGCAGATAGAATGATTGCTGGTCCTGCTTTGTTGGGACAAAGAAAACAGGGTTTACCATGTCCTGTTTTTCAGTGGTAAATTATTGTTCCACATTTCAGAACTGGTTTTAATAATCTCAAGACTAAATAATGACTAATGTTAGTTATGAAAGGAAAGTATCACTTTTCATCTTAGAGTTCATGTTATTCAGAGGAAGCAAAAGTCTTGGCCATTATCAAACCAGTATTGTAATCTGTATCTTATCAGACTCTTGAGGAGAATGTGAACAGTTCTAGTTAAAAAAAAAAAGATAATGAAACCTGCAACATTTTATAGAGAATAATGTAGAATATTAAGTTTTTATTAATAGATTACCATCAACTAATTTATGTATGCACATAGAATGAAATGAACTAAGAAATTATGTTCAAGATACTTTAATCATCCTCGAACACAGAACAACTGAGACATCTAATAACAGAAAGCATTGTTGGGCCACAGCCATGGGTCCATTTATTTGATATTACCTTCCAAAATGTTACTCATAAGAGAAACAATGAATAAAAATATAGGTCTTGAATTGAAGTGGTAATAAATTAGACAGCTGCAGATAATCTTCAATGCTCCCTGGCCAAAATAAGTCTCTCACTATTATCTTTACAGTGGAGTCCTATAGGTGAAAGGGCACAAGGTTTTTCACATAGAGGGCTTATTCCCAAGGGGCCTTAGCTGGTTTCTGTAAATCTCTGCAGAACTTCATTTGAAATAAGAGCAGACGTAGATTAACTACATCTTCTTGGGACAAAACTGAAACTTCTTTTCAGTGTGTTACAAGAAATGCACGTTATCCTGGTTAGACTTCAGAAGCAAGGGGAGCCTTCTCTCTATTTTTTGCTTGATGTTGTCTGTGTTGCACACAAGGAAATGCACAGCTGAATTCCTAATAATGTCTTCAGACAAAAAAAAGCTTAAGGCTGTCAATTTAAACTACTGTGGTAATACCAATTGCACGAGTTACTTTCTAGCATTGAATAGCACAGGAGCTAAGGGTCATACTTAAAACAGGATCACATGTTGTCATTGTGGGTGATTTTTATTTTCATAAACTTTTCATCTTCAGCCTTGAGACTAAGCATTTCTGTTATTCCATCATTTTTCAGCCTCTATACAGATAGATGAAACAGAGTATTTCTATGAAAACAAACTAATTATTGCTAAACAGTCAAGAATGTTGTTAATTATGTGACTTAAACAAATCATGCTGTTTGTGAAACATAAAGGTCTTGTATAAGATGATAATGATAACTGCAAGTATTATAACTGGCTTTTGAAAAGAACATTAGAATAAACATTTTGGAAATTATACAGTTTCTCTTCTACAGCTTGACACAGAACTTTTCTAGTCCTTCATCTCTGAGTTCATAAGCATTAAATGCATACACAGCTTGGAGCACATCACAAAACAGAATAAATACATCTCCTCATTCGAATCAATCAAGCCACTTCAGCTAACAAATACTTCATTCTTGTTGTAGCAATCAAAATCTATATAATGTTTCCTTTGATTACTGTACTGGGATAACTCTCCCCTGTACGTTTGAGCTCTAATTGCCCTGCCACCAAGAGGCCAGGAGAAAAAAGACTGAAAACACACAACCAGGCTTCAATTACAGGCATTACAACAGATTTACTCCTACTGTCACATGCTGGTCAGAAATTTGAGGTTCTCCCTATGAAAGTTGCTGTTACGTAAAAAAAAGAGATTATTCATTTACACATTGGCAGGAGTAAATGCAGTAGAGCAGCTAGTGGGGAGCGTTGCACTTCAAATGCACTGTACAACAGAGTAGTTTGTCAAGATTCAAAATGAAAAGGGAAAAACCTCCAAACATACAAATTGAGGCTCTTTGTTTTTGTTGTAGTTGGTTTACCTCACAAAGTAGATAGAAATGGGAAGGCTGGGGCCATTGCCAGGTACTCAAACTCCCATTGTTTGTTTAATGTGATATGTTTTCACAAAACAGTTCATGTATGAAACTACAAATATATAGAAATATATACTATAAAGAAAATCTGTAACAATTAAAATTATGCATTTTTTTAATCTAGAAGACAGATGAATGTTGCACAGGTCTGTGTGTAAGTTTGATGTTATTTGATGTTGTTATGTTAACAGTTAATTTTGTCAGAAAATGTATTTCTTCACAGAACCTACATCTTCTTAAACTTATTTTGCCAGAGAGTTTTCTTATTCTTCTTTAACATATCTTTCTGCGTGTTATCAGTTTCCTCCCTCAAGAAGTGGTTTAATAAATGCTGTAATTATAATTCTTTCTAATGTCACTTTCTGCAAAGTGTATCAGAGAAGAGAATCCATAAAATAATGCACAGAGTGAGAGCAACTCAGCATACACACCTACAGAGAGAATTTGAAACAAAGATCTCAAAAGCAATTATGTTGTTATCTCATGGTACCCAAGGCAGGGAGAAAACACAAAGGCAGAGTTGGGCAGTGAGGTAGGATTCAGACATGGGAGAAAGAATTTTTGTGACACTGGTTAAGAAATTTGGAGACATCATATCCTGAACTGGACAACCAGAAATTAGTACTTCTCAAACAGAAGAGATAACCAAATTCAGTGAAATACGATGATTCTGGAGCAGAGACTGAGACCTGTCAGTCACATTAATATTCAACTTAAACGTACATATGCAGTTACAATGCTACGAAAATAAATAGTGAGTGGAGAAGGAGAGAGGAATATGATGCTGTTGTGCAACAGACTGAAATATATCAAGTTATTCATGTCCTTCACCTCAGCTGAAGCTGGAGACCGAGGAAATCTGGTATAGGATGATGCAGCTATCAGGGACAGGCCTAAAACAGGTTTGTACTCAGATAAAATGCTTAGATAATGAGAAACCATGGGACTCTGACATGTTCCTAAAACATTCATGACTCATCGATCTATTGCAGAGACTGAGAGCTGCGCAGCCGGGGCCGGAGTCGATGTATCATATCTCCCTCTGCTGGGAGGCACCGCAATCGCTCAGCCGCCTGTCGCCACCGGAGCTGCCTTCAGAAACAGCCAGGGCAGCGCTTGCCTCAGGTCCCAACAAATAGGAACCGACAGTAGGTCTCACCTTCTGTATTTTTGCAGCGAATTTCCAGGCAGACAGAGATGAAAATTGTCAAGCTTTTATTTTTGGTTTGTTTGTTTGTTGGGGGTTTTTGTTACCGAATATTTGTAGATGGGGAATGTTTTCATATGGTATCATTCAATTGAAATAAGGAAAATAGTTTGAATACTGAACTTCAAATGCTCGTCATGAATTGTGTATGAATGAGCTACAGCTCAGGAACTGTTCAGAGAAAATATTCACCAAACAAATGTGAAGAGAGAATAAATAAATAAGAAATTTGTGATCTGTTTACAGACAATTGAAATGAAAGAAAAAGCTCTTTGGCTGCATTATTTGGCTGTAGCTGGAGGACACAGATTTCAAAAATGGGCAAGGAGCCTAAGTCCTGTTGTCATTCAAAAATATGATGCCTCTGACTACTGAAAGTGAGACTTAAATACTTTCTTCCCTAGGTGAACAAGTCCTGAGCTCAGATTGCAGCATCGTCTTGCAGGAATTACAACAGGATGTTATGCACAATATCCAGCATGCATACGGAGGCAGAATTTGGCCCTACCTTTAGTATAATTACTTTAATTCAAGAAGGTCCTCTTCAGATATTATGAAAATCCAAGCTGTTCGAAAGAATGGTGAGGACAACAGAGTTGATAATTGTTAAATTGTTAATTTCTTAAACAAGTGGGAGCTGTGCACCTCAAATGGTATCAGGAGCAGGACATCATATGGTCTTCCAGGTGATTCAGCACAGTTCTGGAGTGATGGTTGCTAGGAGGTGAAACACTGTTTAAATTGTTAAGGTGGGCACTATTAACATTTATGCTGACCTATGGACTTGCTAATATAATGTCAAGACTGAAAATTTAGCACATAACTGTAACTCATAAGTAAGAGAGGAAATTTGGAAGATCTGGTCCATAAATAAGCAGACATAGTGATTTTGGAAGCTGAAACACAATCAGTTGTTTTATTAGATTTCAGTAGGTATGAAAGAAATTTTCCTCGGACCACAGTTCCACCACAAATAGTCATTCCCAGTGTGAAAAAAATGCTCAGAAGTTTTTACTTGAAATGAGGTTGTGTTGCTCTTGAAATGTAAGATATCAAAAGGGTAGTTTCATTTGCCGATACACGATATAACACACAGTAACCACAGAGGAAGTAATTGCCTATCTAAACTGTGAGAGAAAAATGCAGTACTTGATGGATTGGGGTATGTATGTCAGTGAAGTGAGAGGTTTGTCACACACCTGCTTTTTGGATTGCATAGTGCTGGGCTCTGCCATCAAATAAGAGCAGCATGGTAGAGCCCAGGGTAATGGCACAGGCGAAAGCAGGTGTGCATGCCACGTGCCACTGCAAACAGCTAGTGAGGAGCGTGCAAAATACAGCCCTCTCTCAAATACACCGTGCTGCTTTAGTTGTATCTCAGTAGCCGAGAGCATCTTGACTGTCATAATCACCTGATGTGCAACCTGAATATGCATCCCTTGTTGATAATTGTGTACCTAATGAGTCCTCAGATTGGTTGGACAGAGGTGACAGTATGTGCCAAGGAACACAGCGCTCAGTGAGAGGACGGGTTAACGAATCTTACTCATAATTATCGATGCACAGAAAAGATTCTTCTCCTTGTTCAAACCAGCCTTGCTGAAGTCCCACATAGCACAGGAGACCTTAGTACCTCTGCTGCAAAGTCATCAATCAAATTTTGCAAATCTTTGCAATGAGTATCAGGGCACTTGAACTGATTGGAACCAGTTTGATCACATTTAGACTGGTTTGAATGGGTTGGAACCACTTTGATCCTGTTTCAGCTGGCTTGGTCTGGTTTGAACTGGTCTAAAATGCTTTGAATCAGTGAGAACCCTTTCAAATCAGTTTTAACCAGCTAGAAGCAGTTTGAGCCAGTTTGAACTGGTTGGAACCAGGTTTTACCATTTTTGTCTGACTGGATCTGGTTTGATGCAGTATACTGTAGAGGAATACATTAAGAAACTGTTATATTCCTTTGAGCCAAAGTTATTCCTGAAAATTCTCTATAATCAACTGCTGGTTAAACCACTGTTTTGGAAGGAAATATGTTCTGGGATAACAGTGAAGATTGTGACTCTTGGGTACCACGACATTAGAACGCCTAGATCTCCAAATTTTCTAGTTCCTCTCTTGCCAAGACATAGAATGCCGACACCTAGATCACTCAGATATGGCGATGTCCATGTAGTTTTGTACTGCTTGCTTTCCTTTCAGATGAAAAATGGGATGATTCAAAAAGTTTGATGCAGATCTTACCTGGGTCCAAGCATTGCAAAATATATTTTACCTTCTGGAATTGTTTTTAATAACAGTCCTTTATTGAAGCATACTACATCATTACTGGGAATCAGCCTCTTCTCTCAGGCAACTAGCGACAGGACGAGAGGACATAGCCTCTAGCTGTGCCAAGGGAGGCTCAGGTTGGACATCAGGAGGAATTTCTGCATGGAAAGGGTTCTTAAACATTGGAATGGACTGCCCAGGAAGGTGGTGGACTCACTGTCCTTGGAGGTGTTCAAAAATGACTGGATGTGGCACTTAGTGAAAAGGTGGTGATCAGTCAAGGTTTGGACTCAATGATCTCAGGAGTCTTTTTCAACCTAATTGATTCTGTGATTGCTTTACTATAGTGCCTGCTGCAGTGTGCTCCTGAGCTGTGCCACCATAATACAAGCAAATATAAATTTCCCTTGAGTTCCGTAATTACATTAAGGTTTGTATAAATCATTATAAATGTAGAGGATCTTAAGAAAACATCTAGAGAAAAACTTCATACCTATACTACTATTCACAACATCAATTAAGAAAGCTGATAGGACTTTTCAAATCCAATATACCTTCTAATCATTGGTTTTGCAACTCCAGATGCTTGGGCAATAAAATACACTGAAATCAAATTCACCACTACACAAGTTACACAGAAACTTTTTAAATGTTACCCTAGATTTTATAGTCATCTACTGTGGGTATGTAATTTGTATTTGTGATTTCTTACCTGGAAACCTAGTGAAGGTGACACCTATTAGGCTACTAAAGCCACTTTCCAATGCAAACTCTTTGACACTTGATATTTCTGTCCAAGTACAAAAATTGGAGATTAGCATTTGCTTCAGATGAGTTTATAAAGGGTATGCAGTGATTTTTAAAGACATTAAAGCTGGCAAAAAGATACACTTATATTACGTGTACTTTTAAGTCACAGACTTTTCTAACAGCTGGGAAATACCTTCCCATCCACTTTCTATCAAGAAAACAAACAAACAAACAAACAAACACACACTTTTGGAATAAATCCAGGCAGTTTGCACTTTTTAATCCTAAATCCCTGAATTATCTCAGTTCTTTAACTCTGGTGTCAAATGTCAAATTTGTTAAGCTGGGATAATAATTCTGTTATTGTTATTCTGTTCTGTATTTTTCTCATAAGGAGAAAAATAAAGAGCCCTTGGACAGACTTGCCTCTGAATAGTCAAAATCCATTGCAGTGGCATTAGGGCTGGCCCAGTCACAAGTGTTGTTTGTCAGAGTATATTTGATCACTGAAAAAGCTCAGTGATGCAGACACGTGGAGCATCCCTGGATGCCTCTTTTTACACATAATGGAGCATAGAAAGATTTGAAAGAATGTTTTCCAGAGAACACCCCTATCTAGTTATTTGTTGCTGTTGCTTGAACTATCTTCTCCAGGTCAAGGTATATCCATTTCCAGTAGAAAAGTGATTACTGAACACCTCAGACTGTAGTACCTTTTTTCCTCCATTGTCCACCACACCTTGGGTACTGGAAAAAAGACTTTCTTTCTCCCCAAGCTGAGAGCTTGTGGTCTCTGTGCCATCACTTCTGTCACAGCTGAGAAGCAGCAATGCTCCTCCTTGCACCTACTCCAGGGCAGAGAGGCTGACAGGTTGGCAGCCACCAGGGATCCATGGGCAGGGTTGCAGGGGTATTATCTTGAAATTGGGATGGACTTATTTAATGAGGTCACTGAGCTACTAACTAGAAACTAAGCCTGGAACTATAGGTATTACTCCTGGGAATCTCCAAAACATAAAAAATAAATTAACTCCGATTAATGGAGAAGCAAGCCCTCCCTCTCTCATCCCTTGTGGCAATAGATGTGCCCGTCAGCTGGTGCTGCAATGAATACATCTTCCACATGTGACATCTTTCAGGGGCCTCTCTTCTTGGCTCTGAAAAGTTTCCCCTACCATAGGGGAAAGAAGTACCCAAAACAAGAGAGATGCTCCCAGCTTGCAGAGTTACAACAAAACTAGCAGATATCATACATGTGGAACTGTTGTGTTTACTACCAACCTGAGCCTTAAGGCTAGAGAGCATGGAGTAAGGGATCACTGTAGGGAGTGCCTGCAATCAAAAAAGCTCTTGTTCAGGACTCAAGTTCCCGTTTGAACATGGTTGTAAGTTGAGAGTTTTCACCCCTTATGCAGCCTCAGGACTTAACTCAAGGATTTTGGCGGAGCTTTAATGTTTCCTAAACTATCCTGTATTGTTTGAAGCTGATGCGACTCACCCCCTTAAAGGATGTAGTACAGCCAGAAGATGGAGAGGTGGAGTGCTCCAGTTGGAGAGCACTGCTAACAGTTACTGGGTGAATCAGCCTGTTGGGCTTGAAACACAGCCTGCTTGGGGCACCTTCCAGGCATGCCCAGGTATGCTGCCCAGAGCAATAACTGCCCTTTTTTCTTGCTCTGTGCCTGCACAAAAAAATCCAACCAACCAAACATACAAAAAACCCCACAAAAACACCAAAAAAAAAAAAAAAAAAAAGGCAAAACCAAAAAACCCCACCAAAACAAAAGGAACTTTGCTTTCCTATCACATTGCAGCTTTGTGTAAGCTGCTGTGTAGGAGAAAAAAATGCTGCCCCCCTCCCCAGACCCTGAGATGGGAACAGACTGGGTAATCCCCTGGGAAGGGCATTAAAGTCAGGCGGCAGGTGGGACAGAGCCTCCCTGGAGGCAGGCAGCTCCCGTGGGGAAACCCTCCTGCAGCATCAGCAAGGCTGGTAACTGTTTTCCTATGTGGAAGGGGCGGGGGATGGGAAGGCAAAGGCAAAGTCCCTGGGAAGATCCCAGCCGCGCCTCCGAGGAGAAGAGCGCTCCTTGTCTCGCACGCAGCCCTTCTTTGCGGGAACTTCTGGGCTGGAGAAGGCGACGTTCCCTGGAGTACCATGGTGTGGGGAGGGCTGTGGAGCAACAGCCCCTGGCATTGACACACCTGGTGTGTGAGGTGCTGGATCCGGTAATGGCTGCAGACAGCCTGCCTTGGCTCTACATAGGGAAGGACAACTTAAGAAAAGAAAAACCCAACGAAAACCCCCATAACAAACGTAAAAGCCCCAACAAAACCCTAAACCATTGAAACAAACAAAACACAAACACAAAAAACAAACAACCAAAACCCAACCCCTAGAAACCAACAGTAAAACCAAATCGAGCTCCGGTTGAACAGCAAACGTGAGGTGTAGGCACTGCTATCCCACTGAGTGAGATTTGGTGAGTGCGTGGTGAGGGCAGAGGCCAGGAAACAGCGTTTTAGGAGTGGAAGGGCAGGGACGGACCGCATCCTTAAGAGAGAGGCCCTGGAGGACAAACGGCGACACGTTCCCCAGGGATGGTGGGTTCTCCACCAGCTCTCCTGGTACTCTCTCTGTGCCCCTACCTTCTACCCTGCTGCTTGTGGGAGAAGACGGGTGACACCCGGCCGGCATGAGGCTGCCCCACCCTGCATTTTATGGCTCCCTAAAGATGTCCCGGTCCTCCAGAGCCCCCTAGGTGCGTGTGGGTGGGTGTCAGACCCAAGGGAACAGCGTGGGGAAGAGGGAGCCGGTGTAGAGGGGTCCGGCTATCGCAGCCCTGGCTCCTGCGTCTGCTCCCGGCTGGAGTGCGGGGCTGGGCTGGGGCGCGAGCGTGTGTTTGTGCGTGTGCGGGCGCGCACGTGTGTGCACCAGCCTCTGCGCGCGAGTGCGCCCGCGGGTGTGCGCGCAGGGGGCGCGGGCGGGGGAGGCGAAAGGGGGCCGGTTCTGCGGCGGGTGGCTCCCAGCCTCCCCCGCCCCCTTCCCTCTGGGTCCGCTCCTCGCTCCAGCTCGCATTT
>VYXB01001650.1:147988-376846 GCA_013397135.1 Pachyramphus minor
CGCCGCTCCGCGCCCGGCGGTGGGACGGGGCCGGCACAGGAGGCACAGGAAAGCTCCGCGGCTCAGCGCGACTGCCCCGCTGCCCCGGCCATGGGGAAGGGGCTGGAGGGGACGGCGGCCCGCTGCGGGCTGGGACTGGGATACCTGCTGCAGACGGTGGTGCTCCCCGCCCTGGCCGTCCTGGGGGCCAGCCGCCCCGGCTCCGCGGCGCAAGGTAAGACGATGGATGGATGGATGGTTGGGTGGGTGGATAAGGGTCCTCTGCCTGTGGGCTAGATATAAGAATTTATCCCGTAATTTGCCCCCCTCCCCCGTGTTTGTATGTGGAAACAGTGCATTCCCCCGCATGCACGACCCCCGCCGGGGTCTGGCCGCGCTGACCGAGTCGGGTCTGCTAGTGCTGAGCCTCGCCGGGACAGGCGTTTCCCTGCACTCCGTCCTCAAGTGGGGCACGGGGAGCGGAGGGGGAAGTTTGGGCTGAAGGAGCCCCACCGACAGCGCTCTGGGGCGGGAGAGCGGCGCCGGTGCGCCCCGGAGGGCTGGCAAGGTGCGTGGGAAAGGCAGGTGCGGGGCGGGTTACCCTCCGCAGCGGCGCAGCCGTGCCCCGGGGCTCAGCATCCGACGGTCATTCTTGAGCCCCCCACGCCCTCCTTCTTCCTCCCTAAAACGTGATATACTCGAAGGGAGTTACCGTCTTTCTGCGTTTATGTTTTGGGATTTTGTTTCCCCTCCCGTGTCGGGGATTCTGGAGTACCTCTAGGTCTGCTTTCCCTGTGGCCCGTGTATAAATTCCTCTTTCCAAGTGACAATATCCTGATTCTCAGTACGTGTTTAGGGATATTTGAGAGCATCACAAAGAACCTTGTCTCAGTGTGGCACCCACCCGGCAGACAGCCACAGTAGGAGGCTTTTTCTCCTGCGAGCTGATGCTGGACAAACTTTCTTGGTGCTTTTCTTCTTTCTTCCCAGGAGTTAGACTTAATGTGGAAATGTGTTGCTTTTGTGGAGGACTGGAGAGAGAGAAAGGTTGTTGCTGCATATGGGCAGAGCTGCATACAGCAAGGATGCACGGGTTTGCTAAAGCACTTGGAAATCTCAGTTATATGACTAACAAGAGAAAAGGAATTTTAGAAGCTGTTTTGTTTCTTTGTTTGTTTGTTTGTTTGTTTGTTTTGTCCATGTGTGTAACCAAGGAGTAATAATACGCACCAGAGTTTTGATTTGGACTTGCTAGCATAATGCAAGTGTAAGAATGCTTGGTTTTTCCCTACATCATTTCAGTGGAGAGGCACTTGTGAAAACTGTACAGATCTGACTCTGTGCTCTCACCTAGCCATTACAAAGTACACTCTCCTGTGTGGCCTTTCTGACAGGAGAGCAGTGCTGGTTGCTCTGTCTCTCAATGCCCCTGGCAGGCTTTTGGGAGCTGTAGGCTTGCCTCTGGTGGGCTGGATGCGCTGAAAATCATGTCTGTACATGTAATGGTGTTAATCCATTTCCTGCTGATACTTACTCCATCCTCAGAGTCACATCCCCTTGCTCATACCAGGCATTTGTCTCACAGGAAGATCGGAAATATGGTCATGAAAAGGGGGTAGCAGAGAATGAAAGTATAAAAATGTCCTATGCGTTGTGCCACATTTCATCTGTATCTGTTTCCTTTCTCTAGTTGGTTTCATGTGCAAGACAGGACAGGTTTGATGTTTTGTATTTAAAGGTTTTAATAATACCATATGCATATAAATCTAGATGTCAGTACATATCACTGTATGTAGATGGGGGGTGTTGAAGAATATCCTTTCAGATAGTAGTACCTGGAGTGGAAAGGAGCCTGCCTGCCCTGCTAGCAGGGTATGGGAGGTTGCATGACAGATGGCCTGAGTGGGGAAGAGAGGACCCCCTGCCTTCGGCTTTTTCAGAGCGCTCATCTCAGTGCCACAGGGTATACCTCACAGTCTCGGATGGTTTTTCCTTTCCACACTTATAAACACAATGCTGTGTGACAGAAATGCCATGAGGGGAGAGGAGCCAGGCCCCTTGTGCCTGCACTGCAGAGGACGACTCATGTGTGGGACCTGTCACAGGACACAGGTGTGCTCACCTACCCATAAGGGGACAGAGAGCTCTTCAGCAACCCTTCCCTATCCCAATGTGTGATAAACTTTCACAACACAGTGGAAAATCCAGGAAATATTGTAAGGATATAGCTATTTGTCTTGGGCTTGTTTTTCCATGTTTACTTTTATTTTTATTTCCCATTTGTTAGGACCAGGCAGAAAATTTGGGTGCAGACCTGGTTTTGGCATTTTTCCTAGAGCTGAGGGATTTTCTGACTGGTGTGTGCAGTGTGAATCTTCATGTATGTGTATGTGGTGCTTCAGCGAGGCAATGAATCAACAGTTTAACTATGCCCTCTTCAGGAAGTTTCCTCATAATATAGCACTGGGCAAAGTTTTCCCTCTATTTTATGTGTATGTTTCAAAACCATACATGTTTCATCTCCATTCCCCAACTATCTTTATCTTTTGAAGCAGGCTAAGAAAGCTGTGAGCATTGCTGGGACTTTTGCTTTCATGCTTTCCTTTTCATCACCTCGTGGAAAATGAATTTATTAACTGAGTAGTTGGTGGGCCAACCCCCCACATTCCCTGGCAGATTCATTTCTCTGTGTCTCCCTGTCCTCCTGTGAGCTTCTCAGCAAACCTAAATACACTTTTTGTTTTATTAGTATTTCTTCTTATCTGAAGCTGTTTAAGTATTTTTCAGCTGTTATCAGGAGAGAACAGGAAATGGCCACAATGATGGAGACAGCCCTTAATTCTCGAAGTGGTGTGAATAAGGCCAGAGCGATTATCGAGCCAGAATCAACTCTGATCTGGCATTTCACTGCATTTACTATGCCTCTATGATAAACTACATCAGAATGAGAATTTAAATGTCTCAAACTGTGCCCCTGCCTGGCATTTTCAGTACCATCTCCGTAAGGGCAGCTTTTCCTTTGGCTCTTCAATCAGCAGAGACTGGGTTTCATCTGTTGTGGTTTCCTACCCCACCCCACTTCTCACCTCTCAAAGTGTTACCCACTTACACTGTGGCTCTCACCTTTTTGGTGTGTGGGTGGGATGAAAGGGAGAGTCAGGCTATCTATCTGTAGTGACAAGTATGGTTCAGACAGCTTTTTGGGTTAATAACAGTGGTTTAAAAGATGGATAGAAAAGCTAAAGGGACTACGTATGAATGAGGTTGTGTTTCATTTGTTCCTTTACAATAGAGTGCATTTTTTTATGCTTAACCCCTCAAACCTAATTAAATCAAAGTGACAATTTAAAAAGAAAACTGTAAAAGAGCCATATGTGCAGATATTTTTCTTGCCCCGGCATAGTCTGTATTAGCAACAGCAGCAGTTTGAAAATGCTTAGTGCGGAAAAAGTGAAATATAACATGTGAATGTACTAACCTTTTGGGGATGCGTTTCCTAATTAAATACCTAAACACGTCTTGTTGAAGAAAGGGGGGGAAAGGACTTAATTATCTTGATGCATCAGTAGACCTCTTGTATTTGGTCATGTGGGTGTAATAGTATTTGTATTAATAAAGCAAGAGCCAAGAAGCATTTCGCTATGAATGAATAAGGCCCTTTGGAACATTAATCTGTCTTAAAGCGATGTACTGTGGCAGATTTCAATGATGTTGACAAGTTTGAGCTGGATGTGGCTGCCCGCACTGGTCCTGAGTAGCATTCTAGTATGGCAGTACTCTTTGCTGAAAGTGAAGCAGACACCAGGTTTCCTTTGCTGACTGAGGTGCAATTTAAGCAGTATTAAAATTAAGTGGATGGATCTGTCCGTAGAGGAGGGATTCCTCCCTGGGAACATGGGAGTCAGAATCTGGGCTCTTCTTCCTCTGGCTCCGGGCTCTAGCAGCTGGTTGCAATAGTTATGGAAAAAGTATATATATCATATCTTTCTGATGGCTCTTCGGCATTACTGTCAGTGTCATCTATTCCTTCGTACAGTAAGAATGCCAGACATTTCCACAGTTGTTGTGCATGTTTGCACTTCATCATTTTACATGGATCACTCACTACACAACTTTATTTTTCTTTGGTAATGGTCTCAAACCCCAGTTATTCACTATATTTTGGGACTAGCTTTGTGTGTGACATCCAAATTCAGAAACAGGAAACAGCATTAACCAAACAAAAAATATTTTCCTAATTTAATTTTCCAAATACAGTACATCTGAAAACAGGAATACAACTCTGTGCCAAGGCCAGGCAAATCACTTCCATAGCTGGTCTGTGCAGTAAGAGAGAAGAAAATGTGGATTATATTTATCAGGTAAATCTTTTTATGCAAATTGAAGAGAGTTCTTTTGAGGTACAGTCTGCCCAGTTCAGTTGAATAAGATGCAAAGCAACATCAGTTCCTGTGGAAGGTGAGAGAAGCCCAGGCTGAGTAGGACAAAAATTTAGTATTTCTCTACAGTATAGAACCAGAGTTTTGTTTACAAGTGAAATACTAAGGAGAGTTATACTTTGAAAAGTGAAGCTACATTTATGTCACGCTACCAGCTAATCAATCTTATTTTATAGTGTATGGCTATATTTGTTGATTTCTAGTTCTTTCTGGATTTTACATCAGACTTTTGAAGAATCAGTTCTGGTTACTTTTTCTGCAAAAAGGCACAAAAATTACTTATGCAGCTCATCAGAAAAATATATTTGAATTGCTGTTGCAAAGGGGAATTCCTGGGTAGATTTGCATTGCTCAAAGTAGTGAACAGTTTGCTGCAGACTAGTCAAAGAATATTGGGCTCAATGTGAGTCTCAAATGCTGATTGCTGGTTTGTCACTGAAAACATGTTACTGCAGGCTATCTTTGAAAAAAAAAGTTAATGTAATCATGGACGTTCTGCCTATGCAATATATTTCATGTAACTATCTGTGTGTCCCTATAGGAAAAAAATGGCATTCCCTTTTCTTCTTTTCTCCCTATAGGGTGGGGAGAGTGCTGTGCTAGTTTGTGGAGTGCACATCTTGTTAGCCACCCAGTGGAGGTATTCAAGTCTAGCAGGCAGCGATCTTGGCATCGGTGCCAATAAAGCAGTAATTACACCGTCTGTCATTTTCATTACCCATCTTTGCTTCACATTCGGCTTGGAGTATCAAACAGCTTTTAAAGTATAAGTCAAGAATTAAAAGCCAGGAGTAAGAGACAAGCAGTGGTTTTCCAGTTGGCTATAACCTCCATCAGCACAGCATCAGAATAATGTTGTGCAGAGGCACAGCTCAGTGCCGACTGCTTCCAAGGGCTGAAGGAATGGTGGTGGTTTAAGTGATTTATTGTGTGTGCTCGGTAGAGTCCAGTCTCGTGAGCAGGCGCCCCTGGATCTTTCCGTCATAACATTATCCAATAGGCAGTCTGAAGGAAATGTTATTAAGTCTTCTGGGAGGCAAACTGTATTCAAAGAAACACTTAATTTGCATCATTTGCTAGCAAGCATTTGAAATTATGCTAAAAGAGAAGTGGTTATAAAGAACCTTACATAGAACAAATAGGAACAACAAAATTCCCCTGAATTTTGGACATACTTTACTCCAGTGTGTTTACTTTAATGGGGTCAAATTCAGGTACTCCAGCCCCAAAATCTGCTGCTGTGATGGGGAGCTGATTTATTGAGTATTGTTTTTGGTTTTGTGATAGGTTTGCTTAAACATTTTGCAGAGTATTCATCGTGGTTATTGTATTTAGATTTGTCTCTCCAGGGTGAGGATGTAGCATAAAACTGCCTGTGTGCACGCAGGCTGGAGAAGGTAAAAGAAAGCCCCAAACTGTAGTTTTGTTCCAGTTGTTTTCCTTGAGGTTGAGTCTGCTTGTACAAACAACACGCACAAGTAAGGAGCAAAAGCTGCCAGAGGTTTTCCCAGCTTTCAGTAACCTCAGAGATGCTTGTATATAACTTTCCCCCTAGGTAGTCATCAGCAGAACAGCTTCCTGTTTGCTTTTATGACTCCATCCCAAATCACATATACGTTAAGCAGGATAGTGCTCCCACTCTCCCAATTCATCAAACGCCAGGATTTGGGGAGTCCCTTTATGGCCTGGCACATTATCTAAAAGTTTTTGCTGGGGAAGAAAGCTTCATGCAAAAACAGTTTCACTTAAAAATACCCTTTTTATCAACGTGGAAAATTTAGGGGAAAACAGAAGACAGAAAAAGATTCCTTTTTGTTTGTTTGCTAGTGGGAGGTTGGGAAAAAAGCAAGAAACCTTAATCAAAACCAGAACAGATTCAGTTATTATAGTGAAAAAGTCAATAAAGCCCTGAATATTCACCTTACTGACCAAACTCTTTGTATTTATGCTCTCTGAAAATCTGTTAGGGTGTTCAGTGAAAATAAAATTTACATTTTTCCATATATTTCAATCAACCTACTGAAAAACCTCACTTTTAAACTGGATTTACAGTCCCGGTTAAGCACTGGTTAGGGCATATATTCGCAGCACTTTCTAGATCTCACTGTCTTCTCTTTGTTTTTTGGAAATCATGCTGATTTTACTGTCATGCAAATTGCGATAGAGACCCAGATTCTCAGTGGTCCCAGACATTATCCTTAATTCCACCAGGCAGTGTCAGGCAGTGCTGGGTTTAGGTGAGTACCTTTGCTGTTCCCCAGATACAGGCAGTGCTGCTGTAGCTTGCATGACAGTCCAGTCATCCCATCAAGGCAAGGACATCTGTGTCAGTATGTGATGCTGCAGTGCATCAGCACCTCCTCAAATTCTCACTTTCCTTTATTATGAGTCCGGTGCAGGCAGCACAGGAGAGGCACCCAAAGAGCTGTGCATGCTCATCTCAGTTGGTGATACCTCACATCTGCAGTTAAGTTCTTAGGATAGCTTTGCTACATGTTTGCATTGCTAAAGATAGTGGGAAGTTCTTATTTGTCACATTGCATTAGCTGTTTAATCTCTAATCCATCTTGCTGGATTTGGAGGTTTGCTATATTTGTCACTGTGGTTGTAGAAATATCTAAGGGGAATTGCTTAAGGGTGCAGAGCAAATGTATAAGGAAGCCAAAATACAAACTTGAGGCTTCTGAATACCCAAGACTGGTGCTCCAGTTCATCCTCCTTCTTGTCTGACAGTCCCAAAGAGGGATACTACAGAGGGTATGTTGAAGGCTCTCAGATTCCTTTCCAATGTTGTATTTATTGAGTTTCACTGATGATTTCTTTATATCTGCTGGTATCTAGAAGTATGTATGAAAGGATATTGTGGTTTAGGAACGATACTCCCCAATTTAGTGCTCCCACTGAGACCCTCCAAACTACATGCCACTTGCTCCTTCTCTTCTCCCTCCCCCTGTAGTGGGAGGGAGAGGAGAACTGGAGGCACAAAAGGTAAAGATCACGGCTGAGGTAAGAACAAATTATTGGAAACAACGAGATAAGAATATGAATAGAAACAACAACGAGATAAGAAAATGAACAGAAACAACAACAATACTAATGACAATAATACTAAGAAAGAGGCAAAGGATTCACATAGAACCCTGCCCCCCCCAACAATAGCAACACCTGAGTGCTCCCTCTGCCATGCTAGGCTGACCTGGAAGAGAGCCCTTCCCTGGTCCCTGGAAAATGATGTGAGGAGGTATGTAATAACCTACAGGCCCTAGCCATGCCCCCTCATGGCTACTGCAAAAATTAACCCTGTGCTGGCTGGAACCAGGACAAAGGAAAAGTGCACAAGTATGTGCTGTTCTTCAGGAACAGAGGTGCTCCCTAGAAGCTCTGACTTTGTGGTGGCAGGCAGTTTGGAAGGATTTGCTTTGCCTGGTGAAATCCACAGTGGTATCTCAAATTTGGAAGGAAGAAGAGCAGATTCATTGCATGACTTGAGCACTGGTGTAAATGGAATAGGAATCACTGCCCTGGGTTGTTTTGTTTCATTTGGGTTTCATCTGCAATTCAAGACTATGTTATTCAACTGTACTTCATTTGTCTGAATGAACGACTTGTGCTCTAAAGGACCGCGCTGCCTTACCAGTCATAAAAGCTATGAGGTTGCCAAGGCAATTAAATCATATCTTTTTCCTCTTGTTGTGATAACATTATCAACAATAATGCTAAAGGAGCTCATATAGATTTTACTGGCCTGGCAACAGCTGAGCGTTTTCTTGTTAGGTAGCTCCTGGCAATCCTTTTTTAGTTATTTTCAAGAAGTAAAGTAGCTTTATTTCTTAGTCTCATATTGAGTGAGAGGTTGAAATGTTAATCTCTGTGGATTAACAGTGTATCCTTTGAGAAAATGGAAAGCTTGCGTTTTTCTTGGTCCCCTGAGTGCTTGATGTAATTGTTTGAGAAATCTTGAATTTCATCAGCTAGATACAGCTAGTAACCCTTGGACAATCTGTCAAATGAGGTTGACTCAATTGCAGCTGTTTTGGAAACTTCTTTGAACTGAGAGTTGTTTCCCAGGTGTTTCTTTGCTTGATTTTAGTGCATTTCATGCGAGACAGTGAAAAGTGATCACCACAGGATTATCAGTAATTCAGAGCTTCTTAGAGAGCTATATTCCAGCCATAAATTTGCTAAAATAATGGCTGCAACATGAATTGCTGCACTGCTATGATATGGTGTATTTATTGTTTAAATACATTGCTTGTCTTATCCAGTCCCAACATATGTGTCTATACTCGGAAGTTTACATAGTGAGTGAAAATAATAATACGATCTCACTGAATGAGGTTAATTGCAGTTCAGTCATACCGAAATTGAGGAGTAAGAAGTGGGACAGAATAGCAAGCGAGACTAATTCTGTTCTCATGTGCATTCGATTTACCTACGCTGACTGAAGCACAAGTAATTATCAGGAGTTATCCAAGTACAGATATCCACAATGTCTTAGCCTGAATTAATTTTCTCTTTCAGTAGCATATCTCCATGTTTTGCCAGTTGCTCATGGAGTGAGCACAGATGTATTCCCTCTCACCTTTCCCTACAACATCAAAAACTTCATGTGTCTGCCTCATTATTCTGCAAAATACAAAAGATGAGTGGTCGTGACTAGCGGTGGATAGGTGGAGCTAACAGGATAACAGTGAGGTGTCCAGACTGAAATTTTGGGTTGTCTGCATTCAAATGAGACTATAGAGAAATCTCAGCTGCTTGAACCTTTATTAAAACAATAAAATTCAGTGGTGCTTTCAACTAGGAGGAGAAAAAGTTTCCCCTGTTAAACGTGTCAATTTCTGAAAATCAGAGTTGATTGTGGAAACTAGAAGTCTGTCTGGTTAAGGAACAGAGCTGTAATTATACGGGGAAGACTGCCCTTCTATGAGTGCCGTTCACAGAAAATCTTGCTGAATTGTCTCATGAAATACTAGTATTCCTTGCTCTAAGCTTTTTGGCCCCAAAGCTGCACTAGTTTTTGACAAGTCATCGTCCCCATTACAAATTCTTTTCATGCAGAAGTTGCAAACATAGCTTTAGGGACTTCCTTTCTGCTTCCTCACCAGTTTCTGAAGGTGAGAGTAACTTTTTGGTCCCTTGCTCAAATAAAATGCAGCAATCTTCTTGTGCAGCAGATTTCTGATGGCAAGAATATGAGTCCTGGTTTTCCTTCTCTTTTTTATGTAAAATAACTATGCTATAACAAATAAGAAGGTCCTAATTTCTCAGTTCATAAGTAATTAGAAAGTTTGTAGCTCGAAAGTTCAGTACTGGGATGTGGCAGTTTTACTTTCATTTTGGGTTTGTTTTCTTTTTTTTCCTAATGCCTAGTGCTTACATCAAGATTAGACATATGCTGTATAAGGCCAGGTTATGAAGGTTATGACCACCAACAAATATAGTTCCATTAATTTCAAAGCCAGAACATGTCAGAAGCTGATCTGATTTTGTGTTAAAAATATGTCGACACAGTAGAGTGAGACTAGGATAGACAGATCCTGATCTCATCTTATTTGCTGACAAGTTTTTTTGTGGTTTTTTTTGGGGTTTTGGATTTTTTTAGGCTAAATACTTTGAATAACTTTCCAATGTGACTCTTACCTGTAGAAAGATTAACACAGTGCCTCACTTGAAAACAAGTTGGGGAGATTCTTTCAGGTAGATGTTTTTTTCGCTTGGACACGATATTTCAGTTAAGAACACTGAGAGCCAAGTGTTGCCAACTGAAGGGAGGTATCCATGTAAATATCTATTACACACAAATGTGTGGCAATTTCCTGCCTTAGCATTCAGTTGTTTATGAACTAAAGACCTCTGCTACTAAAAGCACGGGCTTTGAAGGCTTGAGTTAGAAGTGCAACATGGTAGCTCATAACAAAAGTGGTTATTATCCTGGTTTCGGTGGTAAAATGAGAAGTATCATATGCCTTTCATGAGCACTGGAAAGAGTGAAACTGTTTAGCCACTAACTGTTGTTCTTTGCTTGTCCTGAACTATTTCTATGTGGATCTTTTTCTCCCCCCCTTCCCCCACCCCAATGGTTTATATTAGTTCTTTGTAGTAAACATTAGATAAAACCTTCCAAATCTTAATAAAATAAAAAAGGCCTAATTTACTTACTTTATAAACATTTCTATCGTTTTTGTGGTCTCAAGAGGAAAGTTTTAAATTTGCATTTATAAGAAACATTTGCAACAAAAACTGAATTAAAATGACAAAGTGACATTGTATGGACTATTAATCTGCTTTGTTTTACTTGGTTTCATTGCCAAGATCCTTTCTCTTAGGGAAATCAATTGATGGCAGTATCTATCTTGATCAAATTTACTTTCTGTCTGATTATTTTCACTGGATTGCTTGGGATTTACTCACTGGAGCAAGACAAGGAAAATTTGGTCTTTTGTCTTTAAATTTTTGTATCCACTAGTACCAATGCAGAACACATTTCACTCTTGGAGGCCAGGCTGAGGTTAAGTTGGTTTTAAAGATAACAGTAGATTCCAGCGTCCTTGCATTTGTTTTGTATTTGGTGACAGTCACTAAATCAGAGGAAGGAATGTTCAAACAACACACTTGAGGAAAAGTGATTTTTATAGAAAGGGCCCATTCCTGCTAATAGCCAGTAACTGCACACAACCCCACTGACATTAAAAGTCCATTAGCTAAGCCCAGTTTAAACACCAGCTGATGCTATGTCAGCTAAATGTATATTGGAATTTTTCATGTAGCACAGCAATAGCACTTTGTAATTTTTCTAAAACTATGTACATTAAGGAAAGCAAATGTTATCTGATAGTAGTAAGATGAAGAGTTCACATTAAAGCAGGGAGAATTGTAATCAAACTGAAGTCACCATCTGGTTGCATTAACAAGAAACAAAAATGGTTACAAGTAAAGCAGGGAGTGTCAGGTTTCTGAATTAAAGCTAGATTAACAAATCTACTGTACAGGATTCTGTAATACAGTATAAACACAGAGCTGCTTATCTGCTTGTTTTTTTATCATTAAATATATTATGACCTTGTTTAAGAAAAGTTTACACTGAATTCCATAAGATGCTTTCTCATGTAGAGCACTAGGTTGGCATGGAAGAAGGTTGTTTCCTGGCTATTTAGGAAATGTGTCTCGTTACAGCAGTGTGAAAACCTTTAAATGTGTATGCCTATGGTGTGAAATTTTAGTTAACCAATGGCGCAGCAAATATCATCTATCCATATCTGTGCATCAAAAAGAGGGTTGAAAAGTATGGTGAAAAAATAGTGCATGCTTGGTAAAGAGAAGTGTTGCAGGTGTCAAATTTACTATTCATCCTCAAATGCTGCCAGCAGACTGAGGTCCTAGTACTCTGGTCTTGGGACCCACAGAAGCACAGTTTAGCACCCAGTTTGGCAGCAGGTCTAATCCAGAGAAGTCACTTTGAAGTTTGCTGTTAAAATAGATCTTGGGCTATAAAGCCATTGTGGAGAAAGGCAAAGGGTCTTAGTAAGTTAATGTGAAAGCTGGAAACAGAAGGGTAATTAGTCACTTACTGACACGCTCCCAAGTATGGTGAAGTATTACTGTAACCTCCTCAGCCTCAATAGCTGTGCTATTATCTGTCCATTAGCGAAACCTTGTATAAGTACTGACAGGAGTGGAGTTTAAATGCCTGATGTGGGGAGACTTACCCACTGCAAAAATCCTATGAACGTGTCTGAGGGCTCCCTGAAACTCTTACAGCGCTCTGTTAGTAGTACAAAACTCTCAAATGTGTCATGACGCTGAACCTGATTTTTTTTTTTTTCTGACATCAGTAGCGTGCCCAGAGCAGATTGTGTGTTTTTGAACCACAGGGTTTAAGGAGAGTAATTCAATTGCATTTTCCCCCCTTCCAGAACATAACATGTAAACATATTACTGAACTAAAGCCTGGTTTTAATTAGAAGCAGTAACTTTTTCATGTTGACAGATTTTCACATGGAAAGCTTTATTGAAAATGAGAGAAGACCTTTTTGCCATCGTTAGTTCTTGTTGCTTAGTGCTTTTATCAAGTACAGTAAAATACGGTTTATAATTATTTCCAAGCTTATATGGACATGTTTAATATAATTACTAAACAAAATCCTGTTTACTGACATATTGCTTGTGAAACCAGCCTGAATAATCCAGTCTCTGGCACACATAAATCAGGCAGTAATAACAGCTGTAAATATTTCATAATATACTTAGAGTGCTTTGATTTTAATACTGAATCCACTTTTGGGTTTTAAGGATAAAACACAGGTCAAAAATTACTTTTACCATATGTTCTTTCTTAATCTCTTGCACTATTTTGCCTGAAAGTTATTTTTAAGATCACATTATTATATTTTATTATAAAAAAGCAAATATATACATGTTCATAAGCTGGGAAAATTATATAATTGAATTATGCTGGAGCTAATGAAATTATTCCATTCACATTGGCACGGGGCAATTGCTTCAATACAGCCATGACTATTTTTCATTGCAAAAGGCATTGCAGTGCCCATACTCTTTGTCTTTTTCAAAGTTTTACTATTTTTATCTGTGTGGATATCTGTTTATTGTATAGTAAGCCTGAAAGACTTGCGTATGAGACACTAAGAAGCAGCTGGTTATGCAGCTGATTCAGGTGGCCAAAGGGCTGGGAAACCAAAGGTGACTGGGGAGTCAGATTTGTAGTGGAGTGCTGGGGGACCTACAATACTGTGTTGTGTGCTGGGCCCCCTCTTTCTGGAAAGGCTTTGAGTCTATATTTAAATAGAAGGAAGAAAAGGTGACCGATGATCTGTCTACTGCAACTTTGTGGTTGGAACTTTGAGGTTGCATGTGGCTATTAAATCATCTTTGAGAGTTCAAACTGTCTGTGTAGTTAGTCCAGTTAAGAAGAGGGCCTTGAAGGTTCAAGAAAAGGTTTATAATCATCCCTCAAGTCATTTTCCCCTGCCTCAAACAAAGACCTTAAAAAGCAGTTGTGCAAAAGACATTTCACTATTTTTGTTTACTTGGGAATGTTCTTAAACCTCTACAATAAAATAAGAAATAAAATAACCACAGTACTATTTTGAAAAGCAAATTTGAAAAATATTCACTTTGGGAATTTTTTTTACCCTTGTTCTGCACTTGGATTCCCTCACTAAAGTTGACATAAATTTTCAAACGTTTTGGCTGTTGCACTCTCTGAAGAAATCATTGGTCTCCAAAACTGTGCCAGGCTCCTTCATGAATTCTTTCTCCTCTGAGCCATGAACGTCTCAAGCTTAGGACCACACCCCCCAAAATTAAAAGCACAAGTAACAGTTGTTATGAGGTAGGTGATAATGTTGGGATATGTTGCAGGAGAAGATTTTTTTTTTTCCTACCTCCTTGAAGGGAAAAAAAAAAAGCCTATGGATGTGTTCAGCAACCTGAGGTGCATGTTTGTGTAAAGGGAGCTCCTTGGCCTTGCTTTTAGATCATCAATATTTTAAGATACATCAACATATTTTCATCAGTATCATAGTACGTGGTGATAGTTGCGACCAGTATCAAGTGTCCCTCTCAGCATCCTACAGGCACCTACAGATTCATGGCTATGATTTGCAACGGTGTTACTATAAAATTTGTATCAGGTTGCTCTCTCTAGAGAGATCACAGGAGTTACTGAGTGCAATACTTTAATTTTGGAAAGCTGAAGTCCCAATTCTTAGTTTTCTGTAGTATGAGAACTTGCACTGAAGTGGGAGTCATTGCTTGAGGACACTGAAGTGCATGAACAATCTTAAATTGCTTTGTTATGTGTGTGCACGCAAACACTGTGTATGTGCATCCAGACACTGTCATTGGGAAGTTATTAGTATATATAATTAACTAACCACAAGGAATTTCTGGACTGAAATAGCTTATATAAGCCTACGTGTTTCCTTCCCACAAATCCAGCTTGAAGGCTCATGCAAGACTGTTGCCAAGGAAATGTCTTACTATCCCTGAAATATTATTTGGGAAGATACAGTTACCTTACCTGCAAGGGTACAGAGTTTTGCCTGGAAATAGCTCTACCTTCAAAAGTTAGTTCTTCTGACTTGTGCTTTTTGGTTATAAATGCTGTGTTGTTTCGTATTAGGTGATGTGACCTTTAGATTTCAGCTGCTGCCATTATTTAATTGGCAGCATGAGTCCTCGTGTAGGAGCCTGTAGTGGTTTAAGCCAGCAGGTAGCTGACACCACACAGCTGCTGGATCACTCCATCCCCGCACAGCAGGATGGGGAAGAGAACTGGGGGGGAAGGGTAAAAAGTAAAATTCATGGATTGAGATAAAGATGGTTTAATAGAACAGAAAAGAAAGAGAAAATAATTGTAATATTAAGAACAACAACAATAAAATAATTAGAATATAGAAAATAAGTGATACACAGTCCAAGTGTTCACCACCTGCTAACTGATGCCCAGCCAGTTCCTAAACTGTAGCCCCTGGCCAGTTTTCCCCCCCATTTATATACTGAGCATGACATGATATGGTAGGGAATATCCTTTTCGTCAGGCTGTGTCCCTGCGTCCCCCCCAACCTCTTAGGTACCACCAATCTCCTTGCTGGCAGAGTAAGAAGCTGAAAAGTCCTTGACTCAGTATTAACACTGATTAGCAACAGCAAAAACATCATTATTCTCATCCTAAATCCAAAATACAGCACTATACCTGCTTCTAGGAAGAAAATGAACTTTATTTGACATGAAGACAGGACGGAGCCAAAATTATTAAGGGGTATTTGTGTAACACCAAGTTTTAATGACTCAAAGGCCAACAGATATGACTTGTGTGTATGAAGACCAAGTAGTTGTGGCAGTGTAGGTCTGGAATTCAGGAAGGCCAAAGGTGTTTTCATTAGTGAGGAAATGGAGACCAGCTGGTTTATTTATGCTTATAAATATATATAACTGTATTTAGGTGCACAGGTAAATTGTGTATGCCACTTAGCCCCATCTGTTCCTAATAAATTTCAGCCTACAGGCTCTAGGTTTTGAAACATTTGATTACACTCAGATAGGTGAACTTTCTGTGTAGAAAAACTGGCCTTCACAAAGTATGTTTGCAGCTGAACCTCTCATGTTGTGTAAACCAGCACAGCTTCCCCGAGGTCAGTGAGTCTCTCAGTTCTGCACCAGCTGAGGGCTGTTAACAGTTAGGGTTTCTGTAAGACTGAATTCGTGGAGGAGAGATTTCTATCTCATCTGTTTGGACAGAAAAAATTTCCATGACTCCGAGAGCACTTTTTAAAAAAGTGGGGGAGAGAAAAAGAAGCAGACACTGAAAAGTACATCAGAGAGTGGTCCTGATGTCAGCAAAGAGAGAGATTCTTTGTCACTAAAATTAGGAGGGAAATGTTTTTATCTTTACAAGATCTTGTCCCACTTAGGAGAGCCTAAAGAAAAGATAGGCATCTAGAAGGGCAGTGATTGGGTAAAACGCTCTTTTATAACTACAAATTGTTTGAGGCTTTTTATTTTTTAAAAAGAAAATCTTCTTTGGAAGTTTTTCCAGCCACCCACAATCCCTCTGATGCAAAGCCTCTTCAAAGACTTAGTAATTAAAATGAAAAGGCTGTATGTTCACATTGCCCCTACTCTTTGCAGTTGTTTTTTGTCAGAACATCCCCCTACTTCTGAACAAAACCCGAGATGAACTTTTCTCAGTAGGTCTCTGTACCATCAAGGCCACCTTCCTAGCTATGACAATGATCAGTAACTTTTAATCATCTTAGAGGATATTTACAGAAACAGAAATAAAACTTGGTTGTCTTCTCTCAAAGTAGGCAATGGAAAATTAAAACATCCAAAAATCTACCTCTTAGGATTAATGATTTCAAATATTATTTAGTAACACCAGAAAACATACATTTCTTTGGAGAATCAAAAGTTTTGAATACACTACAGGCTTTATTTTTATTTCCCTGGGTGGTAAAACAAATACTGCGCTGTATAAAGAAGCTCAAGCATCCTCTTCCCCCAAAATACATGTTCATAAGTACAAGGTATAGACTAAACATTCTTTTCTCTTGCATGAAAACTTGGGATGGAACAAATTTATCTGTGGGATTTGAGGCTGGAGAAGGGGAGCAGAGTAGTACGTATTTACTAGCCACTTCAAAACCACAAGACAGACACAAATGCATGCAGGCAGCCTGTTTAAAGGTTACCAAAGCATGTTATGTATGACTCTGCTTGAGGCAAGGAAGGGAAGGTGGTGATAAAGAAGCTGCTGCTGCATTTTGTTAGGACACCGGCACTCACGAAACTGGCTGGTCCTGCCCAATGACTGTGAGTGGCCATGCAGTGAGCTTACACCACTAGTTGCTTGCAGTTGAGTGGACTGAATGTGGCCCTGACATAAGAGGCTTTGGGCTTCCCTGCCCCAGGAAAGATGTCAGGATTCACCATTCAGGCTGGAGGACAATTCACTATAGGCTAAGACAAGCAGGGAGGAAAAACTCCTTGAAATCCAAAAGGAAAGTCACGTGAACTTAAGTGTTGAGTGTTTTTTAAAATTAATGTGAACTGTATGAACTATCTATCATGGCTATAAGGCACATTAAGCAACAGAGGTGCTTTAAAAAGAAGAAAAAGATTTAATATTGCCACCAGTTTATCTCTTGATGTTGTTGTTTTGTTTGGTTTAGTTTGTTTTTAAGGTGAGGCTGTTCCTTATCCACCTCAAAAATCTTGCAGAAATAGGGGGGCCACATAGAACAATTTTCTGAATTGATCCATCTAGCCATTAAAAAGGTAAAGGAGGGTCATTATTATATTGGAATGCAAGAGAAAACTGTGAAACCCAAAGGCGATGTAAGGTGGGATCCCACAAGCTGTCTGAGTGAGGAATTTGGAGCAAAATAGATGGGAAGTCTCAGTGAAAAGGCCATGGATCAGGCCTGTTTCTGAGTCCTAATGCTACTGCCAGGGCAGAACTGTTTGTTATCAGTGACTCTCCTGTTGGGATGCTTGAGTATCATTTTGGTGTGGTTGCTGGGTGTGCTAAGCTGTAAATTACATAAAAGGAGCTGACAAAGTCATTGTGGACTTTCATACACAAGGAAAAATGTCAAATGAAAATTTGAATCAAGAATGGGACTAAAGGCACAATTCTGTAGAAATCCATCCTCTTGTGAGCAGTCCTATTAACCTTTGATTTGTGATGACACTTACGCAAGGATCTATTTTTCAGTGTGTGAGTAATCCCACACCTCTAATATGCAGCCTTGCAAGGTTGTGTGTGGCCTAACATGAGTAGTGCCATTAAAGTTTCCCAATAGGATCAGAAACAGTTTCTTAGGAAGGAGTTCAGACCAGGAACATAACTTCTCTGAAGAAGTCTTAATCTAAATTCCCTGTTGCAGAACTCTTACCAGAGAAGTTTTGATCATATCTTTTGATAAGGGTTTGGGGCTTTTTTTATATCTTAAAGAGTAAATCGAAAGGTCATTTTTTATATTGATGTGCAAGGAGTTTTATTGATTCTCTTTTATGAGGCATTAATGAAATCTATAGAAGCCTAACAAGATTGTATAGTTAGCCTTGGCAAGACTGCCTGTTCTTTTTATTTATGCAGAAAAGGGAAAATAGAATGTTCCATTTTAGTGTTTTAAATTATGTGTGAGTGAGTGAATTTCATGGAGTCAAAAATCTCTTAGCACAGAAAGAAAGCATGATGTATCTATACTAACCCATTCACTCCAAAATGTGCTTAGCAGAGATTTTTTGGGGAATACTTTATTTTCGTGCCTAATGGTACCACATATTTATCGCTATGAAAACAAGCAGGGAAGTCTATCACTCACTACGTGTGCCAGAAATGCCTTCCACAGTCACAATGGTGGTATGTCAAGAGTCTGTCCCACTTTAAAAGAACAGGCAGGATTTATTCTGGAAGTGTACCAAAATGGACCAATCTGTCTCAAAAATATGAAGCTGGGATCAATTTTGCAAAGTTAAAATAAACAGTAGTCACACTTGACCTAGTATATTATGCTAGCAAAGAAAGAAATGTAAGAGCTGGGGGTATCTATGGATTTGTTTTGGTAGAACATTAAATATGATATATTGGATTAAAAAATTATTCACTAACTTAAAAGCTATCATAATAAAATTTGGGAAGACTTTTCAGTATATTATTTCATTCTACAGTATTTTCTAAAATGTATTTTCTTTTTTATGCCGCTTGAATTAATGAAGGCCGTCTTGGCTATGAAGTACAAAGCTAATGCCCCTTGAGAAAGGAGGCCTTTGCGTAGTGAAAGCTCAGAAGACTGAGTGAATGTTGTGCATTTTTATTTGCAGTAGGAAAAAACATATTGGAGAGAGGCGACTATAATTATCTCCATTTTTAGATGGAAACCAGAGGAGCAGGAGGCAGGACACAGGAATTCCCCTCTGGTGGGCTCACAGAAAACATGGAAGTAATTTGTGGTATGAAAATGGCTGTAGTTGCTTGTTTCCATCAAAAGGCCATGGAGAATGTAGGAAGTGGGCACTGGATTTTTATGCTATGGTCTGATTTGTGACCGGCCTAAAAGCTGCTGGTCCAGATCATCTTTGCCGCTCATTCTCATTGGTGGTCAGCAAGATACAGACAAAATTAGGAGTGGGGCTCCTAATGCTGACTTTTGGCTCCATAGATCTGCAATGAGAACAGCATCTGGCTGCAAAAGCTCAGTTGGAGAAGTCTTGTTCCGCTGAGCTGTTGGTTCCAGCTTAGCTGGTGGTTCTGAGGACCAGCCCTCACCATTTTGCTTCATGCCATGTGGTTTTTTCCAGCCTCTGCCTATGTGTGTGGGGCTGAGGTTATGTGACTCTAATGACACCCCTACACAGCTTTCCTGTTACTCACTGCCCTCGTAAAAGCCTCCTTTTCTCCCCATCTGATGGACAAGTCTTCCCAGATCATTTCCAAGACTGTTTTATCTATGAAGGTGAAGGGATGCCCCGTGGGAGCTGCACTCAGGTGGGTGGTTGTCCTGGGTTTCCCATGAAGGAGCTGTGCTGCAACACTTCATCATTGAAATCTGCACAGCTGGAAGTCCCTCAGGGTCTTGGTGTAGCTACTTGAGAGAAGTGCCCTCTTAGCCCCTGTGTCAGTTGTATTTGAAGAGGGCACAATGGGCTGGAGGAATGCTCTGGAGTCCGTGGAAGGGCATTATACAGCAGGTCAAGAATTTGCCTATGCCCGGAGGGGGAATGGCTTTTCTTCCTGGTCTGGAACTTCTGTCTCCTTCAGAACACTACAAAATCAGCGCTTGCACTTTTATTAGCTGTCATTAAACTGAGGGCTAGATGTTGCTGCCTTTCTCAGTGCAGGAAACAGGTACAAACAGGTACAGTTCTTCTTGTATTTTTTTTAATTCAGAGTATCTTCTGTTTTTTGTTTTAAGCAATGACCATTCAGGCTCTGGTGTTTATGAAATTGTGTCTGTACTGGAGGACAGAGATCTGCAGTACATTAGAGTTTATCTTCCTCCTTGGAAGATACACCTAGAAAATCCATTACTGGAGTCTTCCTGTGTGGAAGCACTCCCAGAAAAGAGCTGGAGTAACCTTCTGAGATGCTGTATGAAAAGTGCAGGTTTACATGAACAATATGTGTAAAATGTGTTGCAGGATGTAAGTGAATCCGAGAGGGACAGGCAGACATGTTACCTTTTGTTGTCATGTGTAAATAACACAAAGAATAGAGGTTTGGTTATTTTCCTTTTAATAAAACATTTTGGTTAAACTTTCTTGCAGTTTGCAGATGTCAATGCATCAGTAGATTTATATATTTGAAAGTTAAAAACATTTTGGTGGCTACTAATATTTAGTTTCTATCTACTTCATCTAAGCTACAAAATTCTGTTATTTATTGATCAAAAGAAGTTTTAGGGATAAAGGATGCCAAGGAGTATTTGGACCCTGGCACTCCAGTAATAATAATAAAGAGTAAGCACAATTGTATATACTATCTTCAACTACATTTCCAGGCAGTATGTATTCAAGAAAATACGCTCCCAGTTTTGTGACAGAAAACACTGAAAAAAAGGGCAGAGAGAACAGGATAGACAGAGATACAAAAAGACGAATGGGGGGATACAAAGATGAAGATAAGCGTTGGGATTAATCAGTCCTTTGCAAACATGGTAGAAATGTTTCCTTTTTCTTCCTGGGAATGTGCCTGGGACAGTCTGTGGTGGATTCGGTGGCCTGGCTGGGGAGTAGGAGAGACAGTGCTGAGCTGTCTATAAATGCCAGTTGGATTGTGCAGAAGCAATAGAAATGAGTGCAAACAAAGCTGTGATTAGCTGTCAGTGCCTTGCAGCACCAGGCAAAGGTAGGGACATGCAGCAGTTGGAGGCATGGCCAGGTTTGCTGTCCTGTTTGTCCCTGAACTGTGAGCACCAGCCTCTGCATGTCTGCAGGTGAGGGTACCTGCCAAAAGTCTGTGCTGAGTGTTGATGATGTGTCTATCGGTAAAATAACAGCTGTTACGAGGCCTTTGCCACAGATGTTGCTGCCTGGCTCTCTGTTTGGCTTCCACAGTTTGTCCAGATGCGTGATTTATGGTGTGGAAAGGGGTAATGTATATCAAAGGGAAAAAATAACTGATGACCTAAGGGTGCTCCTGCTAAAGCAGTTTGTGTGACTTCTCCAACAGGCATTGCACTTCAATGATCCAAAGGTAGAGTTGGGCAAAACCATCAACTGTTTATGAAAGCCTTGGCCCTGCTCTCTGGATGGGTTGCACCGTCCCCCTGGCTCCACTGGGTCCTCCCACCCAGCACTTCCCCTCAGTCTGTAAATCCATTAACAATCACAATCTCTTATCTGTATTTTGTCATTTTTTGCTTTATGGAAGTTAAAAAGTGATGACCTGTGTTACTAGCCTGTCTGTGTCTATCTTGCCTTTGATGCTGAGGGCTTCTCAGGATGCGGTAGAGCTGGTAACTTCTCCAGGCTAAGTGAGGTTTCTGCTTGCTGCTGAATTTGAGAATATCTTTGTTACTACCTTGTAACATACTTTTGGGTCCAAATGGGTGTTTGAATCCCAGACATAGTGATTTCCTGCACGGAAGTACCACTGGGGTATAATGATACTGGCACCACAAGTGGTTTTAGAGGCAAGCCACATTCCCCACTAGTTCAGAAGCAGGGCTTATAGCCTGAGTAGATACATGCTAAACACTTGCACTCATTGACGAGTCTGAGAAAGAAAATGAACTCCCCACAACTACAGCCAAGAAGGCAACATATTTTGGACCCCCTTTCTCTTTGTAAGTGTGGAACGTTAGTTCAGTCTTCGGACAAATCATTATTAGCTACAAAATGTGACTCTGTTGCAGTAGCTTTTATAGTATCCCTGGCTTTTTGGCTGTGAAAAGCCAAAAAGGCATTTTGCTGAAAATCGTCCCTGCCCATGCATCAACTCCATCATTCCCCCCTTTCTCCTTTCCCCTTTGAGGCATTTTGCAGGCTTCAAGTAACAATATGTGTTATGCACAGTCCTCGAGACACCCTGATGAGCAAATCCTGTAGAAACTGCCACAGGTTCTCTGTCACTGCTGTAGCAGATAACACTTTGTGCTTTTACTGTAAGAAGCTGCATGTTCCTCCCACAGGGGGCCAGCTGAGCCCTGCACCTTCTACAGAAGGTCTCACAAACCAAAAATCCCTGCTCTGCAGTAAAATCAGTTCTTTCTTGGAGTGTCACTCAACTTTACTGTTCAGATGTGGAGGGTTGATTCTCAGTGTCACTGTAAAATGAATTACATTCTTGTGATTTGCACTACAGGAGTAGACACTTCTGAAACTGCTCGCTGGAGAAATGGGGCTTGTTTCTGGCTAGGATACAGCTGGGGTTTTGGTACACGGCATATTTCTGCTGCTTGTGTGCAAATAACTAGACAGGGACTTCCAATTGAAGTTCATCCTCTGGTGTGAACACTGAGTTGAAGAAATTACTGAAGCAAAGTATCTCAAAACAACTTTCATGCCCTTTTTTTTGGTAGCTACTTTTTTTTGGTATTGGTTTTGCCTGACACAGGATGATTTATGTTCTCCCCCCGCTTCCCCTTTATTCCAAATCAGAAGGCTATATGACCTATGGGTATTGGATTACTTCTTCCAAATGCTGTTGTAAGTACGGAACGAAATGAAAGGAGAAGAATGCTAGAGTTGTACTCACCTTGGGCTGTCCACCCTCTGGCTGCTTTTTCAGTAGCCTGACAAGGACTTTTACACAGAGACACACTCTTACTCTGTCCCTGTGCAAATTCAAGTTAGGGTTAAACTGTTCACGTCTGCCTTTTACTTGTCTGTTGCATTCAAGGTCAGCTTATTGGAGAATTTAAACTGCCGATAAAAATACCAGAAAATGGAGTTGCAGTTTTTTATATTGTCCTACGACATTCCATTCTCTTTAGTGGAATATTGTAATTTTTAATGGATGAAGAGTAACTTACATACCACTTACATCTTGCTTAAAACATGCTAGTTGAAATTCAGCATCAATGAGATTTTGTATGGGTCCTTTGCCTAGGTATGAATTAAATTCAGAAATGTCATTCATTTGCCCAGGGTAGGAAAAAGACTTGAAGGTTTCATTCTTAAATGCATTTTATTATATAATTTACCACTCTAAATCTTGCTTTGATACTGGGATTATTGCACCTACTTCTTAAAAGGCTGTTTTCAAATCTGTCCGTCTAGCACATAATAAATCTGCTCAAGTCATTTAATATATGGTGCTGTACTTTAAACTGCAAATAAATCTGCTTCACTTAATTTATACATGGTAGGGCAAATGCTTGAGCTGGGAAACTGGAATCTTCTAACTGCCCACTTCTGGTGACATGGAGATACTGTACCTTTCATATCAGTCTTTATATGGAATGTTTTGAGATGTTATATTGGTCAGTCGATTATGTATTAATAACATCTTGAAATTCAAGTATGGGGTCAGCAACAGCTTTCTGGAGTTACAACCAAGTGATGCTTTCTAGATTTTCTCATACTGTAAAAGCCACGTCTCAGAAGCAAAATGGTGGGTCTGTGCTCTATGGTATGTATTAGCACCATTTAAATGGGCATTATGGGAAATTAGGGGAAGGTAGGTGTACTCTGGGAAGATATGGAAAAGATGCAGCACAACATCCAGGGTGTCTGTTGTGGGTAACAATGAACCACATCTGGTACTGGTTTGCAATGTGGCATATAGATGAAGTCTTCAGACAAGCTGAGTCTCCAAAACATATTCCAGAACATCAAGAGAGGGTGGTCAAACAGTGGAACAGGCTTCCTCGAGAGGTGGTTGATGCCTCAAGGCTGTCAATGGGCCAGTTGCCCTTGGACAATGCCTTTAATAATTTGTTTAATTTTTGGTCAGCCCTGAAGTGCTCGGGCAGTTGGACTAGATGATCATTGTAGGGCCCTTCCAACCTATTCTGTTATATTCTCTTCTATTCTATTGTATTATATTCTCACCTTTATTGTTGGGAGGGGATCTTTTGGAAGAATGAGGAGAGAAACACCCATTTGCAGTTATATGCCAGTACGTCTGCCTTAATCTCTTGCAGCCATTTTATTTAGTTATGTTTGCATATGTACTATCCAATACTTACCAGGTTTCTTGGCATCAACCCCAATGCAAAAAAAAAACCCAAAACTGCTACTTTTTAAGAATTCAGGAATTTTTGTGTGTGTGCTGATACTCAAGGCTTCATTGGCAAGCTGGGGCAGTAAAGAGTGTGATGGAAACTGGATCTGGGAGGTAAAGCTCTCCAATAATTTTGAGTCTCCCAGCAAAAACAGTTCTGTTCTTGGCTTGCTCTCTGGCTACAGAAATACATGCAGGCAATGTGTAGGGGTGTTGTGTAAACTATTTTGTATGTAGACTTGACCAATGAAAGCGTGTAATTGAGAACTGTCATCTTTCTTTCCTTTTTTAAAAGACACACTATGGGAATTTGCTTTCTGCCTTGTATTCAGATAACGTCCACTGTAGTTGTTTGTTCCCACTACTTCCCAAGCAAAAACAAATGAAAGCAGAAATATGTTAAAGCATGTTAAATTTGCTCTAGCATAGCCTCAGCCTTCCTTTACAATTTTTTCTTCTTCCGATGACTACGTGAAACTATTTTCAAGAGTTTTATTTCAGCCTCATTCCTCACCTCCTTTTTCCCCTCACTTCTTCCCAATATACTGGTTTTAAATTTGATTATTTTTGAAGCTTCTAAAGCCTTCAGTTAATTTACATGCTTTTCACTGTCGTATTTTCTTTCCGCGCATAATTTTGAAGGGTCATCCTGACACAGCAGCAGTTTTGCCTCTGGCAGTAGCCCTGCAAGTCAGGAGCCCAGCCTATCTGTCAAAAATACCCATCCCCAGAAACCTTTTTTTAAAAGTTTCTGGCTGAATTCTGCAGACTATTTTCAGAAGCTGTCCCAACAGCTATCCAAATATTTCTTTGCTTCTCTGGATGCTGTTGATAAGGCTGATGCTGCCATTAGCTCTAATGCTTTTTATCTCCCAGAGCAAATAGAAGCGTTAATGCGGATTAGCATATTTGTCAGTGTGTCACTAGTTTTAATTTCTGCAATTCTTCTGGTCATCCTCACCACTACTTTTCAGCATTTGGATAAGGTAGTCTTGAAATTATATGTGAATCTTTGAAATCTGTTGGGTTGTGGTGTGATTGATCATTTGTCTGAAAATTTGTATTTAGAATGTATTGCATATCTAGTCAGCAGCATACTTTTGATTTACTATTTTCTAGCGCTAGAAAGCAGAAATGGCTCTTGATATCTTGCATGCCTTGCCAGGTGGAATGGTATATTGCCAACACAAAGACTTTGGGAGTAAAGTGTATATAAAAATTTTCCATGAAAATAATTCCGTGAATACTGGCAAACAGCAAACATAGCTGAAGAATACTCAGATCACATTGTAAATAAAACTAAGAAAGAAATAAGGTGATATATAACTCGTAAAGAAGAATGTGATAATTCATCTTTTGTCACTAGTTTATCTTCTTGCTGCCATTTTTCAGCACCAATCAGAATTGCCGTGGTTATTTTGAAATGCACCTTTGAGTTACGGGGATTCGGGAAACATAAATCTCAATGGCTCTAGTTGTAATGCTCTCTTCCATTGCATTCTGCCTCTACTATCACATTTTACCTGAATGTATGTTATTCTTTTATAGCACTGCAAATGTTTGTTTAGAGAAAAAAATCTGACCATTTAAAATCTCTCTAAGGGAGGGGAAAAAGAAAAAATGAAAAGCGTAAAATCTGTAAGACTTCAAATAAAGCTTTTCTCTCTGCAAGTGGAGAAAGGAGATGAAGAAAGGGTAAGTCAGAAGGAGAGAGCAGTTCTTCCCTGCTCAAAGTATCTGCAGGGGTGATAAGTGGTGCGAGAGTGTGGAGTGCTGCAGCCATTGGGATTGAGCACACGCAGTGTTTCTCAAGTGACTGTCAGTGGTGACACTCAGACCCGTTGGAGAGGAGCTTAGGCTGGCTGTCTCCCCCTTGGAGAACTGGCACAGCCAGAGCCTCCCTCTGGTATTTTATCAGTGCTTGCATGAGGAGTGCCAGCTTATGCCAAGTAACAACACATCTGCTATCTTGCCTGACTTTTTCTTTCCCGTTAAAGTCAAGGAGAGTCAGCTCTCAGAGAGTAGATAGCATGCTCTGTGATTAAAGCCAATGCAGTCACTAACGTCTTCCAGATGTTTTATAGTCTCTTGCATCAGTTTCACAATGAAATTCCTCTCATTGTTGCCTGTAATTTCTCTTATTTTCAGTTAAATCTATATAATCCAGTGGATACCTTTTTTTATAAGGTGTAAACCACTCAATTTTAGCAGTCTGGAACAAACCTTTACTGTCTGACAGCTCTGTGTGAAGTTTGTTGGATTTTCATAAACTGGCTTCAGCAGAAAGAGGATTGACTGTGTAGGAAACATTTACCTACAGAAGCTTACTGTCAAACAAGGAGTCAGGGAAATAGGTATTTCTTACATGAGATTATACAAACCAGGATATTCTTGTACAGAAAGAAAAAGGATTGAATTCTTGCAGTCCTGCCTGGGTGCTGAAGTTGGGGAGTGAAAAGGGGGTTGGGGATTCTTCTGTGAGTGTATGGTAAATGCTTTCCTCTTCAGCTGGAATCAGTCATTTTCAAGCCCTTCACTAGGCATAAAGTCTCAAAGCTTGGAAGCAGATCTGCATGATTCAGTTGAATAAATGCGTTTGACACAGAAGACAAATATTGTACTCAGTAGAGCAATTTTGAAGTCTAATACTCTCCTCTCCAGCTAATTCTAAGGCTTAATTACTGAATACCAATATCATATAATTCACAAATAATTCCCTGTCTGCCTTTTGTTCACTTGTGCCTTTAGTACCATATTATCAACTACCAAAAAGATTATCAGATAGCATGATGGGTTTATAGATGCTCTACCGTGCCAAAAATATCAAAATGCAATGACTTGCCAATTTGCAAAGTGGTGTTTCACTGGCTCTGTAGGAGTATTATTCCACTCTTTGGTTTTCCAAGTCTGATTTACATGCAGTAATAATACCTTCCCTTCATAATGCTGTTAATCTCCCAAGTGTGAGACAGATCGAGGTTCCTTTGTATTCATTCAAGAAAATATATGCTTTGCTTGTATACCTTACAGATTAGTTATTTGCCATCAAATCAGTATCGTGCTAGGAAATAGGAGTAGGCCGAGCCTTTCTGCATGGGCAGCTTTCGCCCAAGTATAAACAACTGCAGCTCTATTGACTTTATATTGTATGTTTTTCCTGCAGGGCTCTATTTGGTCCCTTTAACAGCTTGAGAAGATACTTCTTTTACATTAGTTTCTTGAAAGGCTGAGCTTTCATATAAGAGCTTTTGAGTGTCACTTTTCAGTTAGTTGAAGTACTGTACACAAAAGGACATAAAAGCAATATATCTAGCACTGGAAATTGCTAGAATTGATTTCTGTAACATAAATTGATCTTATTTTTAGCAATAATCATATTACATTATTGCATCTAGAGATTTGATGAATGTGTGCAGTTTTTTCTCCCTTTAATGAAAAGGTGTCAATCAGAAACTTCTGGCATTCCTGTACTCAGTGTAAAAATAACATTGTGAGAAGGGATTTTTTTTGTGAATATATACCTCAAATCAGACAGAGCAATTCAATTATTTCACCTGGCAAAAGAAAAGGCGCGAAAACTAAATTGCTACAAATCCCTTGGAAAACAGGTTCAGACTTTGCTGAGCACTTACAGTCTCACCTGATAATTGCCCACTCCCAGGAGAGGAGCTTTCCACTTTACGATCCTTTGATCTTGGAGAGGTACAAGAGGGCCCCATGGAAGGTCTTTGCTCCTATTAGTTTTTTTGATATATAAATGAAAATTTTAATGGAAGCTCAGTTTAGTCATGGCTCTCAAGTTCCTTGGGCCAAGTGGGTGAATTCAGAATAGTCCTCATTGTTTTCTGAGTTCCTGGCCTAGATCTGTTCCTAGCCTTTAATCGTCCTGAAATATCACATATGGCAGCTTCAAGAAGAATGATACAGCAATAAGTGTTACCAGCCTCCCTGACATAGGTGGAACTTTCTTTGGCTAGACTTTTCTCTACGTTTGGCTTTTTGTGCTGAAGGAAGTGGCAGCAGCTCAAAGCGTTACCCCAAAGCATCCGCGATCAGTGAGAGCAGCAGCTTGAGTCTTTCTGCATGTGAGTTGCCATCACATTCAGTGCTAGCAGGGCTGCAAATTCTCTGTCACCAAACGCAAAGCCACACACCCTTTGGAGATGATTCAAGGCTGTTGGGTGCTAGGCATGGCTGTGACTGCAGCACAGTGACTTATGTGAGGGGATGAGGGAGATGAGGAGGTTAGAGGGTGGTAGGACTGAAGATAAAGCTGTTTGAGGTAGTTAACGAGAGAAATTACACTGTTTTTACTATGACGTTGGGTTGGCAGCCATGGCTTTGCATAGGGCTTCAGTTTAATTTCCCCTAGTATGTGTTTATAGAGGATATAGGCTGTCGCTTAAGGAGGAGGAGTCTTCCAGTGCCTTCTGCCATGTGCCCAGGCAGATGGCTACATCCTCCCACAGCTTTCTAGGAAACTCTGTCAGAACAGCAGAGCTTACGGCAGCACGAAGAGCTGTGGAATAGGGCTTCAGAAACCCCAGACACGCTCCTGTGCATGCAGAGCCAAAGTGAGGTGACACAGGAAGACCACATAGGCACTAGAACTGGTCTGGGCTAAGCCCAGTGCTCAGACATGGGGAGCAAGTACTGAGTTAACGTCTGAGAAAGATACTCTTTTAATGGTGCTGCTACAGTGTAAAGTGCCTCAGTAGGATGTCTCAGAGAAGCCTTGTATTGTTCCTGACCATGTTAAATCTATCTGTGCATGAACAAAGGCTGTTGGTTTCTAGGGCTACCTATCCATTACTTCAGACAAACACATGCAAGGGCTGGAGGAGGAGGATGTTAGAGCAGCAATTAGGTAAAGTATTAAGGAGCCACAGCTGGCCACTTAGCTTGTCATTAACGACCACTGCTAGATTGGAGTCAGGAAACACTAGAAATCTGCTGAGGAGGCCTGAATTAGCAAAACTGTGAGGACAGTTTTGAGATGAGATATTTGAAGGATTAATTAACTTTTGGAAAAAGCACCTGCTGATAGATCCACATGGAGTCTTTGAGATTTCAGGGTTAGGACCACCACAGAGCGGGATGTGATCCTGGGGCTATGGTGTGGCAGAAGCCACAGCCACAAAACCTCTCTCTGCCCCAACAAGTCTGCTGCAGGAGCCCAGCTGCAAAGTCAGTGTTGGAAGTGCTTGAGGAAACCGTAGGGTCTGAGCTGCAGTTTATGGAGATAACGAAGGATATTAGGGTTACTATAGAGATAACTTTTGAATGACAAGGGATGTGCATTAATAGCAAAGCTGGAACAGTGAACACACTGCTTGTTTATCCATTCATTTGTGATGTTATACTTGTACCCTCTAATAGGTTCCGGCCCCCACTTTAACATGAAGATCCTTTTTAGCTTGCTGACCTCCAGAAGCTACCATAAAGCTGAGTTTATTAAACTGCAAAGTTTTTAGCCTCAGCAGGGGCTGAAGAACCACCTGCATATAAAGCACTGTTGAAGGAGCACAGTAGTATTTTATTAAAGCAACACATCATGCAGGTTGATACTCCTGTAACACTAGTCCACAGAAAGAAAGAAATAGCCAGAGTTAGAGATTTCTTTTTTCTTTATATTTTGGGGGGAGGGGGGGGGGGGATTTTGCCTCTTATTTGNCTCTTATTTGAGAGAAGCATTTAAGAAAGGGTACTAAGAGAGTACTTTGTTAACAGAGACGACTTCAGCCACTTTCCCTCTGATTCAGTGTTATTGCAATATCCAGGACTCTTATGGCTGTTATTGCCATATAAATGCAATGAGTGACAAGCACTACTTAGCATACTGAATGGGGCCACTGTCCCTAGCTTAATCTACCTAATGCCCCCACTGCAAGATATAAATAGATTAAGAGAGAAAATTCAATAATTTCTCCATTTTCCCACCAGAGCAATACACATTACATGTTCCTTGCCATCTAATTGCATTACATGGCAGGGATGCAATAAACATTTAATGGCAGTCACAGTCATCTGTCACTTTCCTTTATATTGGTAATGTTCAGTATGATTTACATGCTTAATGCTGAACATTTTCGGGGGGGGGGAGGGAGAAGGATATGAGTAACCCACATCAAAGAAGTTGTGCTTTTAAGTAAAATATTTTCTTTAATTAGTTAAGAAAGAGATTGAGTACCCAGTGCTCTTGAGGTACCTTAATTAATGCCTCATGAAACCAGGATGGGACTTTAAAAGTCTTGTTCCTGATTTATCTCCAATGATACTGTAGTTTTGCACAGGTATAACGCTATAGAAACGAATCTGGAGTCACAGTAGTGAGTTCAGTGCAAATAATTTTAAGTGTTTAAGGAAAAATGTTTGACTCCTACTCTAGCTTGTTACTTTGACATCTTCATAAATCGGTGCATTTCAGAGGGAGGTGTGATGGGTATATATGGGTCTGATATATGTATGTATTTCAGGACATAGTGAATGTAATTGGTCTATACAGCAAATCTTTCATTAGCTTCAAGAAGAACAGGGTTTCATCACAAGAGTCTGTAAAAACGTGGAGGCCATGAAATATATTGTTCGTGTTGAACACTGCAATGGTAAAGCTACAAATTCATGTGGATGTGTTAAAATTAAATTACATTCCTCTCTCCCTGGGCAAGGTGAGGGGAAGATGCTCAGCCACACTTCTCATGAAACTGCTCTGCTTTCCCTGTGTAGACTTTTACCATGGGATGAGTAACACATTCCACATCCAGTGGCAAGCCCCAGCTGTTTCTAAACAGAGAGAACAAAAGGTTTCATATACTTTCTCTTGTAGTAGCATGGAGAACTGTGCTTTTGAATACACAGGCCATTGGCTTTATTGAGCAAAGTTAAATGACTGCTTCAAAAAGTATCCTCTCCAGACCAGTGCTTCTCGAATTTACTAGATAGGCATGAAATGTTAAAAGAAAATAAATCCCGATGTAGGTTAGAAGAAAGCATAAACCAGACACAATAACAAAGTCAGTGTGAATTAGAAGAACAATTTTAAGACAGTAGAAAGGTGTAGGCTTATTCTGGACAGAGCAACAGCAAGTCATCATCTGGTGAAAACTTTCAGCCAGTGTGAATTTGAGCCAAACAGTAGCCTGCAGGTGACTGCAGTCTCTGTAGCCCATTAACAGTCTCTTGAGGCCTGTAACCCTGCAGCTGAGCCCATTTCTTACTCTTTCTGAGAGCTCACTTCACATTTAGTTTTGCTTTGCTGTGCTTGCAGTTTGCAAGCAAATTGGGAAGCAACTGTGCTCTGCTACAGCATTGTGGTTCCCCAGCAGTCAGAAAGTTTCCCTTCTCCCATGAATCCCTGAAGGATTTTTTTGTTGTTGCTGTTGTTCTCAGAAGACAGAGAAAAAGAAGGGCAATGGGTTTTAGTTTTCCTGTCTGTTAGGAAGTCGGAGTTAGGCTTCTTAGGACCTGTCACTAAAGGATGGGATATGCAGAACAGAAATCCAGTCCTGAACTACTCTGTCGTAAAAGAGCGCCTAGAAATTGTGCTCAGCCAGGATGAAACACAGTGTGTGTGTGTGTGTGTGTGTGTGTGTGTGTGTACAGAGATTCACTTATTGATAAATTCACCTCTGTAGTTTGGTAAGCGAGTTACCTGCTGTATGATGCCCTGGGCTTTTGCTAATTTGACAAGGTCACCTGACACGCCACTATCTGCAATGCAAACAATAACTAAAGGCAGCTTTTCTTCTATGAATCACCAAATCATTAACTTCTGTGTCACTGGAAAGTATCCTAGCTACTGTTTGTGTCCTTCTCAATCAATATCCCCAGACAGAGTATCCATGTCCTTTATCCCCCCCAGGAATGACTGAACCTCTCCAGCAGCTCCGAGTCACTCAGCTAATGGGCAGGGGAGCACAGACCGTAATTGTCCCTGACACCAACACAGCCGCTTTTCTACTTTGCATATCAATCCTGTACATCTCTGCCAGCGCAGAGGCAAATTGAGTTACAGAAATGCTCGGGCTGCTCTGCGGGCACACGGCGTTGGGTTCGGGGCGCGCTGACTTGGTTCTGCCGGCAGACCTGGGGTAGTAACGTGACGGCAAGTCACTTGTCACTCGTTGTTCAGGTCGAATACATCCTCCTGCTGCCGCCAAGTTACACGATGCCAGTTCGGCGAAATGCCCCCCCTGGCTTGGGATGCGAGTCTGAGCTTTGTCCCGCCGGGAAGGGGAGAGGAGGGAACGGGCGGGACAATGCGGCGGCAGCACCCACGGGAATGGTGCCCGCGCCCTCTGGCGGCCGCCCTGGGCAGCGAGGGAGCGCGGATGAGGGTGAGGAGAAGCTGGGATTCCGCACCCGTTGTTTTGAAACCTCTGCGGTTCTGCTAGCCACCTCCTAGTGCAGCTTTAGAACTGAGGAACACTTAAAACGTTTAAAGCATTTTAATGCTTCCACTAAATCTCCATGAAAGTACCTCCACAGAAATTAAAAATTAAGATTACGGCTATTGCTATCAGTTCCTTGCATTCAGGGTGTCAGAGATTTAAAACACCTGGAAAAGATAGCAATGACTGACGTTTTGATGGTGTTATTTTTTGTGCTTACACTTTGGACTCATCCTTGTGTGTGTTTTAATTGAAATATCTGGTTATCTTTAATAGTAAAAAACCCCAACTCACAGAGTTACTAATTTTCTATTTCAAATTTTGTGGTATGTCTTGTAACTTTCTAAAAGAAGCTGAGGTACTGCTGTAGCCCTAACAACTGCAAAACTCCAAGTCTTTTCTTTACAATAGATGTTATGTAGGTTCTGCTAGCCCCACAAATTACTACAAGTGTGGATATAACTTCTTAAAAGATGCACTGAATATGGGGATGACTGAGCAGGAATGAATTCTACACCATCCCTTGCTGTCCACTTAGACATAAGTACATGCTTTGATTTAATTTTCTGCTAATGAGATGAAATTTTACTTAACTGAAAAGGTTGCAAGGATTACTGCCCGTCTGTGCGATTGGGATTTTGTGGTCTGAGGTGTTGGTAGCTTTGTTTTTACAAGTAGCAAGTCTTTAAGACATCTTCCCATACAACTAATATCAGAACAATATTTTGAATCTTCATAGACAGTGTAAAATTGTATGTCTTTTTCATCCTGTTTGATATTTAGTGTAGGACAATGTATGATTTAACCCCAAGGCACCTGCCCCAGTGCCAACCCCCCTCTTACCTCCCACTGCAGCCAGTACTGGACCACAAGAGAACTGCTGTAGTGGGAGAGTATGGTGCTCCCAAAACATACAGTAATTTGTATGGTCCCCCCCAATCTGCCATTTCTCACCACCCGCCTGGCTCTGCTTTCCCTGGAAGCATCTGTGTTCATGAGTGAGTGTGGAAAGATGTCTCCTCTTACGCACTGGCTTAAATATTCATCTTTGTAGCTGGTTCATTATTGTGCTTCAGGCCTCGTTAGAAGTTTTGATAGAAACGTGCATATACATGTAGTCATGAACACATTTATTATTTGCAAATTTATGCTTAACTTTGGCTATTAAATAAACAAATGGGAACAGCCTGTACCAGTATTACTAAACTGCCTGAAATATTCATTTCAGTCAGGTCTTGCAGTGATGTAAATTGCTGTAACCACATTCAAATCAATGTTACCTTGCAATTTAGAGCAATTTGAAAATTTGGCCACAGTAGATATTATTTGTTAATAATTGGAGGAACAAGTTTTATTTATTCCTTTGAGGATAAACTCAGAGAAGCTTAGATTTCAAAACAAAGTTATATATCATTATATATCATTAATTTCATGTATAATCCATATCTCAAAAGCAAATACCATAAACCCGTATAAAAAACTCTAGTCCCTGGAAATATTCTTTTTAAAAAAACAGGCCAAAATACACAGCGTACAAAGTGTGACTTCATCAAAAACAATAAAGTTTTTATAAGCTGTTTTCATACTGTGAGTTGGCGTAAAGGATCATGTCAGAGAGGAAAAGTATTGAGGAGTGTTGGGTAGAGGTTACTCAGCATCCCTGTTGACTGGCTACCCCAGAAGGGGAGACTCAGAAGCAGAACCGGGTGCTTAGGGTGGCCCCTGATGGAACTCCTGGAGGAGTGATGTGTCAGCCACTGTCAGAGAAAGACAGTCATCTCTTTGCTCATTTCAGATGAAATTTTATATATATATATGTATATATGTGTATCTCAATATTTTTATATATAGACACGTATACAATAATAAGGAATGCACAAATTTAGAAAGTAATTTCCATCCTACTGCAGTGAAAATAGTTTCTTTATTGGAACCATGCTGATACTGTGCTTTAAATGCAATACTGGCAAATGCTTGAGGCTTTGCACCCTTAAAGAAAGCAGTTGATTCTTCCATTTCCACCACAATGCACAGGAAGCGTCATTGTCCCTCTGTCCTCCTCCAAGAGGGAGGACAAGCATCACTGTCTTCCTCCAAGCAGGAGGCCACAGCTTGCTCTCATGGTTAAATGTCACATGGAGCACCCACAGTAGAGCAAGACTCACTGTTCAGGAGCTTTAGGGACATATGTGGAGGAAAGTCACTGAGGCCTAGGGTTTGGCAAGGCAGGGGTGAAATGCGTCAGCCCCCATGTAAGGTGGTGCTCAAAACCTGAAATGTCCCTGGGAGTTTTGTGGCTGTGCAACAGGCAAGATCCTGGTTTTACAGATCTTATCTGTAATGATTTGGAGGTGGGGTGACTTTTGGCTTCCTCAGACCTTCTCTGCCTGGCAGCAAGCATGTTTTTGCTATGATGCACTATCTATCAGTACCTATTCATCAGAAGCTGTGAGAGTCAGCTGCTTGGTCCTCTGAGTGTTCTGCCTTCCTTTAATGTATTCCTAAATTGCTTAAAAGTTTATTTGTAGCTGTAATAGCCTGTGCGATCCTAATTTCTGTCTGCATGTTTGTGAAATCGTATGTCAGCAGCCATCAACATTTGAAATCATTGCAACATATTTCAATTACATTCCTTTGATGCTGGTAAAGACTGTTTAAGAATAAAATAACAACCCTGCACTTAATGCAATAAAAGTTTCCCCAAAACTGATTTATATCATCATCATTCATTCAGTATGGTTGAAAACATTTTGCATAATGCTCTTAGAGTGACTTGCCAGTGAACAATACAAGTTAATATTGATTTTAACACACCCCAAAGATTCCTTAAATCCCCAAATGCTTAACGAAAATTTTAGTGTAGTCTTGTAAAAGAATTCATGGATGCAAGCTGGATAGCATGCAAAGAATAGTAGATTCTTCCATTCCAGAATGCAGCCTGATATATGGCATAGTTGTTTATCTTACCTACCCTCCAGGTAAACAGATTCATGACTCCATAAATATTTGATATGGCCTCTTCTTTCTGCTCTTATTTTCTTTTTATATCTTTTGTTTTCTTTTTTCCCCCAAAAGATCACATAAGTGTGTTTTTAGCACCACTTCACAATAATTAAATCTAGCTGCCTTGAATAGCAATGGGAATTTGTCCATCTGACCTCATCCTCTGATCTTGTTTCAACTGTTTTAATTTCTGCTTCTATATGAACTGTGTTCAGGGTGAGACATGGAGAGGGGAGGTCTGTAGTTCACAGTGAGAAGTGCTAACAGAGTTGGTTGATTTGTTGGGTCTTTCTAAGATCAGGGACCTGAAAGCGTGCTTGCATTGTGAAAGTGGAAAGCCAAAGAAGAGGTTTGGGTAAATAAAAAAATAAAGACGGCTCAGAAGGGAGATTGGAACAAGAGGTATGTGAAGGTCATGCCAGGAGGATGGAGATCCCACCTTCCAGTCCAGATTTGCACAGATCAGCTGGGTCAACTAGGAAAGAAAAGCCTCTTCACTGCACTGACCCTTGCCCCTGCTCTCTGCAGCTTGAGATTTTATGTCTGTATAAGCTGGAGACTAGGACGCGCCAAGAACTCGTATGAGGTTGAAAAATCGTTTTACTTATAAGCCACCAAGCAACAGTTGCAGACACTAATACATCTGAGTCACTAGTAAAGTAGGCTAGATTTGAATTAGTGACCTATGGTGAGAAACTGTGTACACAACTGCTGCTCCCTGGAGCAATGCAGTGCCCTTTCCTCTGTGTGGTCATTAAGCAAAAGTTACATTTTTATCTCTCTGGATTACTCCTTAAGTGCTAAGGGAAAAAAAATACAGAAGGTATACAGAAGAAATACCTTACTCTAACACTGCAGAAACTTGCTAATATTCGTGCAGCTTCATATTTTCTCAATTTTTTTTTGAAGTCAAGGGTTTGCTGTGCAAGAAAGCCTTGGCACCCAGGTTGCAAGCGAAATCCTGACCATAAAGTAGTTCTCATTTTTGTCTATTTTTCTTTTCCACTCTGAGAGATACAAAAGCATGAATCATACTGATGTTTTAACAACTGGTGTCCAGCAAGCACTGTGTCTTAGCTTTGGGCAGCAAAGGAAGCACGAGTGCAGGAAGTGCCAGTCTCTCTCTGGTCTGCTTTCACTCTCCTTTCCTTTCTGAAACCTCCATTACTAATTGCATCATCTCGTACTTTTTGCACTGATTCATGCATGGAGGGTTGTTTCCTCTGCTCAGAGGAAGGGGGAATGTGGTCCTGGGGGCTTCATACCATTGAATGCAGTAGAATAGGTGGCTTTGCATCCCCTGCCACGTTTAATTCACCCATTGCCATTGTTTTCTCTCCCTGAGGTGCCAAGGAGGGTGTCAGCTGAGTCTGCAGCATGGCACACTTCCTCCATGTGCAGGACTGGCGTGGGCATACTCAGGGACACTCCAGTGTCACTGCTGCAAGTGCCTTAAAGCAGAAACTATTCCACTTTGAAAATTGCTTTGAGATTCTAAATTGCTTTTTTCGTCCTTCGGGATGAAAAGTTCTATATCAGTGTATTATTATTAATGACAATAAATTATTCTTGAGGCGGTGAGGCTGCTTTGCTTCCTATGGAGTGAAATGAGTAAGCACTTTCCCGTGAGTATGCCTGAAATAAGAAATACCAGCAGATGAGGCCAGCAGCTGGGCAGCTGGATGTTTCACTGCCATGCATGTGATCTGCTTCCTCAAATGGCCACAGGAGAAGAGGCCCTGAAGAAGAGGTGTGCCATCCTGCTGGGGGCACGCTCCCAGGTGGCAGGGTGAGTGCCAGCTCTGAGGCTCACTGGTCGTCTTTGCTGGGAGCTGGCTGCACCAACTCCCTCTTTGAGAGTTTCAGTGAAGTCCCAGCTTGGTGGCTGAAGCATTTCCACCATTTGTTTTTCTGGGATCCCTTCCAGTTCCTCTGAATCGGCCTCTTGTTTGCCCACCCCCCTGCCTGCACATGCTCCTGCCGTGCTCCCTGGGCCCCTGCCGATTGCTCGCACCGCTTGGATGGGGGCGGTTTGGGGCCAACAAATGATTACGAGTCAAATTTCAGTAACTTCATCACTGACTGTTGGCAACACCTTGGTCTCTGGTTACTGCTAAAACAGTCAAGTTCATTCCTGCAAGCTCAAGAAAAGAAGAAATAAACCCCTGTGCTTATCACTGGCTATGGAGAAGCTTGGTTTTTTCCTTACCCTGCTGCTGACTTTTAAATATTCAGGATTTATTGTTTTGAAAGACACCCTGTACAAAGACATATTTCAAAAGGCAGAGAGGCTGACAGTGCTTAACATGTGCTCTGGCATTTTGAGAGCTCTGCTAACAAAGTGAGCTTTGCAAAGATGTGTTTCAACTAGGAGCAATAGAAATGTTTAATGTGATGGATCTGTGGCTGTGCACAAGAGGGAACAGTTTTGCACAGGCTTGAGAACGGGAGAAGTGGAGGACTGACTAGTCGTGTGATGGCAGATTTGTACAGCAGTTCTTTTGCTTCTGTTTTTACAGTGAGGGGCTAATGCAAACAGTTAAGTGCTGGGGAGCCTACTTTCTGAAAGTAATCAAGACACTGTGAAGAAAGAAGGAAAACAGTTATGAACCATCCCCCAGTTATGAACCATACCAAGTTTTCAAGGCTGAACTAAAGCCAAATCATTAAAAGGGTTTTCATTGATTACTCTTATTTCATGCAAAAGGTGTTTATTTTTCTAATCTGAGAACAAACAATGTGAGAAGGCTAAAAAAATCCCTAAGCCCCCCAAAACCAAAAGACCCACCACCACCTTTCTTACTTTCTACAGAGCCTAAAGGGAAAGAGGTGATTTGGAATGAAAGTGGCTGGGGGACATTGGTGGTTTTATCCAGGGGGATATCCAGCACAGGGGCGTCCTACTTCATGGCAAGCCCTTCTAGGCAGTCTTGCAGTACAGCTGCTGACAATAACAAGCTTAAGAAGTGTGTGCCCACCAGTCAGCAAAGCCATGACCCTGCGACACCAGGTCTCTGACAGCAGCACTGTCCCAAGGGGACTCACAGCCCCCTGCCTCTACCTTGAGCTGTGTGCATCACCTCTGCAGCTCTGCCAGCTGGGTTGAAAACAGCTTGTGAAGCTGGTATTGATGCCAAGGGCACTGTAGTCTGGAGATTTGGCTTGAATATGTAGAACCTGTAGTTGCTTACTCATAGTTTTGTGGGTAGTAAATACTTCTTGGCCATGGATGCGTGTGTCCCATTTTCACACCTGCATGCATGCCCTTTCCAGAAACGTGGAAGGGAAATAAGTACAGTCAGTCCTCTCAGGAAAATGTTCTGAACAACAGGAAACTCTTTTTCCCCTTAAAAAAAAATGATTGTGAGGAATACAGCAACTGCAGGCTTTAGATTTCTTTTGGATGGTTTGGTGGAGAGCATTACAGGTAAAAAATGTTATTTGTCTGAAGAAGGCTAAAAGAACAATGAAAGGAAAATCTGTTTTACCCATGCTATTGAGAGACAGCATTGACAAGAAGAGGGCATAGGTTTTGTGGGCCTATTTTTTTTTTCTTTTTCATAAACAATTGTATGAATTTTCAAATACATAAGCTCAGGTTTTTGATCCAGCAAATGCTGGGCTAGACCTTACTGACTGTATATCTGTGGGTCAACAAGAAACATAAGGGAAATAATGAGAAGGTAGAGAAGTGTTTTCTGTAAGGCTGAGAGCCCTTGTCTGGAAAGCTCTGTGAGTTCAGCATCTGATGAGCTTTCCCATCCTCTAGGAGTAGGAGCATAGGTAAGATAAGCAGCAGAGCAGTTATGAGCTCTCCTGGATCTGTTCTGAATCCCACACATGGGAGACTGTGATCCTGGGCTCACACGTAGCTCTAGGTGTGTGTGTGGCTTTGAAAGGCCTTAATTTGGGAAGCTAGCATGGTCAGTTTTAAAAGATGTTCTTGTGGATATTCCTGTAAATGATGGAGTTAGTAGGATTCACTGTAGCTGTTGTTATTTGGGTCTACCAGTGTAATCAAATACAAACAGACAGAATTGGTGGGTTTTTGATCTCATAGAACAGATCCTTCAAAGAATTACTCTGTTTTAACCACACCTTTCATGGATAAGAGGTAAATGCATAAGAAATACAGATTATTGCAAGATGCAATCACGTCATGAAAAAGGTGGATATAATAAAAAGACTAAAGCACACTAACTAGACCACATCTTCATTCAAAATGAGCCAGAATTTTTATGTTTATTGCAGCAAAACAGCCTTAAAAATGTTAGGCTAGCATACAGGTATTTACTGGCTTTATCATTAAAATGCAATAATATGGGTGCAAAGAACTGGTGTTATTATTGAAGGCTCTAAACTAGACCTCAGGGACAATAAAGGGTTCTGATTTGCATGATTTTTTTTTAGAACAGAGTGGAGTTTTCCTCCACTCAAAGATGGGATGAGTGGACGCCCAGGGACCTATTCTCTTTTTCTCTCTGCTTTTCTTGGTTTAATTTTATTTTTTCAATGAGACAAAAATAAAGGAACCATTTATCTATTTTTGTACAGAACAATTTAATATGACCTAACAAGAACATTAACAGAACAGAGGCTGAAAATGATAAAGCAGACCACTAGTAATCTATTCTCATGGTTTTGTGTGTGTTGTGTTGCTTGTTATTTTTGTTTTGTTGTGGGTTTTTGTTTTTGTTTTTGTTTTTTTTTTAAGAATGAGCGCCACAGTCAATCTGCTGATTATGAAATTAAGACCAAAAAGAAAGTCAGGCAGAACTGTTACTCGGAGGGAAGCAAACATATGGAATAAATTGTCAAGCAAAGCTATTAAAGCCAATATGTGAATTGCAGAGAGACAAAGAGGGTAACTTGTTTAGTGTAAACAGGGAGGTGGCTCTGAAAACACAGAAACAGGTGCAAGTTAGGGGAGAGTGAAATAAATTCAAAGGAGAGAGAATAGGTTTTGTGGTGTCGTGTCCTTTTCTTGTGTGATGAGTTTGTACACACCTATAAGACGAGGGAGAGATCGGTTTTTACATTGAAATTCCAAGTTAACTCAGTCCTTTTTAAAAATAAAGGAACTGGGAGATTGAAGTGTTAATTTTTCTTGCAGCTACTGTTTCAAGGAGGTATATTTTTCATCTATATTCATCATTGTTGTACTCTGGTGACACTGGTTTTAGCATCAGTGATATTTTATAACAGCAAGTAGGTCCTTGTGCAGGTCTGCCCTTCCCTCTGAAGTCAGTGACTGTCGTATTAGCAAAAAAGATCTGCTGATGCTGTGATTCTGGTGCTTCGGCAAGATACACAGCAAAAGCAGAAACCATGTGATGAGGGTGTTATCTTCACTGCTCTTTGCGTGTAGAGGGTTCAGCCCTGCCTCGAGAGACTGGCTCTGGTGGCTTTGGAGTGACTGTTCTGGTGAGGGGTGGACAGCCTGCACCTGAAATTAAGCATCCTTGTGACACAGGAATTCAGTAGGAATGGGCCCTGCCTTTCCAATAACTGGTCAGGATGCTTGCTTTATTCCTCTCAGTTTTTGGAAAAGTGTGGTGTTTCTTTAAATGGGAACTTTAATGATCTGAGCACTGCCAGGGAGTCCAGCTTCCAGTCCTTCCTCTCCCTGCCAAACCGACCTCTTCAGGAGACAGCTCTGATCGCAAAGATAAGACTGCTTTGTAAGAAACCAGCCCCTGCCCCCTGGGGTCTCCTTTGTGAAGTGTGCTGAAATGAAGAGCAGAAGGACAGATCCTTTGGTCCAAAGTGATAGTGAGAAAGAAAGGAAGCGTGACCTGAGTTCCCCTAATTATGGCTCTAAGCACAGAGATCCAAGGCCCCGGGTCTGGTTTTTGCCCCCATGCCTTTTCTTTTCCTTGATGTGAAACAATCCCATAAGTGTGATAGCTGGTCTGTGGATATCCGAGCAATGATGATGTGCAGCCTGTAAAGATTGTCTGCTGTTTTGCATCAGAGCTCTCTTTATTTTGTGATTGTTGCAGCATGTAATCTCTCTATCCTCTCTTAGGTCTCAGAAATTCCAGGCTTCTTAACCAAAAAGTCCAGCTAATATTTAATGTCTCTGATAGATTGTTTACTAATATAATTAATAAGTACATAGTGGATAACATAGTATAAGAAATTTTTTGCTTTTGAGATTGTCTTCTTTACAGATTGATAGCAAATACCACACTTGAAAAGTTGTGGCAAACCTTTAGCTTTGAAAAACCAGCCCTGGTTGTGAGCTTTGCCCAGCCATGATAGAATCTAGCATCTCATTTTCTTTAAAAAAAATTTGCCTGTTTCCTAACAAAAAGAAATCAATTATCTGTTTATTTCTGCATCTGCTGTAACTGTTTTCTATAGCATGATGTGTGAGTGATGATTAATTGGTTGCTTTTGTTTCAGTTGTAAGGTTTCTGCAAGGAAAGTAAAAAAGAGGGTTTTGTGAGCTGGTCTTCTGCCAGGGGTTGTCATTCATGTGGATGACAACTCCATCTCTCTAGAAGGCCATATAATAATGTATTTCAAAATAAAAAGTCAGTTAAGGGGACATGCATCACTTTGAGAGCGTGTTCAAAGTGAGTGTCAGGCATGTAATTCAAGAGCACTTCAAAGCAGGGCTCCTGAGAGAAGAATTAAGAGGAGTGAAGCACAGCCAGTAGTCCCTGTGCCCTTCCCAACCTAACTTTTCTTAAGAGAGATATGGCTTTTTGTCTCTGTCTCAAAGACTCCGTGTTCAGCATTACTGGCCATGTCTGAGCACGATGTTGGCATCGATGTGGGTTCAGCTGGATGGTGGTGCCCTTCCTTCTGTGCCACTATTCCATGGACAGAGAGGGACAGCACTGAAATCACTCACACGTGTTGTCACACTTGAAATGGATCTGTTAGTATGACATAAGTGTGTGGCAAGCACTGCGTCCAGAGTGTCCTTGCCAACCAGTATCCCACACTCCCACGATAAGAAAAGGCAGCGGACATGGTGATGTGGATCTGTAGTGTGTGTACTATTGATTCAATAACAGCAGCAGCAGTAGCAGTTGCATTCCTGAATCATTTGTACACCTCTGCTTTAGAGCTTTATCTGATTCTTGGTGGTTGCCTCACTGCCACCACTACTGCCGCCATTCAAAGATGAAGTTTTGGTACAGATTGGTGTTTTCCTGTGGCCATTGGACCCCACTCACTAGCCCAACATTTAGCCAGTCATGTGAGTGTTAGGAGGGGTACTTGAGTCTTTCAAAATACTGAGTACTTTTATGTTTTCTGAATAAGAAAACTGGAATATGTCAAATTGCTCCTAAGGCTCATTGAGGATGATTTTATCATTTCTTTTCTTAGTCTTTACATTAGTCTTTTTTCCATGGTATTGCTTTGGACCTGATTTATTTTATCTTTCTGTTTCTGTGCAACATGCCTTTTCTCCTGGGTTAGGGTAGACCCTTCCACTGTTCTGTGACAAATGTGTATTTTGGTGTCAACATGATCTTATCTAACATATACATGGATGCATAGGAGACAGAGGGAGTTTTAAACCCAACTTCTCTTGATCATATTAGGAACAGGAATATATCTTAGAGCCATTTGTGTCTTCACTGGAATGCTGTTTTCTGAAATTCTTGTCGGTTTGGGCCAGGCACATACTGCGTGTCAGTGTTGCTGGGCAGAAGACTTCAACAATTGCTGTATGTTATCCCCAAACCAAAAACATCAGACAACTGCAGAGAAGAGGATCAAGCTTGTGTCAATGAATCTGCAGGTTGTTTTCACCTTTAGATAGCTGGTAAATGACAATTGCTCTCCAATATCTCAGAGAGAAGTGTTAGAAACTATTAGCTAAAAGCTTTCTGCCTGATAGCATTAATTTGCTATTCATTTCATTAAAGGGACATTTTTGGAGAAATGTGTAAATTTGCTCCTTGCAAAATAATAGCTTCAGGAAAAACATGTAATAGCTCTCCTTAATCAAAATAAGAGCAAGTTGTTGCTTATCCAGCTGAAGAGCTGGGTATCACTAAAGCTTGATTTCACACTTCACATTAAACAATCCTACATTTTTTTAACTATGTTTTAAAAGAAACATGCATATATTTCAGTAAAGTACATGCCTATTTGGTTATTTGTTTGTTCTGAACATGTTTATCTTAATGTTTCCTTTTTTATTCCTATACCAGTCTCTTTGTCCATGTCCTTCCTTGACTTTCGCATGTCAGCCAAAAAGAAGCAACCTCAAACTATTGGATAAAAGAGAATTCTGCCCCTGTGGGATAATGTAGCAGATATTATCATTGCTTAGATAAAAGCTGATGATTAGACCTCCTGCTGGAGCTGAATGATTCTTGTCTTAGTCATGTAATAGATCGGGTGGGAGTTTCTGCAGGCACTTGCGCTGTGATGCTCAAGACAATCTCACACTGACTCTACACATGTAAATAATTAACATAAGATGGAAGGAGATCCAGAATTAAACCACTGATTCTAGTGGGGCTTTTCAGAGAGAGGTGGATACAGGCTGGCTGGAGATAGCTAGGACTGCAACCTTCAAAGACATTTGGATACCAAGTCTGGATCCCCCATGGGTATTTAGATAACAAAGTTCATTTAAAATCACTATGCTGAAACTTTGGTGTTTTTGTTGTGGTTTTTTTGTTTTGGTTTTGTTTGTTTGTTTGTTTGTTTTTCTGGGGTACCCTTTTCATGCTTAGCTTGCCCTGTGTCTGCCTTTAGTTAGGTGTTAGACAATTTGTACTGTGGAGTTGTTATTCCTCTTGCATTATCTTCTCTGTGCTTTGCAGTTAACAGATTTATTCTGTCTTCCTGTAGTCTGTAGGTTTAATTAAGCCTCAAAACCTCAGTTTACCACAAAGGGTTATATTTTCATTATAAATAAATAAAGAGAATTTAAATAAACTAGAATAAATGAATTTCTGAACACAGCAATTTAGTAGCTGTAATCCTTTGCTTATTGCTTCTGTACTTGTGAGGACTGGCAGCATAGTATGCCGTGTCTTAGTACCTCTCAAAATCTGGGTTCTTGTAGTCTTTCCTAAAAGTCTAAGACAGTAAAGCTAGGGCCTAGTTTTGAGAATTAAATACATGGAGTAAATTTTTTAGAGTACATACTGTGTTGGATTTTCAGAAATCCAAGTGATTTCCTTTGGCCAATTTGTAGTGTGATGGTTGGGTGGAGGTGGGAAGAGTTCTGTGACATGGGGCAGGACTGTGGTGGTATGGGTTATGGACTACCATGATTGCTGGCTTTTCCCTAAAGAATCTGTCAGCATTTCTAGCCTGTCTGTGTGGATTCTGCTGGCAAAGGACAGACTAACAGCCCTCTCTGTTTGGACAAAATGAAAACCGAAAACCCTATTCAGACTCATGTGTACCTTTCCTTTGGGTTCCTTGCTCTCTGCAAGAAACGTGTTTACAGATTGCAGTATGACAGAGAGTTAGAGGGAAGAGCTGGGGCTTCTCTGTGTCATGGCAGAGGGCAGGAAATGTGTGCCACAACAAAATCGTACTTTTTGGTGCAAATTGCTGACTTTACTAATAGCGGTGTTGATGCACATGGGGAGGAGCGGAATGAAAAAATAACTGAGAAAACCATGAGGATCAATAATGTTCCCCAGAAATATTTTTTCTTTCTCCTTAGTTATATGAAGTGTGCCATGCAGTGCTCTTGCCTATATTGCATTCTCCATCTGGCTGGCTACTGAAAGCTCAGATTCTCCTGGGTTTTTCTGAGTTATTTACTTTAATATTCTGCCTTTTATAGACAAGATTATCTTACAAACTAGATTCTCCATAGTGGACAGATTTTTATGATTTAATCCGGTTTTTGATATCTAATTCTATTTTTTCCCCTTGAATTTAATATCATTTCTCCTGATACACATGCGTAAACGCACACAGGATTTCATGTCATATTTTTTTGTTGTAGTAGTGTCTCATGCAGAGATTCTTTTCTTACCACGCTTGATTGAGAAGTAGTTCCTATGGGATCCAGAGAATTGTTCTATACCTCCAGCTTAGGGACTGGGAAATCCTCGTGCTCCTTGTTCCCTTTAAATGGAGACTACAGCCAAAGCCAAATTAATACAGAGGGAATCCTTCCATTGATTTCAGTTATCTCTTGGTCAGGCTGCCTGTGTTTTATGGTTCATTATCATTATCACTGAGCATATCATAATAGATATATTCATCCTACTACATGCCTGCGAGGTAAGGAAGAGACAGTCTTTCCACTTTATTGATGGGGATTTGAAATACAGCAAGATGAAGTGCTTGATCTGAAAAAAAAAGTCTGAATTCAGTTATTAAAACTCTGGTTTAGATAAATTCCAATGTATTGTCAGCAAAAGGCCCTGCCAAGTGGCTGTAGGTGTTGGTGGAATGTATGCGTCCATTATGCAGATGATGCTGTTCCTTTGAAGTACCGTGGCAACAATTCTAGGAGCACAGCTTCGGATCCAGGACTAGCCATCCTCCTGAGATGATGGCCTTAAGTGAGAACAGCAAATTTGCTTTCTCTCTCTCCCTGCTCCTTTTTTCTCCTGGGTACACACAGCATCATGCTCTGTGCTATATATGCACTGAGAATAAAATCCACTCTGCACAGAGTATTGCTTGGTGGCTGCAGGACCCTATTGACAGATTATGGACCTGAGTTATCTTGAACTGAACCTGGGCAGTGAATGACCAGCTGTGTATTGCTCTGCTTCACTCCGGTGAGATTTCTTCCAAGACTTTGGCTCTTCACAAGAGGGTTCAGGGTTGGAAAGTCCTAAGCTAGCAATTGTGAGTTAGGGAGGTTTTATTTCTTTTAGTTGAAAGGTATCTAATTGGTCTCCATAAAGGCTGATGACAGCCTTTGGGTTGCACTGAAGGATGTGCTTATGATGGGAGGAAGAACATCTTTCAAACTATGGACAAAGCAAAACAGCTGGAGTTTTGTTGGCCCTGGGACCACACCAGGGGCTCTCTCTGTCATTCCTCTGTCCCACCCATCACGCTTACCTGATACAGCACTGCAATATGCAACGAAATATGGATCTCTTCTGGTTTATGTATTTAATTTTATGCAGGAAAAATTATTTGTTTCCTTTACTTTTTAAGATAACTGTGTAAAGGTCCCATAGTGCCTTAAGCAAATCACTGTGAGATTTAAAGCAGAAAGCTTAGGAGTGTGTTTAGGCTTCCCATTAGACTGAAAGGGGTTTAGATTTCCACTGATTGACCACTGAACCCTCCCTTACTCCTTCCCCACGCTCCCCACACACATCCCCCCCCCTCCACACCAGCTCCACTTCTCTGGCCCAGATCAATGTCAGTAGTTAAATGGATCGGTTATTTGAAAGCTGTCTGTTGACCTTTCCTTCATGATTGATTGCATGAAAAGTGCACAGGAGTGTGGCTTCCAGCTAGGCAAGCAGTCACTGCTGACGGCTCTCTTTCACCACTCCCCATAGCCCACTAGGATTTCCCACAGAGGAATAGGCTGCCTGTGAAGATACCAGACCAGAGAGTGCTCTCAAGTAACCATAATGAAGCTGAAAGCCAGCTCTAGTCTTCCTCAATGGCCATGAGGAATTATTTATGAAGAGCAGACCAGGGCTGAGTGGTTTACTGGTCTTCAAAACACTTCCTGACCGGAGGTCTGGAATTGGAGAACCACAAGAGCCCTGGGTGACACTTGCTTACGGGTATTGGCAGGTGTCCTACCAAAAATGAGGAAAGAGAACAAAACCAGGACCATCTGACTCTCTCTGGTATGCACACCAGCATGCACTTTCCATCTTGCTTGCTTGTCATCTCACACGTGTGCTGTCCTAGCCCAGAGAAACAATTAACTTTTCTATCTTTCAATGTGTATTTGAAATACGAAAACAGCCTGCAGGAGTAGATGCATAGAATTAGTCTTTGTGCTACTCTTCCTTCTTATGCTTTCCCATTCTAAAACTAATGTTGTCAGAGCTTTAATTTAGTTTAAATCTCCTGTAACCCATTCCATGATTACAGGTTTTGATTTCTGGCATATGGAACATTTTAGTTGCTCCTGATTGTTAGCATTATGAATAATAAACCCACCTTTTAACTCTTAAAATAAAGTTTGACAGTGCAGTAAGTGACATTCTGTTTGCACAGAGGCAGAGAATACAAATTACCCTAAATCAGGTAATGGGAAGCTGATGTATGATGATTACGTTGATTCATCACCCAGTTTTTAGTAGGTTGTGCAGGATTGGTAATTCACTGCATGATCTCCCTTTTAAATCACTTTCTTAATAAACATGTAACAACACTAGGCTGATGTAGGGCACAGTGTGACTCTATGCTTAATCTATATCTTACAAACCAGCAATACACCACAAGTAATGAAAAGGTTCATAATGTCAGCGCTTGATTCTGATTATCAGGGAATTGCTCTCTGTAGAGTGTGGGGCAACAGGAAGAGCTGGAGAGGAGGATGGAGCAGGTTGAAAACTGGGGTTTCTGCTGATACATATCATGTAGTGAAGCCCAGGATGGTGTGTGAATGCTGTTGTCACCTGGGGTAACAGTGGATGCTGGGCAGTTTGGCAGCTGGAATAATGAGTGAGGGCTTTTGATGGTAATGAATTGTCCCCAGGTAGCTGCTTTTTGGCCAACAGTTCTCTTCAGCTCTGGCACTGCAGGGTGGTCCTGCTGAAGATTTAGCCTTAATTCTTCACAAACTGTGAAGGGCTCGTGGAGGAGCTCTGAAAGGCATGAGTTGGGAGTGAGGACTGAGTGAGTCTACTGGAGCCTTAGAGAGGTCTTGGGAGCCTTACGGAGGTCAAGATTGTGAACTTACTCCCCACAGAGGGAGATCTTTGCAGCCTGCTGCATTAATCTTTGGGGTGTGCTGTGGTGGAATGAAGGTCAGACAGAACTGAAACTATGAGAGCTGCCTCTTTTGAACTGCTATCTTTGTAAGATCCAGCCCAAGTTTCAGCTGCTGTAGCTCAACAGCAGCAGGTGAAGACAATATAAGCAAGGTAAGTCTAGGTAAGGCTGCCAGTGGCAGTTTTACTACATTACATGTATGACAACATTGGATGGAAAAGCCACTTACTTGAGTGTGATTCCCACATTTGAATGTGGGAATGCAGAGGGCTTGGGAATGGTGTTTTGTAGTATTTATGATTGACTGACTTTTCCCTTCTTGCTGCTGTAGTCTGATTTGGGGTTACCACAACTGGTGTCATGCTGTGTGGGTCCCAGCAATGGGGTTGGGCTGGAGTGCCCAGCTCTGCTACTGTCCCTGACTGCTGGGACAAGGTAGGCAGAGCCAGGCCAAAGCTCTCAACTTGGAGATCTTCCTAGGCTATTTATAGTTTTAAGGGACCATCATGCGGCTGAGCACAAAAAGAATTGAAATTGTAATAGGAAAATGACATCTCCACATTCTCTCCATTTGGCTCCACTCCTCTTTCAGTTTTCACGAAAGTTTTGTATGGCTTTTTTACCCAACTAACACACATAGCTGATGAATTGACTCCTTCTCTTCTCACAGTCTCCCCCACACAACATGGGGTTCATTATGGCAGAATTCTTCGTTTGCCTTGAATGCCCTAGTGGTGAAAAAATGACATCAGCATGATACCAGTTGCCACTGTTGAAAAGTACTGGTGGAGAGGGTTCACCATTACTTTTATATCATCTTCTAAATGGCCTAATAAAACACCAGAGAGAGCTGTTTCAGGGTTAGTAAAAGAAAGTGTACCTCTTGTAATTGATAGTAGCTCTTACTCATCTGTGCAGTCAAAACTAATCTTTCTTTTTCCTAAGGGGTGAGGGATCAAATGGTGACTTACCAAATCACAGGGAAGTGAGATTATTTGAGGCTCTAAAAAGAGTGCAATCAGGAATAGATAATTTATTCCTTTTCTTGGTGCGAGATAATATAAAAGTTATTCCTTGTACTGGAGGGGAGAGAGCAGGAAGGAAAAAGGAGACAGAAGAGATACAAAGCAAATTGAAAAAAAAAATGGTGGCTAGTCATCAATCTGCACCTCTGACATGTTTCCTTGCCCTGATGACTCATCTGGAGTAACTCCATGCACAACAGTTATTTATACTTAGAGTGGCTAGGGGTGTAAGGCAAAGCAAATCCATGCTATTTAAGAAATAATTCCATAGTTAAAATTAGCAGGAGAGTTGATGTGTGTTGGAAAGAATGGAACTTACTCAACCCACTTATTCTGGCAAAAATTGAGTGGTAACAACAACTCCAGGCAGAAAGCTGTTATAGTAGGGCTTTGAGGAAGTGGACAACACACTGGATGCTGTGAACACTGAGAGGCTTGGGCTCACTAAGAGTGTCACAGAAATGGCTCTGCCTTCCTGCTCAATTTTTTTACCAAACTGGTGCAAAGAATCTGGAGAGAGCATCTCCAAGGCATTTTAATGTCCGTTGGGAATGAGCCTTTCTCTTTACAGAAAACTTTAAGGTTTTGTCGTGTTTCTTGTATTGTTTTTAAAGCATGTTTCTGTAATTAAAAATTAAACCAATAGGGATGTTCTTCTGTTGCAAAGATGGAATGAGGACCTTTAGTAGGGCTAGAAACTACAGACCATCAAAGATGACATTTACAGTTACAATGCTTTTCACAGGAGAATTAATTGCTCAAGAGTAGTCAGCTCTCGTTAGTTTGGACACTTGGATGTAAAAGAGTTGAGTCTCCAGTCTGTCTGACTCAAACCAGAGACTTAAATTTCAGTTTCTACTGAAAAATACCCACTGAGTTTCCTGACTATTGGCTGTTGGGTTCATTTCTGGATTGGAACTTGTATCCTAAATCTGAAGAAAGAAGGGGCAAAAGCCTCGAAGAAATAAGCTTATTTCATCAAATCATTTTCATTCTGGGTACTATGCCAATTTCCTTTCCTGAGAGAGTGAAAGGAATAAGTCTAAAAATTTCCAACCAACCTAATAAAGAGTTAAATAAAATATAGACGCCAGATTAGTACCCACTCTTACTCCTTTCCCCAAGGACCTTTGGATTACCAAGGCTGGGAATTATGACAAAGCTGAAAACAATGATAACTCTTTGCAATAAGTGCTGGGACAAATCCTTTTCCCAACCCTGATGTCCTTGCATGGTCCTTCAGACCCAACAGTAAGGGAATCCTTGTGTCTCCCACTAATCTTACCATGGACAACTTCTGAGCACCCATTTACAGCTCAGGGAAGCAGTTACATGGGGTTACTGCAGTGCTTTGTTGGTCAGGAGTTATTCCTGAGAATAGAACTTGATTCCTGCACAGGGTCTCCTTATGTGTCCAAGACGAAAGCGCCTTTCCTTTGAATAAAACTAGGGTTGATGAAGAATTGTTTTGATAGCTGAACAGAAATGAAGAGGATGCACGTCTTCCCCCCCACATTCCTTCTTTCCACGCAGCACAGCTTTTTTTTTAGCTCTCCTTCCTCGCCAGCCCTGGGTAGCTGACTGTTCCCACTGTCATGGTGCTCTGCACCCAGATTTCCACAGGGAGTCCAGCATCCCCACACAGCTACCTGATGTCTGAAAGACTGGGAAGTATATATGCTTTCCTTACCAGTGCAAGGATAACACTAGATTTTGCAAACGACTCTTTAATTCCTTGTGGAAATCTGCGCTTCAGATTTCAGCAGTTTTATTTCCCAAGCGGGCCTTTCTCTGTAGGTAGGCAGAACGCAGTAAGTTGATAGAAGACACAGAAGAGCTATTTAACTCCCTGCCAGCTTAGTATAATGGTCTGCACCAATGTGCTCTCATGAAAAAGGGGGAAAATACCAGGCAATCTGGTTTGTTTTCATTTAGAGGGAGAAATTGAGACATTTTGAGAGATTAAGTGATATGGCTAAGACTGGGCAGGGGGTCTGACCGGAGCTCAGACCTGAATTTACTGTTGCCAGGTCATGTAACTCGAGCTCAAGGCTTTTTCTAACCTTTGAATAAAGTGTCTTTAAAGCCAAACAGTTACAGTTTTTTCTGGCATGGCTTCTTTCACATCATTCTGGTAAATTGAGGGATATTAGAAAGTGTAAGAATAAACCCGGGTCACAATATCCTGCATTTTCCTGAAGTCTCTGAAAGAATTTTGGAAACATAATTTCTTTTTTATCATGGTAAAAAGTAGCACCGGGAGAGGGTTTATTTCTTTGCAAATGCCAAATCTAATGTTTCAAAGAAAGCTCAAGATGAAATGAAAATGAGAGCAGAAGGGTAGGTAGCTGTCATTAGCCCTAAGACTGTTTATGAAAACCCGAGATGACCTACAGCTTTAAATGACATTGATTGGCGTACTTTAACTTTGTGCTAATGGACTAATGACTTGCAAAGCTCTGAACATTCAAAGGGGGAAAAAAAAAAAAGACTGGCATCTGTGAAAGATGTTGATTGCAATCTGTAGTATTCAGCTGACTTTTCCAATAAGTGTTAAATATGCAGGAAAGACTGCAAAGAATTGTAGTTGTTACTGTTTAAAAGAAAAAATAAATAATTCCTCAAATAACAGTCTTTTGTCTTTAGTGCCAGGAATGCAACACTTTCCACTGTAGCCTCTCCACTAGAGGCAAACCGTGCTACAATTCAGCAGCACGTAGTGTCTGAGGGATCCCTGTAAATCTTCAGTCTAGAGGAAGGAGTACTGAGGGAATAAAGAAAAAAAAAAAAAAGGAAAGAAAAGGAGAAACCCCTTCCTCCTCCTGCTGCAGAACACAAATCAGCTGCCTTTGATTCTTGTTTCTCCCCCTTAAGTTGGATGTTTGAGATAAAGGGGAGGGTCGATCTGCCTTAAATTTCCAGTGTAGTGATGGCTGTTTCTTCTTCTACTCTTTTTATTATCCTGAGTAAAATGCACCACTAGAACAATCCTTTTGAGACATGAAATACTGCTGAAAGGTCACTGTTTAGAGCACAGCCAATATAGCACAAGACACTGCTAATCTATCAGTTCTATGATGAATATGTTGACAAGCAGCTGAATTTTAATAATTAATCATGATAAAACTAAGGCAAGTTAATAATTTAGTGTCTGATAATGGAGAGTGGTGTGACTCCTTGAGTAGGCAGTTTCTGTTAAGTTTCACCTCTGTTAATTTTAACCAAAAGGAGCACTGTCACTTTTAATTATCAACGAGAAGCTCTTGGAGCTGTATGGCTGACAGAGGAGGTCAGCTCCTGTACATGCTAACACCTCTGAGAGAAAATTTGGGGAGCACATATAAAGTGAGTCTAAAGCTAATTAACATGATTAGCTCCTCAAGCTATATGTTTGCTTTACCATAGACACGTGCTAATGGAGAACAAGTAAGTAAAATGTGAAAAGGTGAATAGATAGAAAGTAGATATTTGTCATCCCAAACATGTCAATCGTGAACAATCAGTGTGAAGCCTTGACCTTCCTAGTAGTGGTGGCAGAATTGTCATCATCTCTCGTACCATTTCTATGTGTCTTTTCACCAAAATGTTCTCATGACCTCTCCATCATTGCAGTTTCCTCCTCTGAAAAAATTCTGGGTTCTTAAAGACGTGATATGTAGGTACTCGTGCTTTTGTTTGTCTCTCCAGAAACTTTGTATTTTTTTATTTAAATAGCTATTTAAACAGAAAGAGGTAAGGAACACTATGAGGTATTTCTCCAAGTTCTGCAAAAATCAGTAGCAGGATATGAGAGGGCGTAATGATGTTCTGGTGGAGGGAAGGATGCATGTAGAAAGGGGAAGGGTGTGAGCACCCTGCAGCCCTACTCCATGGTGCCCCAGCAGCCACAGTGGGAAGACTGCTGTGCTGCTGCTGGTGGGAGCCCACTGGGATTGGGAAAGGGGAAAAATCTAGGATACATAAGACAGGAATTCAAAAGAAGCCGGGCTTCAGCAGTTCTGCTGCTGAGGGAATATCCCAACTGGTAAAACCACCATGCTTTCTTAGGGCTGAATATGCTGCTGTAGGGCACTACACTGTGTGCTCCATGTAAAATTGCCAGCGTGGCATTAGGTGCTGCAGTGCCTGAGCATTGAGTTGTGTTTCCTGCTGCTTATAGTAGGAAATTCTTCGAATGCTGGGACTACTGAAGTGCCTATTCAGTTATCAGAAGCATTTGGCAAGTTTCTTAAGGGCAGCCACTGTAGCTGAAATGTTATTTTAGTAATTTTACAAAGCTCTTTGATAAACAGAGGCTGACATTTCTAAGGAACCCTGTTCTCTTCACCCTTGTGGCAGTCAGAGTTGGCTAATGGAGAGGAAACACCTCGCATAGTGTGGCTCAGGTTACACAAATCAGATGATTTAACAGACTTTTCAATGTTCGCTGTTTAAATAGCTGCTTTTGTTCGAGACTTGGCGGAGATTTCAGAGGGCTGCAGTTCTCCTCTTAACTGTCTAGTTTGCAAAAGTTGTCTGTTCGTGTAAAAGACGCATTGGCATGGTTTTGAAAATAAGAAATAACAAAGCAGGGCACTACATAGTTAAAGGATATGGTGTATAATATTCAGAGTTACTCTACTTGGCCTCAGCACTGTATCAAGTGGCAAAAAAATTAACACCAAAAAAATGCATGCAAAGAACGTTTGCTTCTGAGAAGCACTCCGAGCAGTACCCGCTTGCCACTCTTACATCTTCGAGTGTGTGATCTTGTCTCTGTTAGTTGTTTGTTTTGGCCTGACTCCAAGGGATTTGTACTACAGGCTGTTTTGTCACTACAGTTGACATAACTCACAGTTTTTCTCTTTGGTTTTTCACTAGAGATAATCATATTTGTTGTACTGCACAGAATAACTTCATCTCACTGTAGTTTCATGTCATGTTGTGTTGATGTGTGATGAAGGAACGTCCTGTCCTGATTTTATGTCATTATATGACAAGACACCTTTCTCACAAATTAACACATTTTGAATAAGTTGCAGCATTGGGTCAAGTTACTGTACTGCAAAGTTTTAGGAGCCCAGGAGACCCAAACTAGTTCAGAACTAAGAACAAAGCTTTAGACTAAGCTTGGGGGATGTGATACACTCCTCATAAAATCAAGATTGTCTCATGAACCTTTGTATCGTATCTCAGCCTAAGAGTGCAATTAAAAATGTTCCTGAACTGTTTAGCAAGTGCTGGTGATGAAATACATGTGATATAGGCCTCCATTCCTCTAAAAACAAAATTCAAAATGCATATATCTGCACTGGCTCATTCCCGGTTGACTTGAGTGAAAGCAGTCCCCAAATGTCTGTACGTCTTACTCCCTAAATCCATTACGTAGCAGTATGATGTACTGTAGCAGATGTATGGATGTTTGAAAGAGTGGCAGCATCCAGTGCACCATGGGAATCCATGATCCATAAATCATTACATTTAAGTGTAGCAACCTGCTGCCTAAGGTATATATTCTATATTCTGTTCATTCCTATCATACTCTGTTCATAATGTACTTACGGTATGAACAGAGAATGTTACCTGGCAGCAAAAATAGACCTATGCCCATTTTATAGTAGGTCATCATTAGTTGCCCATGTCCTCCATAAAATGTGCCAACATTTCTGAAGTCATATGTGAACTGCATTCAGTTATGGACATGAAAGGGCCAGATATGTTTCACGTGCTGTGAGAAGCCGAGTTACTTAGCACCAGACATGAGAGCTAAGTCTGTATCTCAGGGGTCACCAAATTCATCCCCTGTATCTTAATGCTATCATCTACTGACTTATTTGTTGAGGTAATTGCATATGTCATAAATCAATTAATGTAGAATTTTACTATAATTCAGTCCTCTCAAAGTTCCAGGCCAAATTGGACTGCATATAAGATAATCTTTGTATTTTTTATATCTACAGAAAAAAATATTTGAATCACATTTTTATGTATGACAATTTGTATCAGCAGTCATTAGCTTTCTTGCTGTAAGCTGAAGAAAGAACAATATTACATTCTTTTTTAAAAATACATGCCTTTGATTTAGATTTCATATATATATATGTATAGAAAGTTTTGACAATCTTAACTTTTTAAAATGTTGAGTATTTTTTGTAGGTGACAGAAATGAGCTGAAAGTATGAAATTACCAACAGTTTCCCCCCAAGTTTTCCTTTTTGCCAGTCATTCATCACTTTACAGCATGTAACACTCTGGGGCTTTTTTTTTTTTTTTTTTAATCCACCTTTGTACTTACTACACAACATCAATAACTACTTATATCTTCAATACGATCTATGGACAAGAAGACAAATCCAGTCTATCTTGTTCATGATTTATTGTAAAAGGATTACCTATTAGATTTTGTTTTCAGGCCAGCAGAAAGTCCTTTCACTTTAACTATTCATATCCAGTAAATAATTTTTCTCAAATCATTCCGCTAGTAGATGTAAAAGTGAGTGCTCTCCTACAAACTCACATAGTCATTGAATGGCTAAAATTGCTGCTGCCGTTTTAGCTTCCATTACATTTTAAACAATGAACATCACATTTATTCCTTCCCTAAATGAATGGTAAAATGAAATAACCTGTTCTACATGACTCAAACAAAAAGTAATGACAACAGAGTTTAGTGTTCAGGAGCTGACAAGCTTGGTTTAGGATTGAGATGAATCACAGGCACTGGATGTATACATAATGTTACTTTGTCAGCTGAACTGCTCTGCAGTTCAGAGGTGGTGCCCATCCTTTGGGAGCCCTTTGACACACTCAATCCTTCCTCTATCTAAGGTGGAAGTCCACCATCACTTGCCTGTCAAATGAATGCTGAGAGAAAACCAGAAAGGGCCCAATCCTGCAAAGTGCTGAGCAAAGCCCAAAGCCTTACATTCCCTCAGCTCCCCAGTGATTAATTAATTAGTTTTGTTAATTCGGCATTAGGCAGGACAGCATAGAGAATGCCAAGTGCTCACTTCTGGTTTATTTGTTTCTGTCCACTAGTTGATCCCTCATTTTTGTTTGGTTGCTCTGTGGCAGATGCAAGTCTGATGCACTGTATCAGTAAAAAGTAAAACCTGTTACATAAATCAGCCAAAGAAAACATCAGTCAATTCCTTATGGGATTTTATCTGTTTCAATCATATGACTGATGTTGTGTGCTGAGCTAAGAAGAAAAGAAAGCAAGCTGACAGTACCTCTGGCCATTTTAAGATCTCTTGAGGGAAGTTTAATGCTCCTTTTGCAATCGTTGAGAGTCATCTGCTTGGGCTGATCATAAGACAATAGTGATGTAAAGACCATATAACCAGCAGTGAAAAGACCTCAGCATTTTCCTCCTGTGGGCTCAGACATACCCTGGTATAAGTGCCTTCATCTCACTGGTGGTCACAGGTTTCTCCTGAAATAAACCACACTTTGTGTAGGCTAAAGATTTGCTCCCAGCGTTTTGGTTGTAAGAGAGAGAAATATTCTTAGGGTTTTGCTTGCCTGTATTTTGCAAGGCTTTTTAGCATTGTTTTTTTAAGGAAGTGGCAGGGCAAAAAGTGTCTGCATATGCTGCAGCATGGCAAATTTGAAAGGTAAAACTTGATACTGGTGAATTACTATACTTTGCTGTTTATACTAGAATATCCAACGTGCTGTAGGATCTACCCAGAGAAGACAGTAAGGCATGATTTCTTCACTGCAGAGCTCCCCAAATCAGTATCAACACAGAGAAGACAGGCCAGAGCAGAAAAAGAGTGTGAAAATGAAAGCCAATTCTGCTCACTGTAATATGACACAATTGTTCCTTAAGGGTATTTCATGGGTAATGAAGCTAAACAGCTTAGTTTCATTATCCAAACTGAGATAAATGCATGGGGAATACATTTCAATATATCATCTAAGCCTTCATGTGATTTAAGTCTCCAGTGAAGTCATGGTCTGTTCAACACAACACTGTGTTTGTAGGAGTTGGACTTTTAAACACAATTAAAACTTCAGTTCCCAAAGGTGCATGAAGTCTAAATTTTTGTAAAGGATTTAGTGATTGCACAAATAGAGATGTTTCCCTGACTAATTAGTTTGGGATCACTGTATGTCCCATCTCACATACTGTACAGGGCTTGGGCACTCTCACTGCGCTCAGACCTCATACAGGAGAGGAAGAAGCAAACTGGAGCATCGCTATAGTCACTGAGCTGGGAGTACTGGGCTGTTGGGTTCTCGATCTTGACCTTGGTAGAAGGTTTAAAATAAGAGTGTTTTCTGTCCTGTTGCATGGAGAGAGGCCCTGTCCCTATAAAGGTGTCCTGAAAACAGAACAGGATATGGAGAGCAGAGCTGGGAAATCAAGTGGATTGTGTAGATGTAGGACTGCAGCAATAATGACCTGTTTGATGTGTTCCTGAACTAAAGCACAGACACTGAGTCATGCCTTTGAGAGGGAAATTGATACTGAATATGTGTCCTAGGGAATTTTGACTTAACAGCATATCTTATGCAGTGTAAACCACATTGTTTTAAAATTTCACTGCAATCATCTTGGAGCAGTTTAAAAAAAGCAGGGGAGAAGTTTAAGATGACATGAAGAGGGCAGAGCCCTTGGCTGGCTTCTGCCTGCCTCTTCCAAGCAGAGCTCTTGTCAAGGGTTTAGTCTGTGATGTTTGTCTTGGTGGTGTCCCTTTACATGTGTTACTCGCTCTAAAGCATCCTTTCCGTTTCCTCTGGTGCAGTGCAGATTTAGAGTGAGGAGGAAATCTTCATTGAACCAAATCTAGTCCCACAAGAAGTCAGTGGGGACACACTTACGGATACTCATGAAACTGAGATTTGGCTTCACTTGCTTGATAGATTATGTGATCCAGAAGGCAAAGGTTTCTGCTTTGAGTTCTGAATAACTCTGTACTAATTGCTGCTCATTGATAAGCATTGTGCTGTTCCTCAAGCAGTGGCTAGAAAGCAGAAGTGTGTAAGAGATACAGGAGACATCAGAAGGCTATCTGTCTGGCTCGTTTGCTCATGCACCCTTCTGTGATCTCAAAAATCTCCTGCGACTCTGCACTCAGTGGAAAAACCATAATATGCAAAACAAACATGACACTGGCGATGCAACATTAAGCAACTGATGATGTTAAGAAATGTACTAATACTTGTGTTTGAGGCCGTCTGGTCTGGTTTAATTCTCCTGAGCCTCTTTAATAGATGAATACTGTATATTACACAACAAAATGCTTTAGGATAAAAGTCTTCAAGTTATTGTTGCTACATTCTCTGAAAGTAGTATTTTCTGATTAATATTTCCCCTGCTTCTCTTGTCTTCATGTATGCATGTATGTACTCCATGTATGCAAATTTGAAAGATAATTTTTTTATATCTTCTCTCTTGGGAAAATTCTTTTCCCTGAAGATGTCTGGCTTTCCCTAATGTGGGCTAGTGGCAGTGAATTAATGAATTTAGCTTCTTTTCATAAGAACTTCCATCAGAGATACTTCAGTAATAGGATAGTACTGAATATAAGTGGAATATAAATGTTACAGAGGTGAAATGCCTGCTTTGATGGAAGGGGACAGAATTACAAATGTCATATATATCAGACTGTTTTGGATTCATTTGAAATACAACTTTGTTGCAGTGAAGCAGCCTGGGGGTGGATTGATCTTGCTTGCCTACTACCATGTTCCTTCAGTAGTTTCTTGTGCAGAAATGTGGTCATGCAGGACTGTATGCATCAGGGAGGCTGGTTCATTTTAGACCATTTAGCTAATTTTCTTTAGAGTATCTGGTTTATCAAAAAGAAGAAAGGAAAAAAAAAAGTATTGCATTGTTCCTTAAGCATTAAAAAGAAACTTGGGATTCTTTTAAGTCTTAAAATGTTTCAATGCAGTGTCCTCCTGCAGTGTGTTAGATGGATACAGGGGAGGGAAGGTACCAGATGAAACAGGGAAGCAAGTATGCCATATAATGCATGTATACAGAAACTGAAGGGAAGTGTACTTTGCTCAAGTATCAGAAATAACTCTCACCAGCCTCTGAAGAAGTGTCAGGACTGAACAGAGTGGCTGGACCTAATTCTCACTGAGAGAATTAATAAGCCTGGCATCTTCAGATGGCTCTGAAGAGTTACATTTGCTTTGGAATTCGCTTTTATAAAAGCATGAAATTTTATTTGTAAATAAGATCTATAACCACCTCTATGAAAGTAAGGATTTTTGGTACCTCTGAGAATGACGGATCATATTGTGTATGCTCCAGAAGGACAGATCTTGTATGAGGGCTGTAGGATGATAGTTCAGTGAGTAATTCAGTATTGGTTATTTCATAAGCTTTGGCTACGATCAACATAAAATATGATTTTCTTGAATCAGTTTATTTGATGACTTTTTTTGGCCAATATGCTTTTTCCAGGCTTACTCTTAGTATTCCTGGGTCACTAAGCAGTGACCCAGATGCCAAACCAGAGGTGCTGTAGCTGATGTGTGGGACCACGTTCAGCCTGGGTCAGGAAGGGACTAGCCCTCTCTATTGCCTCCAGCAAACATGCCTCACAACTCTGCTCTGCCATTCTGCTGTGTGAGGATCCACAGCTTCAAGACTGTTCTCCTCTGCAGCTGTCAACATTGCAGCAGCTTGCAGAGTCTCTGCCTCTGGGCAGGAGATACAGGGACGAAAAAGGAATGAGGAGTTAGGGAAGGCAAAAGTTTTTTTCTGAAGGTTGTCATCTGTCTCTCTATTCTGGAAACACTGGGGCCTTAGTTATGTTTAAGGGTAGCATGGATTAAGCTGTTGCCTTCAGCAAGAACGCGCTGAAAAACAAACTTGCTGGAATTACACTTTTGGTTATTGCTCCCATGAAACAGCAGCCTCATGAACTTGGTGATAAATCATGGTTCAAAGCCCACAGTGATGATGAGATGAAGTATAGAAAAAGACTATAGGAGAACATGAAGACAATGAAGGAGGCATTGATTTGATTTTGATAACTGCAAAACAAAGTGGGCTGACAAAAACCATTAATGCCCCTTTCAGCCGCCTCCGCGGGAGGTCAGCTGCCAAACAACAGGGGAAATGGTGGGGGTGAGTTATGTGCCAGCTATAAGACTAATGACTTTTTATGCTTGATGGAGCCAGAGTTGTTTGCTAGTGCATGTTCTGGTGTATCAGAGAGAGACCTGAACTCTTGCTTTTGGTGGGGAATCCTGAAGGAGAGGAAATGAAAGAGTGGCAGTTGTCAGCTTGCTTGACTGATGACAGTGGGCTGTGGGAAGTGCCTGAGATCTGCTTCTGCCTCGGGGGGCATGCTGGGATCACCTGAAGATGAGCTCTTCCTGCAGGCACTGCAGCAGAGCACAGCCAGCCCCAGGGGCACGAGTTCTTAGCATAAAGGTGTCGTCTGTTGGATTTTTTATGTTGATATATAGCAGCCATGGTTTGGTGCATGATCAACCTTCGTTCTTCAACACAGTGATATTCAGAGATAATCAAGGTACTGCTGTTTGTGTTAAATAGCCCTAAGAAGTATGGGACTTGAGGAGCAGGGCATGATGGTAGGGCAAGGTGGGGGAATCCTTCTCAGGGAGCAGTGCTTGCAGCGGGTTTACTTATTAATTGTCCTCCTTTTTGTTTTCCTCCACTCTTCCACATTCAAAATATTCCTGTTTGAGTCTATATACATTAACAAGCTTGTTTTAAGACCGTAAGCCAGCTCATTCTTTCTCAAAATACTTTGTGCCTTGTCCATAATTACAGACACGATTTGTGCCACTGTTAATCTGCAATTTTTTTGCCAGATAAATAAGATACTGCTTGGAGATTATGGGACCATTCTACACAAACTCAAGTTGTTTCAATAAGGGAGGAAGAAAGAGCAGCTCCAAATTGAACATTTTATTAGTGATACTGGCTAGCCAAGATGACTACAACAGGATGCTGGCTATAGTGCTGGATCTTTCTCCTGCTTTAACATTTCTGTGGCTGGTAACTTGAAAAACCCAACTAAACTTTGCAGTAATCAACAGACATGAAGTTTAATTACAATGCAATAAGATAGCTTAGCTAGTTTTAAGGATGCACTCAGCTGATGGGATAAAGGAAGCCTGAAAGAATGCTTTTCCCATTCATTTCAGCATCACATTCTTTCACTGTATGTTTTCCCATTATGCACCATGGAAAATTGCTTGCAGTGTGTTGTGTGTGAGTGACAGAGTATCTTAAAATACTGTGGATTTAGACAGCAAGTCAGAGTTGGTTTGTTACTTAAGCGCTGGCTTGTGGGCCACAGACCCAAATTCACAGACCCAGTAGCCCTAATGGGAACTTTGTCACTAAAACCCTGCTCTATTTTTAAATGCCCAATCTGCTTCTATTTCATGTGGGAAAAAAGATAACTTTGTAGTAACAAGTATACTTGGACAAATTTTCTTTGACTGTAGATGTCTTGTAGAAATCAGTAAATTACTAATAGAGTTAAATTAAGTGAGATTGCTAAGTGTTTTTCTGCATATGTGACTGAATATCCTAACTAATGACTTGTGCCAGACTAATGTGCCCTTCCTTGGTAGCAATGTTGGGTTAAAGGATTTCTCTGTGATTCCCAGCCTTCCTTTGCTACTTGTTACCCCTTTAATCAAATTTTTCCATCTTGCCTGTACCCACATTAGTGTTTCTGGGACAGTGTTGTAACCTTACTGACATGATCTGAATTGAGAAACAAAGCTTTAGAAGAGTTTGAGTTGACTTTTTTTTAACCAATATTGCTTCTCCAATGCTGTTTGCAATAAACCATCCAAAATTATCAGTGTATTGGGCAAACACTGATCTGTTTTCCCCATTCCCAGGTAACTGAGACAACACTCTCTAATGCTGTAAATACCACTGATGTCTACTCTAATCTCCTTCCTTTTGATAGCTATCTTTATCCTGCCCCTCACTGCATTACTCTCTTTTCAGTTTCCCTTGCTTCCTTATCCATCTGATAAGCAAGCAGCTTCTGCAACTGTACAGAATTGCTGGCTTCCAGGACTTTTATTTCCATTACCTGAATCAGGACAATGCTAATGAGGTATAAAACCATGCTGGCCATGAGACGTTTTCTAAGCAAATTCTGCTCCAAAATAAGCAGGCATCTGTGCCTGATGGAGCAGTGGATGTTGCATGGTGCAAGGAGGGCCTTGGAGAGCCGTATGTTTGAAGGCTGGGGGTGACATTTCTGCCTTTCTTCCTTATATGGTTCATTACTACAGTTTGTTTGCTTTCTTAATTGCTCTCTGTTGCTAAGTCTCTGTGGACCGTAATGTGTGTGAAACAATGTGTATGATTCAAGGAAAATCAAGGGTTTGAGTGCCTTGCAATATGTGGAATACTACGAATTTAAGGAACCCCATGTATGTAAATCCTAGACCAATCATAACTTAAATCCTTTGTTCTTACTATAATTTAATATTTCATAGCAGCAGATTTGCTCTATAGCAGTGTAGAGCCCAAGGCACTCACACAAGACTGCACGCACCATAGCAGTTCCAGCAGACAGGAGCTTGCTTTGTCTGAGGAGGCAAAAAGTCTGGGGAGAAGGGAGTGTTTTCCTTTTTATTCCACAGAAGAGGCAGATTGAAAAATTAACAGACTTGCCAATAATCTCCCAGAGTCTTCACATATGTGGTGGCGATTTAATCTCCTGATTGTGATTTTCATCACAAATCGATAACACATTTATTTGCCATCCCTTAATTGCAGCAGTATTTTGTTGTTAAATACCCTGTAGTGTCATTAAAAACTAGGTTATTTAAGAATTTTAACCAACATAAGCTCTTGAGGCATTTCTAAAGGAAATAGTGTGTGAGCCGTTCAATATAAGTAATAGTAAGGACAAGTACTTCATTACCCAGGATCTGAAATCCTTCCTGAAGTACTTTGGAGAAAGCCTGGCAGTGTCATTCAACCATGGCACATCCTCTTCACTACTCTGCAGAGCTCAGTAAAATGGATGCAAAATGAAACACAAGATTAAAAAGGAAACAACAGACCTCGGCTACCTTGGTCTGATCTGAGACCGAGAGAAAGAACATGCCGCTCTCTCCTCTGACACCCTGAAACGGAATGGCACAGCACAGAAGGGGAAATTCAGAATGGCAAATTGCAGCTTTGGAACTTCAAATTCAGCATTAAAGAAAATTGAAACATGGCTGAGTAGGCTGGTGGTGCGCTGGAGTAATCACCTGCAGCAGTGTTTTCAAACAAAAACTCTGATGAAAGCCACAGGGTGACCAAAAAAGGGCCAGAAAGCTAATTTTCCACCTACCTTTTGTTATAAATAGTGATAAACTGTAACTCCTGATCCTAGAGGCAAAACACTGCAAGGGAGTGATTTTGTGGCTAGAAATGATGTGTTAAGACACTTTAGACAAAACAACAGTCGTTGTTGTGCTCCACCCCAGCTCCCTTTCCCACAGTCAGATTAAAACACTAGGACTGTATACAGATTCAAAGAACTGAAGCTAACCAGCTAGGCAAAGATTTAGCCAACACAGGAAATGTCTATAGATAGTTTTCTGAATCCCAGCTGTTAAAAAAAATTGCGAACTGAGCTGACATATGGATAACACAGCATTGTTTCTGCTTTCTGAATAGGAATGGGACTTTTAATTGGGTTTTCAGTACACGTGCTTGCTGTTAGAATTGTGTTTGGATAAACCTGCTGAGAAGTTTGCTTTTAATGTATTGTTTTAGAAATGTTCTTGTTTTCTAACATTCTGATAAGATCAATATTTAAAGGCTTTGAAAGCACTCGAGTAATTTTATTTACAACTGTGAATGAACATTTTGGGGAACTGTTCTTTCTTATTTGCCCATTTTCCCACTTGGTTATCAATATGATGGAGATAAGAAGACAGATCCTGTTCATCTCCTATCGATTTTGGACTAAGTGAGCAATCAGCCCCTGTAACTCTACTCCACCACAAGCTGAAATAACATCTGTAAAAGCAGAGATGTAGTAACAGATGTGAAGACCAGATACAGGTACAACACGTTTGCAAGGGAAGCATTTAATAGAAACAGAAGAAATTATGTGAGTACAGTGAGCAGTTTGGGAAGACTACCTGAATTATTTGCACTCTTGAAAATAATAGTAACTGAAAACACATTTTTTTCTCTAATCTAGTGGGGGAATTCCTCTACTTGAAAACTTGACTGGAGTATGCGAAGCAATTAGTGCAAATATACTACAACATTATGGAGCATGAGCATATATTTTTTTTAATTTTGTAACAATAGAAAAAGCCAAATACCCTTATATATTACATTAATGAGATAAATTGCTACTTTTAATGGAGCTTCTTTGCTCTGCACTGCACTGTATGCAGATTTGCTAGTTAATAAGCCTGAACGGTGTTTCTGTTCATGGAAAATGAATCTGAAACGTTTGTCAGATTATCTGTTTGGCATGCCTGACTGGTGTCTGGAGTGGCACTTTGCTAATGTGCTATTACTCAGTGTCATTAACCTGCAGAAGTGATTGAAAGGTGAATTTATATTTGCATCATGCTGCTCAGAACAACCGGTGCTCTGGATTTATCTGGTGCCCTGTGAAATGGTGTTGCACAGGATAAAACGAACCGTGCGTTTCAGAAAGTGCATATCCCTAACTCTTGGTAGTTTTTTCTGCTAGAGAACCGTCCTGTTGTGATTATGGTAAAATGTAGTCATGAAGTTCCTTGTGGGAATGTTCATTTGTTAGCTGTCTGTTCAACATAGTTAGAAATCGAAAGTTTTCATAATTCTTGTGAAAAGCTTCTGATTGCTTTACTCATCAACATTAAAACCACATCAAATATTTTGACAGCTGCATTGTGCATAAATAAGCTTTGAAATATTACATTAAAAAGGGGGGGATTGGTCTAAGAAATGCAGAGCTGTTTTTTTTTTTCTTATTGATCAGGAAAGTATAACTGTTTGCATTCAAGTAGATTACTTTCATCCTGCAACGTATTTCCTTCTCCACTGAAACTGAATATGTCTTATTTGCTTTCTGTAAGCAGAATCATCATTGTTAGTTTGTTTAGGGTTAAATAACTACTTAATGTTTTGCATCCCATGATAGTTCTGCAAACAATATTCATTGCTAACAATTTTTAAGGAAGTATTACCAAGTAAAGCCACAGTCTTTTAGTTTGTGTGGATCTTTCATTTGTGTGGATTTTGGAACTGAAATGGCATTTGCTATGACCTGTTCAGGAGTACAAGGAGATACAAACCTACAAAGCAGAACAGGTTCTTGCTTACTGAAAATGTAGAAAGATGAAGGAAGAGAAGGTGACTGGTTATTCTGTATCTCTCCTTATATGACTTCTTTCTGTTTGGTTTTGCATAAAAGTTCAAGGCATGAAATAATTTGTTTTCTGTGTTTGTTTTTTTTTTAAATTTTTGTTTGTTTGTTTGTTTTCCCTTAGCACACTGTAGTCTTGAACTATCGGTGTATTTTTCTATGTAAAAAGACAAAAAAACCCTTAGCACATTTGCACTGTGCTTCACAAAAGACAAAAGTGGTGTGACATACCGTGCTAATCAGCTTTTGATACACCCCAGAGTTGGAAATGTTTTCAAAAAGCGAGTGAATGGGGATTTTATTTCGTCACAACTCCCAGTCAGTTTGCAGGCAAATGCCCACTTCTTCAGCAAGATTTACCCCCGTAACCGCACGGTGAGAGCTTGCGCCCAAACAGAACAGAGCGGAAAAAAAGGAAAGGTGTAAGTGAAGACTGTGACATTAATGAGTCATTACAAAAACGAATGCAGAGCTGGTCTTAAATGAGAGGTGTCACAGTAATAAATGACTTCTGAAAATCGTGGTGACAGGCGTGTGTGTCCGGGATTGGGGTGTGGAGGCACGCCCGCCAGTGCTGTGCCACGCACTGTGCTGGGACGCTGCTTGTCTGATCTCTCTTCAGGAAGATACCCATTCTTATTCATTTCTGTGAATGTCTGTCTCCATTTATGAAGTCCATTTATGAAGTTTAGCCCTTTTTCAGGGATTTGAAAAATAATGGACTCGCTGTTCTTCTCAATTAGTCCTTTATTTTGTTTAATTAGATGGAGATCAGTCTTCTTTCGTCATTCCTTAATAATAAAAATATAGCGATGAGCCTAATTGTTACCGCAATTAGACCTCAAATCCAGGAGCAGTCACCCCTACATTTTTTTGTTCAAAAAGGGACAAATGCAGAGTAACCTTGAATGTCTTTGCGGACGTTGATTAGCTATGTAGCCTAAGTACTAGGATTCTTCTGTGTGTTATTTTTGCTGTTATTGAATGGTAAAACAAAGAAAAGAAATCCCGAGGAGTTCATCTACATTGACATGATAGATTACAAGAGCTTCTCCAGGGCATTTGTTCGTCATGTATAGATAAATTCAATATCTCTCTCCTTTTTCTGTAATGGAAAGATTGCTGTAATGTGGGAGTTAATTAGCAGAGCTGTTTATGAAAAGGAAGGCGGGGGGGGCTTAGGCATGGATAGATGGATGGATGGGTTGATGGATGAATAGATAGATGCTGGGATGATTTTAATTTTTAAAAAAATTCAAGTGTACAGGGGATTGCAACATTTGGAGTTAGCCCATATTTATGAAAACAAAATACTATTTGCTGTCAGCCAGGAAAATATCAGTAGATATTTTTAATTTTTCTGTGTGTGCATATGTTTTTGTTAACTGAAAACACTGTCTGTACATATTAAGTTAGCTCAGTAACAATCAAGTCCCTTCATGTCACCTAATGGAAGCAGGATGAGCAGCACAGGAAAATAAAGGAAAAATAGCTATGAAGTTTAAGTAATGGTTAAATAGAGCCTGAACTGGTGGTATAGTCTGTTAGTGGAATTGTTATTTTGATGAAGAAGATATGTGTGGTAATAATATTCATACAGAGAACAAAATACTGTGAATTTCTTTTTCAAGGCAAAACTAATTTGTTAAAACTAATTTATTATTTTCTATATTAATTTGGAAAAAGTTACAATCTACAATGAACGAATTTAGCTTTCTGCATTTCACTCAAGTGGGGATAAAGTATGGACCTTCTCCTATCTCCACATTAATGACTAATCCTGATACAAATCTGAATATATTCAGATTTTTCTGTTTCTGAGGGGTTACCATTCCTGAATTACATTTGCAAAGGAAAACATTCTTGTGGACCAGCACAGCACTGTCCTCTGTTCTGACGTTTATTTCATTTTGTCTGCTTTTTAAATAAACCCATTGTTCCAAAAATAAATATAAAATTATCCAGTAGCTCTTGAACATAACGAGTGAGAATAAACGAAATAATTTATTCCCATTTTAACTTTATTTGTGTTAACACATATTTTTAAGAGTTGGTTGAAGCCTTTTCATTAGACAATATTAATATATATGTAGGTTTAGCTTAATAATGTATCTTTGACTTAGAATTGCTTTTCATTACAAATATAAATGTTTAGAAAATATACAGAAGTCTTAAAAGCACTACAGCTATTTGTAAAGTCCATTATCAGGATGTATGTAGAGAGCATTCCTTTGGACTTTTAAGAGGGAAAGTGCAGGGTTCAAAGTCAAAACATAACAAAAAATTGTTGCTAATGAGCCTGTATACAGTGACATGTGTAAACATGTCAGACAATACACATTTTGAGATTGCACAGAAATACTTTGAAACTTCCTGTGAGTTGAAATATGTTTCATAGTTCCTTATTATGTGTTGATCTAGAAGAGGCTGTCTTACTGAATGTGAGACCAACATGTCCTCCAGCCTCACAATTATTTCACTCTGTGACGTAGCGAAGAAAACAATATGATTGTGTTCATGTGAAAGTTGAAGTACTGCTTAGGAAGGGTGATCAAGAGTTAAAAAGAGGACATCTTGCCAGAAAAAGAACCCATTTGTGCTGTTTGCTCCTCCACTGCCCTAACTTAGGTCTGAGACCTGTGGAGCTCTTTATGAGGCACACCTCACCTAGAAGCACCTTCTCTCCCCCAAGCATCCCTTCTTTTGAAATGAACATCTCCCCATGGCTGGTTGATGCTTCCCGTTTCCCCTGTTCTTCCTGCTCACAGCAAGATCTTTTTTTTAGTGAGGCTGTGAGATGTCCAGCTGCCCATGGTCTTCTCTCAAAAATGTCTCTCTCAGGTGTCTCATGAAGTTTTTCATTTCCTAAAACTGCCTGCAAGAACACACAGCATGGCTACTAACCAGCATCAACAAATTGTGCCAAGTCCTCCACATGTAAAAATAGTAGTGGAGAAAGTGAGAGTCCTTTCACTGAGATCTTGCCACCAATAGACATTAGTCAGGTTCACAGTGAGCACTTATATGTAGGCCATGTTTTCAAACGTTATCAGTTAAGATCCTTCTCACTAACAAAGGGAAGATCATGAACCCAGTTTCAAGGCAATAACCTGGTGAAACCCACTTAGGGCAAATGTCTCGCTATCGCTTGGAAAAATAAAGATGAGATGGGGACTCATTCCTTTGTCCACATGAGAAACCACCCACTGCTCCTTCTTGAGTGCTTGGGGGGCTCTGTGATTGTTAGATTTTAAATTTTTAATTGTTTTGTTAGCTTAACCTGCAGTTGACCCATACAGATTTCATTCAGAGTGGTGCCACTTAGTAGTAATGCATTTTCTGACACCCTGTAGAAATTATGCTGCTGGCGTCGCAGTCTGGGCCATCAGCCCAGGCGGAGCTTTTGACGGGCTCATCCCCTGCCAGAGAGCCTCATACAAGGTTGCTCTTTTATTATTTAGCACCTTGCTTATGGCATCACGCTTGAACTCTGGAACTTTTCAAGTCCACTTCCCAGGGGTTCAAGGGCAATTATTAACCCTTGCAATGCCAATAATCTCCAGGAAGCCCAAACCCTATAGTTGTGTGTGTGCACCTGGCTGGTGTGGTGTATGAGGCATTTGCTTACCACCTGACTACTTTAAATTTATTTAGCCCCCATCTTCTTTAACTCCCTCAGAGACATCTGTGGGAGTCCCTTTCTATGCTCCTAGGTGTGGGCACAGCCCACTAATCCATCTAATGACAAAGCTTCCTTTAGCCTTGACATTGTCAGGATTTCACTCTTGATGTCTAATGCCACCATGTATTTAAGAGTTGTGGCATTCAGAAAGAGGTGTTTAGTCCAGTTATGTCCAGTGCTTGCTGATATATGGTAGTGAAGCTTATAAAAATGTCTAAGTAAAATACATCTGTTATAACAAAAGGAAGGCTGACCAAACAGGCTTGTTACCACACTGATTGCTGCTCATATTCACTGCTTGATGCCTTCTTGCAAAGGCGATCCTTTAGGAAATCAATTTTGTTTAAAAAAATCCAAACCACAACGAGTTACAATTAAAGGCCTCAGCCTTTGGAACAACCAAAAGAAGGCAGAATTCATGTTTTTGTCTAGAATGTTTGAGAAATTAGTGTATTTCATGTCATGAAGTTATGAAAAACAACCAAAGTCATTAACATTTTATTTTGAACTTGAAGTCACAGCTCAGGAAAGCATCAGGCAAGAAAATAATAATGCTAAGAAAATCTCAGCAATAAACAAGCAGAGTTCTTGTGGTGGCACATCCTTCCCTGTACCTATCTGCAGGGGTGCGGGGAATGGCAAGCCAGTGGGTGAGCACTTGTATTTCAGAAGGATATCACCTTCACAAAGGCCCTGCTCAGGCCCAAGAGCTCTCTTCATAGGCTACTCGTGAAAGAAAAGGACTCAGATATTTTAAAATTAAGCTAAGTGATTCAAAAACCACCATGGGTGAAAATGCTCAAATATAAAGCCAATCCTACACCTGTTTCCCTTGTATCTTTTGGCCCTATCTGTGCAATGGAAAAGCATTTCTTTTGTACTCAAATGAGCTGAATGCAAATGGCAGCTACCTATAGTCCCAATCAGCTGTACTTGGAGATCTTTGTGTTTTGCTTGTTTTTCACACGACGGCTTAAACGCTCTCCTAGGGTAGGGTGGATGCTACCTGCCAGGTGGCTGCAGCAAACCACTCTTCCAAGCACATGGGGCTGATCCAGCCTTCATCTCTGCAGGTAAAAAACAAAAACAGAAAGTAGCAACGGGAAGCTAAAGATGTAAATGGTATGGCACTGGCATGAATTTTGTCCTAAATAGAGCTGTACCTCCCTTAGCTTTGAAACTGTGGACTGTGCGTCAAAATAAAATGTGGCAAATGGTTATGCAAATGAGGAAAGGAAAATGTGTTATTTCTAAGTGCGAGATCTTGCAAATGGATGTCTGCTGGCTGACAGAGCCCTGCCCTCACGTAGAGCTCTGAAAAGCTCTGCAAAAACAGTACAGGGCATCTCCGTTTATTGGCTTGCAGGATTAGGAGTGTTATATTAAGGGTAAAAAACAAAAACAGAAAGTTACAGTTTGGAAGGGTTTTTCTATAGACAGATTATCACTGCTTCAGAACTAAGTACCCACATGAAGACACAAAATTATTGCAATTCCTTTGTTAAAGGGATAATAGATGTGAATTTAATCAAACCTATCTATTCACATCAAACAGATCATAAGTTATCACTGATGATTACTGAATTCTGCTTAAGCATTTGAACTTCAGACAGGATGCTATGATAGTAAAATTGAGTAGGAAATGACCACAGGAAAGTGTGAAGCTGGCTATCCTATCTTCATCAAGAAGGAAAACAAACCCTAACACATTTTAAGCCTTGAAAAACAAGCTAGATGATCAGAAAATCTTTCTGGTGTTGATAATCTTTACAAGTTTCTGCTGTTTATTTGAACTCTAAAATCTAGCATTTTTAACCTCGTTCATTTGATAGCATGTTTATTTTCCAGCTATGTGGTATGTATCATAAAATTCATTAAATAATTGATTGGGAATCATCTGGGAAAATAAAAATGAACGAAGCCCCCATCTGACAGCTCTTTCCCCTAGTCCTGACAGAGCAACAAAAGGGGAGAGAGGATCAGAAGCTACCCTCTTCTGAGTAATTTGTTGTTGGTTTACAAGGTAACATTTACACTTTTGTGGCTAAAATCCCTCCGATCTCATGTGCTGTGGCTTTTCACAGGGTCAGCTGGCAGAAAAGCTTTGCACTTGTAATTTATGACATACATGACTTACACTGCAATTTTGTTAATTTTGTAGACCCAAGTTAGGCTGAGTTTCAAATTAGAGGGACCTTGAGGGAGAGGAAGATTTTTGAGATTGATCATCAGATCCTTATATTGCCTTTTTTGTTTGGTTGTTTTACACTAAAAAAAATAAAAGGCTTATTTTCCACTTTTCAAAATGGGAAAACTAGTCTGGAGTCTCTGTTTGAGTGCCCTAGCATTGGATGGAGAGACACATCTCTTTAGTTCCATCTTGCTCATGGTTTGCCATGAAAAGCAAGCTTCTCCCAATCAACCAGAATTTTATAGTGTTTATTCTTCACATAGAATACTTAAAGATTAATTTTTTAGCTCACAAGACTATTTTGGGAATAAAATTATTAATATTTATTCATTTAGTTTTCTTTCCTTAAAACTAACAGCTAATGTTTTAATTTTTAATACTGCTTCTGGTAGACCTGGTCCTAGAGGGAACATAAGGGTGCTCCTGGGAATCTTGTTAAATTTATAGCTGACCTATCCAGTATGACTCATCAGTCTTCAGAGAAATTAGAGGTCCATTTTGGTACTCCTTTGTCTAGGGTTTTTTGTCTGCAAGAGAAAGGGAGGGAGGAGGTGTTTAAACACTTACCAGCTCAGTAACTGTGTACAGTCTATAACTGAAAAACTCAGTTCTAAGTGCTGGTCAGGCCATACTGAATTTGATCTCATATGCAGAAGGAGAGAAAGGGATTATAGTCCGGTCAAGTTTGCTGAACCGCTGGTAAGTGGCTGGAGAAAAAACAATGTAAAGATGAAAAGAGTCAGCAGGTGTTTTTTGCTCCAGGCTGCCTTTCTGAGGATGAGCCAGCTAAAAAAAAAACCCAAACAAAAAACTAACAAAAACAAAACCCAAACCAACTGAATATTTATATTTGAAAACCAAAGTCCTTTTTGGGCATCCAAAAAAGGACTTATTTGTCTGAGATTCTTTTGATGAAATTTCTTACGACTTGTTGACACCTCCAGAAATTCCCCGTAGTTCCTAATGATCAGAAGAGGTTGTGCTGTCAGGAATAATGTGAGAAGCACAGACCAGATGCAGCCATGGCCTCTATCCTCCTGTGGCTTCAGGCATCTCACAGTGGCCCAGCTTCAAGGATTGGTCTTCAGAAGGGGCCATGCCCTTGGAGCAAATCTTTCCAAACTCTTCATCCCTTTGAAACCATGAGTCGTGCACATAATCTCTGAAGGTAGTATGGCATCTTTCTGTTGAGTATTTCCTGCCTGGCTGAAGTCAAGGAGGGACATCAATGCACACAGTCAATTAGAGAAGCTGTATGGCTAGTGAATCTTTACTTTGGCATGTCTGTGTGTGCTGGTTTGTCTGGGGTGGAGTTAATTTTCTTCACAGTAGCTAGTAGCTGATGGGAAGTGGTGAACAAATTCCTTGCTTTGCTTTGCTTTACTTGCATATGCAGCTTTCACTTTACCCATTAAACTATCTTTATCTCAACCCAGGAGTTTTTGCACTTTTATCCTTCCCAGGGTAGGTACCCACCATGGAGGGACTGAGTGAGCGGCTGTGTGAGGCTTTGTTGCCAGCTGGGGTTAATCCACAACACTGGATGAAAATCATGTTGCTGGGTTTGGTTTTCTCTATTAATTGTATCTTCATAGTGTGTTAAAGGTGTCAGGAACCTGAGAGGCTCCTTTTAGATTTATTTTTTTTTTGCTTAAGTTTCACATCTTAATTAAAAAATAAGGTGTTGCTTTTAGGAGTTTTTTTCCCACCTAGATAAATAGCATTAACAATGACAGAAAGGGATCAAGTTTCACAGGTGAATGACTTTTATATGATAAATCTCTAGGGAAATCTGAAGATTTAAAACGTACCTCTCTAAAATAAATGCAAAACAAAGCTACTGTATATATATATATATATGATAATCAGTTTCTATATTCTTAAGCATATATGCTCTGGTTGTGTGAATGAACATATGTGGATACAACTCACATATTTGTTGACAACTTTCTTCAGTGTGTGTGCTGCCATGCAGCAGAGGTGAACAGAAACCAATACTGAATTGTTTTCTCACCTTAGAGTTCCTTCTATAAATAAGGGCATTGGTCCTGCACTGGGCAGGGACAGCTGCAATGTACAGTGACTTGAGTGGTGACATGTGATGTGTTATCTGTATGGAGGATAACCTTTATTCAGATTTCAGAATCAGGCCCATAATCCAGCTGTTCCTACAGTATTCTCTATGGAGTGTTTGCATGCTTTGAAATGATCCTGTAGATGGTCTGCAGATGCTCTTGTGTGACTGCTCAGGGTCACGCAGGTAGAGGTGAGGTGTTCCGGCTTCTGCTCTTGTGTTGCTCTCAGATTACACTGTCCCTGCACCTCAGGAGATGTCCAGGACCTCCTACCTCTAGTGCTTCTCAGGATTCAGTACTGCACCACAGATGTGATCCTGGTGGTCTCAAACCTGCAGCAAGAACACAGAGGATGGGGAGGTTCCTCTTAGGTGGTGGGTTTACGCACTGGGTACGGAGTGGTTTGTGTGCTTACACTCCGTGCTGTTGTGGTTTCTGCTGGAGAAGAGAGAATCAAGCAGTGATGGTGGGCTGACAGCTCCCTTTGTATTGCATGAAAATGTTACCTGCCTTAGACAGATGGCAAGGTCGAGTTCTGTACAAAGCAATATTTAAATTACAGGCTGTGGAAATGTGTATTCTGACCTTTCTGTAAACTTTTTTACTACTCGCTCTTTTTGTTTTCATTCTTCCTTCACCAGTGTTTAAAAGGAAAAAAACATCCAGCAGAAGGTCTGAGACTGACATTTCCGAGTGAAACAGAGAGTGCAAAATTTCAGTTTGACCCTGGCACTGCAGCTGCTGAAATATTAATGGCATTAAATGCAGGTGAATCGGAAATGTGTGCGCAGGCCAAAGATTCCTCCAGGCGGTTTTTCTCGAGCTCGCCCACTCCCTGTGTCGCTGCCATCGGCTGGGTGTCTTCTCTGCTCACCCAAATGAGGAGTGACAGGGGTGATGAGGACGGCAGTTATTGCAGTAGCCTTTCTTTGATAGTGAAAGCTGTCCATCTGATCAGATTTAACAGGCAGCGTGGGTTGTTCAGGCAGTGCAAAGCCACTGTTGGAAATCACATAAGCCATCTGAGGAAAAAACAGGCACTCTCGCACAGTGCCAGCAGCCACTGCCCAGCCCGATACTGCAGAGGCTTGGGCACATGGGTGACTTCCTTGAGGTGAATCAGGACCTCAGGCTGGGCTGCATTATCTCACTAGAACCAAGCTCCACCTGTGATGTTCCTACATTTATTTTTTACATGTTTGTTGTAGCATGGGCTACCCCAGCATACGCTGCAGTAGTGAGGTAGGGGATCTACGTTCTCTTTCTGGGAATTGCTTGCTTCATTAAACAACTGTAGCCTGAAGTCTTGAAAATGAAATATTTGATGAATATTAAAAAACCACTCTGAGCTGTCTGTCCCAAACAGCTTAGAGGGTGGTGGTACTACACGGCTGTCAGGCACTAAGCTCCCGTAGCAGGAGGATTTTGGTGGTGTTAGGAGGTGAAATATTTGGAAGCAGGCACTCTCATGGCTGCCAGAACCATTTGAATTGTTAATTTACATCAGTGTCATGCCAGCTTTTTTACAGAAGTGGTTAATGAGGTAAAGCAGTTATTTCGATACTGCCACATTTAGATTGCTGGAAAATCTGCTGTGACATAAATGGACTTTAAAAAAATGCAATATAAAATTAAATGATTAATGATTCCCCCCTCTCATTTTTATTCAAACAAAATAAAGTTCTAAATGGGGATTTAAACGATTGCATATGTTCCCAAGGCACAGATTTCACTCCTTTCCCCTTTGAGAACCTGAATAAACCCCATGAGTTTATTCTCAAAGTTAGTTCTCCATCAAGTTTGTTGCCTCATTTTTCTTAAACTTTCTGCTCTTTTACCCCATCATTCTTCCCTCCCCCAACTGCCACCACACACCATCCTTGCTCACTTTCTTGCAAAGCTGCCAAGAAACTGTGCGCAAATTTAATGTCTGCTCGGTCTCTCAGTGACCTTGAAAAAATTACTTTGCATCATTAAAAATTCATAGAAATGAAATTTTTGTGAGGAGACTGGCACATGCAAAATTAGTACTTGTTGAAATGCAGCTGGAGTAATCCAACCTCCTGAACTTTTGAAATTGTAATTCTTATGAGAGCTAATTGCGGCCACCTTACAACTTGGATCAAGTGTTGCTGTTTGACTTCTTGAAATAATATCATTTTATGCATGATATACCTGTAAGCACGTGCAGTACACGATTCATAGCTTCGCAGAGACAAAAATGTTTAACGACTGTTAAGCGCTGATACACTGATAAGTGCTGTAACAGGATGCAATGCCTAAGAGGGATAGTTGGGAAGTAAGTAAATTATAATGCTTTGCTGCTGTTAGTGGGCTGCATAGAGCTCTGGGCAACATATCCACAATGTGACATTAATTAGTTGTGGTGCTAATTAAGTCCACGTCAGATGTGACTTCTCGGACTCTTGGAATTTAGCAGTCCATATTTTTTCCCCTTGGTTGTGCATTTGCAGGGGTGGAAAACCAAATAGCATGTTTGTGTGCTATGTTCCATGTAGTCTTGCTTTCCTGTAATACATGAAGAATGTTTTGCTGGGGGAAAAAACATAATTAAATGGTAACTACTGAAGTACAGCAGGTAGTAGCAAAGTGCATTTCGCTTTCTTTAGCAGCGTGGCAGGATGGAGGCTTTAGCAGATGTCACAGCTGAGGCACATAAAATGCAATGCTCCTGGCACCTGAGATGGAGGGATGCTGTCCCCGTGACACGAGCGCACCAGGTTGTTCAGCCCCTGGTGGAGGTAACCACTTGGGGTTTCCAAGTAATGACCAACATCCTTGTGGTCTGGCTCTCAGTTTTTGCCGTTTGTTCCTCAAAGGCTGCTTGTTAATACAGGAGAGCCATGCAGTGTATTGGGCATGATCCCAATTTCATAGATACCCACTGGGCACTTTCCGTCCACTTGCTGGATTTGAGATTTGGGTTCATTGCATCCATGGGAAAAGAAAGGGATACCTTTTATGCTTATGATCCATGGAGACTGTTTTACACTATCGTTATTTAAAAATCACAAACTTTTCAGATGATTTTCTGTGGAATTCAATGTGTGTCACCAGAAGTGTGATGTCCCATCCTCTCAAGCAGAGCTGGGAGAATACAAAGGCTGCAGCTGGCAGCAGCAGCAGCAGTATTTTGTTGTAAGTAGCTTTTGTTTGCCCAGCTCTGAAACATGCCTGGGAGCTCAGTGGACATGCTGAATACCAGTTGCAGCTCTGTCATTGAACATGCCACGGTCCATATTGCTGTCACAACGTAATTAAAAAATCATTGCTCTCAGTATTATTTGGCACTGTGGCTGAACCAAAGCAGTGAGCAGCTCAGATACGATGTGTCTGAATGAAAAGAAGTTTTACTGCCCAGCATATTTGCAGCCAAAGTCTGTGAGGATAGCAATATGTGCATAACTTTGGGGAACAAGCACCCTCCTTTTTGTTTTTTTTCTGCTTTGTTCCTGGTCATTTGTTTTCCTGCCTTTGTTATATGGTACCTTGGTTTTGTGAACACATCCTGTTGTCTTCCCTAGTGCCTTGCTGCTGGATGCCATTAGCATATATCTGGGCCACCCCTTGTGCAGACTTGTCCCCAGGTGAAAGCCCTTGTGGTCTGGGATGGAAAGAGGCTGCAATTTACTGAGTCCATTATCACCTCCGGACGTGTAGAATGGTAATGGAAGTGACAGAGGTGCAGCTGAAAATTGGCTCTTAATATTTTATGTGTTAAAGCTGAGGATTGGAAATCTCACACTGCTCTTCAGGGAAAATGAAGTGTGTGTGTCTTCCCCCACCCTCCCCCCTGCCCCTGCCCTCCCATCACATTCAACCATTGGGCAAATTGGCTTTCCTTTTACACCTACTCATGGTGGAAACACTATGCTTCAGTAGCAATCTTTTAAAAGACAGTGGCATAAAATAATATGAAGGAAGATGAGTTGTCCTGGGTGGTGGTATGATACCATCAGGATCACTGCTGCAGTGAAACTTTGGAGGATGTATATGCAAGATTATTTGTTCCTTTCTCTCTTTAAGTTAGGGATGAAACAAAATGACTGCTATGAAGCAGCATCTTAAAATGCTTTCCTTCACATCTTCTAATCTGTGACATGGGTAGTTTCATCTCCCTGTTCTAATGCTTGCAAATTACGCTCTTTTATCAAGGCAGCTCCCTTCCCCCTCCTCTGCATATACACACTGAACTACTATTCAAGATTACTGTTCATCTATTCACGTGTAATGTGTCATGGATACGTAATTTTAAATAGTTCCTTCTTCTAAATGACTTATGCAAATTGCAAATTAACTTCCTGGCCTTTCACCAAACTCTGTCTGCAGACTTTCTGCATTTTCTTGGTAGTGATTACGAGCAATATTAGATAAAATTGGTTCTTGCAGCTTGGCTTTATTAATTTCTTGTGTTCTTACATCAGTTAAAACACTTAGGACTGGCTGCTGCCATGATTCTTATTGACCAGAGATTTTTTGAGAGCTCTCTTCTGCTTAGCATCTCCTGTGCAAATGCTAAGACTGGGAGTAAGAGTACACTGCTGAAGGGTGTTGCCACACATACGAATGGGATTCTGGCTTTCCTTGAGTGCTCTGCATTTTTGAATGAGATATTCAGCAGAGTGTTCATAGCAATTGTATCACTTCCCTCGCAGGTGAGTCTTGCAGCAAACAGGCTCATGGGCCCTGTGTTGCAAGACACTGGCGGAGTTTAATGCCTCCAGTTGGTCTGTATTGTAATGGCCCCTAAATATAGTCACAGTCTGCTCCATAGCGTCAGTACCTTACTCTGTACTGTGCATAGTTTCTGCTGTCCTACTCACAACTTGGAATGTTTAAATATTAATGGGAACCACCATTTTGTAGTTGCCATCACTGTAATGGACTATGAGTTGTGTAGATAATAAGTTAGGCTTGGATTTAGGAAGCCTACGTACTAGCCATGGATCTGCAGAGACGATTTCTGTTCATTTGGATGCACGATTTCTCCATGACTTGATTCTTTGTTTTTAATGGGAAATAAACACTTTCTCAGTGACATAACTGTTACTAATTTGGAGAATGCTCAACTATGATGTCATAACCGCAATGGAAATGCCTAGGAAAAGTCGATATTACTCACCACTTTACAAATTGGTAAAATAAAGCCTTGAAAGAACTTTGTTATAGACAGGGCTGAGACATCATACCTAATCATGTCTGTATAGTATGATGAACTAATTTAACAAAACAGATAAGTGCCACCCACTCTCCCTGCTTCTCTTCTCTGCAGAGGCATGCTAGGATGTAGGGAACACCATTAGCTGTAGCTGGTTGAAACTGGGATGCAAGAGATAGATGTGCCACTTTGAGGAGTGAGGAAATTGCCAGGATAATAAACAACTTCTCTTCAGCAGTTCCCATTTGACTGTTGTCAGTCATGGAGGTTTTTTTAATTAAAAATTGTTACTATTGAAATAAGCAACCCTGAGTGCCATATGGGTGCACATAAAATACAAAGTCCAGCTTTTCCACACTATTTGTATTCTGTCTTTTTGCTTGTTCGGTTTTAAATAAAGAACCAGCAAATCACCCTGTTAAGATTTAATTGACTTAACACACACACAAAGTCCTAACTAAGAACAAGAAGCAAATGTTTCCTCTAATCTCAACAACATTTTATCTGAAAGAGAAGAAAACTACACATATTCAGATGTCATTACTTAATCATCATGCCTGCCCCCAATTTCTGTATTGCATGCCAAGTCTATTGCAAAGAGGCAATGAGTTTTACTAACAAAGAAAGCCCTTGTGCAGATGGTCAGAAGGAGCAGCATATTTGCAGGACACTATGGGAAGTCATAAAAGTATAAATGAAGATGCTCCAATAGCTTGAGCAAGGTGAGCAGAGAAGAATGGTATGGGAGTCAAAGTGAAACTGGGCAGCTGGATTTTTAAGTCCTTTTTCAGGATATTGGAAAGTATTGGCAAGGGGAGGAAGAAAAAAATAACTAAGATTTTTCTCCATATGAGATGATTAAGGTGAGTAAATAATGAACTGCAATGTTAAAATGTGGTTTGAGCTCTTAAGACTGCAGGCTTTTGGATCTGAAATTTGAATTTGTAGTTAGTCTTGCTGAAAATGAAATTATGCAGATGTTTTGTCTTTTGCAAAATACAAATTTGGAGAAGGAGGTAACTTTTTTTTTTTTTTAAAATGTTTCTATGTGTTTTTCAACCCTACTGTTTTAGGGTTTTAAAATGTAGGGGGTAATTTCTTGACTATCGTGATAAATATTCTTCAGGTTGGGGTAAAAACAAAAGTCAAATTATAAAGCATCCTCATGAACAATTGTAAAAAGTTGAGTTTGGATGTGATCTAATGCTCATGGATTCTATTAGCTTAAGGTACAAATGCTTGAAATAATGAGGAGTCATATTCAACCATTTCAGCAGCCTGACCTGTTTGAGGATGCTGCTAGGTTGCTCCACACATGAGGAGCTTTGTATAAAGGCACATTCATTTCTGGTGTCCCGTTAAATCCTGGGTCCTGGCTGGAAGTGTTGCCCAATGCTGTTTGAACAGGCCGGCTGTTATGATGGGACTGTATCTCTTTCTTGCTTCAGAAAGGTGGAAATGGGTTAGATTGAGTTCTTTGTATTTCAAGATTTTCTGTTGGCTGGTGTTGTCCTTGATGCTTCACAACTTAGGAATATCTGCCTGGGCCATGATTTCCTTGTCACCCACATGCGATTACCGAGGCAGGGAGCACAGTGGTCAGTTTAATGCTGTGGCAGGAGAAAATAAAGTGCAGATCTTTGATACACTAGAACTCTACCTCCTCTTGCATGCCATGGGATGGCTGAGACATCTTATTTCCATTCCACATACTTATTACTCACATCAAGTGTAAATAGGGCTATTGATGCTTCACTATTGGGTTGGTTCTTTTTCCAGGTGCATTCAGAGCAAGAAATGAAAAGACCTTCTTTTGGTTAGGTCTTTATGACAGCTGCACAAAGTGTAAAAGGACCAACCTGGGCAACTTTGCAAGCTAGAAGTTTCTGATTGATCATGAAGCCATTTTTCTTATTTATTTATTTATTTTGCTGTTTGGCATTAGATTAATTGCCTAATGTTTGAGAGAGAGGGAGTGTGTTTCTTCCTATTTGCTATATGTTATTCCTTAATTTTGACTGTTCATTTTTTTCCTAGAACTATCTCAGTCAGTGAATTAACAAAGAAAGAAGCATTACTGTATGATTTAAATAACTAGCTTCTTCTAGGTTATTTTGCAAATACTTCTAAGTAACATATATCCCCAAATTCAAGGTGAATGTACAGACTATTCTCATTTGATGAAGGCAAGACGGTAATGTTACATATGAAATTCATTCTCATAACAAATGATAATGAAGATGTTTTAACATGATTTTGCACAAATAAATCATACATTTTTAAAAGTGAATACTCCTTAATACATATTAATCTACTTTTATAATTTGCCTGATGGGAATCAATTACTACTCCTGTTCTGCTCACAGTCCACTGAGGGAAGATATCCTTAGGATTTTCAGGTGAAGAAGGATCTGAAAAAGTAAAATACTCAATTATGCTCGATTTACATTGTGTAAAGGGATCTATTGATTTAAGGAGAAAACAAGAGAGAGAAATAATTTCATTGTAGCAGTTGGCTTTTCGTACATTTCTAAAGCAGATGGCCTAATGGTCTAAGCATCTGGTTTGAAATATCTGCCTTCCCTAGGGCCATCAGCTCAAATTTAGACAGGCTTCATTTATAACTTTATTTTCAAGACAGATCATTTGGGCTGACTCTCTGGTTGGTTACAGGAGGATTTTTGCTTGGGTAACGCCACTGATACTGGCTTAAAGGGCTTCATGCCATTCACAGGGTTGATTTTTCAAGCTTGACCTTAAAAATAGAAGTTCAGTTGTCTATGTGTCATTTTTTAAGAGGATCCCTGTGCCTCAGAGGTATTTGTCCTGGTGTCATTGTTCAGAATTTCCCTCATGTCCCTACTGCTGTGCAACATTTCTGGGATGGATGATATTGTTGTGTCTCTTCTGTGCTTTGAGTATTTAACTGAAAATCTTGGAAATTACATCTGAATTTAGACAGAAAGCTTTTGGGTAAAAGCGGGTAAGTGTGTTTAGAGTGAATAAAACATTAACTCTAATATATCAAATAAAACAAGAGTGTTGCATCCTCGGTGTTAATTGCATGAGATTTTACAAGATAAGGCTTGTTATGTGCCTTGAGTCACACTTAAGTCTTGCTTTGCTGTCTGCTGTCTGTCACACAGAGTGTTTCCTCAGACACCATCTAATAAAACCAGGAGGTGTATTTTCTTGTAATAAAGAGGCAAATCTGAAACAACAGTGGGAGAATCGGAGGGCAATGGGAGGGCAGGTTCATTTTATGATCATTGTGTCAAATTGTTTACGCTATCATGTATTCCTCATTGCTGAAATTGTCTAACAGATTTCCTGCAGATTTTGTATTATGCTGCGCTACAGCTGGTGACCTATATGCTGTCATCTGCATGGTTTTTTTATACTAAGAATTTGAGTATGAATTAGTTTTCTTCCCTACTATTTATTGATAGCATGTTTTTAGAAAAGTGGGGGGGGGAGAAGAATAACAGGGAGATTTATAAGTCAAATGATAAGAACAGAATTTAGCCTGCTGTATAGTAATTGAGTGGCAAAACCAATTCCCCCTGTAGAAGAGAGATTAATCAAAAGATTAACCAAACCCACTTGCTAACAGTGGTTCTTAGGACAGTCCGGAATATGTAGTAGGCAAAATTAATCCTTCCAAATTGCTAAGAAACTCATGGACTTTGAGATTTAAGCTAGAGCGCTGCATTTAGTAAAACATTTCCAATCAACGTGTCATATTTGTAATTCTTTTTTGTTTTGCTTTGGAAACATAAAATCACTGTGATGTTCATGCCAGGGGTCAAACCTGGGCTGTGGCATATTATGTCCCTCAGTTCCTGCACAGGTCATATGGGGCTAGGGCTCTGGAGACTGCTCCAAGTTGTATTGTGTATCAATTCAGAAGAAAATTAGGTGACCATAGTTGATTTGAGGAGAAATCCTTTAGCTTGTGTCCCGTCAGCATTTTTGCCCATCTCTAGACAGGATCCCAGAGCAGTTGATGTAGGCACTAGGCTGATGGCTTTTAGCAACTTCAGGGTCTGGCTACATAAGCGAAGGGATCCTTCGTTAGTCAGCTGTATTGATTTTATGTTGCCTTTGTACAATCGCAGCCCTACTGCAGAAAAAGGTCTTAGTCCACCGTATAGGATGTCACAGAGCTTTGATGGTGTATTCTATATCTCTAGGGATGATCAAGGGCTATAATGAAGAGCATGGCTTATTAAGGGGTGTCTGTGTGGGTTAACTTAATAGGTGACCTGAGCCATTCTGTAGAAATATTTAGTACAAATGATTTCTGCTGTGGTTAGAATTTAAAATAATCTCTTTCTCAAATCTGGTTCCCAATGGGTTTATTGTGATCAAGGAAAAATTAAGAAAGAAATTAAAAATAAACAATGTTGAAAACATAACCGGGAATCCTGCACAATTAATTTAGTAAAGAGGTTGGTTTTCCTTAAATGCCTTTCATAGGGCAAGGGAGAAATCCGCATGAGAAAGACAAAGATTTATGGAAATTTCACTGCAATGTTCTGTTTTTTACAAGCTCTTTCCTTTGCCAAAGCTCAAAGAAATCACAGCAAACTGTGAATGAGGCAGCAGCTTTGTCTTTTTTTTGTTATTTTTTTAAATTTTTGTGTTCATAATCATAATTACATATTCAGCGCTTCACTTTCCAAACTGTCACCTTCCCTCCTCAAACTGCTTTCAAATCCCGTGGAGCTCCTGCAAGGGAGCAACGTGTCACTTGTGCCCATCGGCTTCTGACACATCAGTGTACTCAAGGACCTGGAAGAAGAGTTAATCCCTCCTGCTCTTGTCCCACTTTTCTTTCTCTCAAATTTTCTCAGTCCAAATTTTCCTGGAAGTTGTTTTTTCTAACATAATCAGAGATCAAGCGGGAACCTGAGTTCCATGAACCCTGGCTGCTTTGCTTCTGTTCCTGAGCTTTAGTCTTGTAACTATCCTGCCATATTTTTGGGAATAAACACTTCTGCTCCTGGCCCTTCCCACACTGGGACCTGGTGTGTCAGGGGGGACATCTGACACATTCCTGGAGAGAGTGCTCTGCCCAACACTGGCTGGAGATGGCAACAGTCAGAGGGGCCAAAGACAGTCTTGAAAACCTCTCCTGATCTAGAGCAGGCAAGGCTAGGAGATACCATGACACATGGGGGTACAAACAGGGTTTCCTTTGCTGCGAGAACCAGTGTGTTTCTTAACTGTCAAGTGCTGGGGTCCAGAAAGCTGTGGTTCTCCCTAGAGCTGTGAAATGCAATATAACTTTTTTCTTACCTATAAGAAGTTCTCTGGAGGGTTAGGTAAGCTGGCAAATGTCCTGAGTTTACCATTCCCTTCCCTCTTACTGAATTTTTTTGTTCCACGCTATGAAGTTTCTCTGAGCACACAGAAAATTATTGTAGAAGTATGGGGTGATTAAAACCAGATAGCAGAACAGTAGGACCCTGTAGACTTCCTGAAGAGTTTTCTTCAGAGGATAATGTAGTAACTCAGTATTTTGCTGTTGTTCACTCTTTTTGCCATTTTAGAGACCTTTAAAAATGTGCTTCTTTTCTACAAAAATGGATTCATTCTTGTTGATTAGCTACTTTTCTTTCTGGGTGATGGCCAAATATAAAATACTTAAGCAAAGCTGTGATGGGTCATCACAACTAGCACTGTTGATTCTTCATCAGATATTCTGTGACTTGTTATCATATATTCTGTGTGAGGTTACTCATTTTTGCTGCAGAAAATTATCAACCTTTTTTTCAGCACTGGTCCCTTCAGTATTTTGAGGGAGGCAAAAAAAACCAAAAACAAAAAAACAAAACCACGAAACTAAACCAATATTTCTTGGATAGTTTAAGACTGAACTGCTGCAGACATGGTCCCGTTGCTTTGCCTGGCAGGGCACTGGAACACTGCTGGAGTTTTGGGGCTGTTGTAATTTCTGTGCAGTTTCCTTTTGACATACTGCAGTTTTGAGCTTCTGAGGTCCCCTGAGGCTTTATGTGGATTGAGAGAGCCCTAGTTAAGCTTGATTTGATGCAGCACTCTTGGATCCAAGACAAAGCAAAGCTTTTGTATTTCCTGAAGAGCACATTACCCTCAGAGCGCTTAATTTGTACCCTCTACTTCTGCTAGTAAAAGAAGCAGTGCTGCTCTGCCCTCCATGGGGTAGTAGCAGGTGTTTATTCCGTTCTGCCTCCCCTGTACATCTGTTTAAACCATAGTTATTTACCTGTATTTGCCTGCAGATCTTGACAAGGGTTCTTGTATAAATAAGGTGATAAAAATGAGGCACAGGAGGATATTTTGCTTTGAGCCTGGTGCACATCTGGAGGCCTATTTTGTCCCTTTTGTGCCTGTGCAAAAGGGTATCTCAGAAAGCAAGGGAAAGAAAATATCTGTTAGCAAATATGTGATAACGCTTCACAAATAAGACAAGTGGGAGAAGAGCAAGAAAAATACTATCCACCAATGTTGTGATAGAGATAGAAAGTCTTGCAGCTGAGTTGGCAATGTACAGAAAATCTAATCCCCATGATATTTTCCCAGGCCTAATCTGATGGTGTCTTTTCACTGCTGAGTGTTACAGTATTTATTCTCATCCTTGGTCACAACTCATGCAGCAGATACAAGTATGGGATGGCATAATACTCCTGTTCTCAGTCTATCAGCTCATAAATATCTCTGATGCAGAAGCCCCTTGCAGCAATGCCAGGGGAGTGGCAGCACACACAGGCCAACGTGCTTGTGGTCCATCTCATGCTGTAGTGTTTGACCAAACAAAATATAGTCACGAGTGTTTTATATGGCAGCAGGCACCCTCCTGCCCAGCCCACACAGATGCTGGAGAGTCACCTGTGTTGTGCAGGGATGGAACTATCCCAGTTTCCCCAAGATCAGTGGGCAGACTGCTGATGAGCAGCAAAACATATGAGATGCTGCTCCATGATGTCAGGTGTTACATAGTTCTTATTTACACGGGCCAAGGTCTGGGAAAAAAGAAGTAACCAGAGTGAGATCCAGCATCCAAGGATGCCACAGGGCAGGGAATAACGATACAGAGATGAAGCAGCAGCTTAGGAGTGTTTTTGCTGCACCCAGGTGGTCTTTGCAGAATAGAGGTATTAGAGCTTCGAAATTCACCTCCTTTTATTCTTCATTTGCATCCCCAGATTATTTTGTTAGGGATCAGTAGTAACATAATTTCTGTAAATGCTTGCATTTTTTCCTGGAAAGTCAAGGACTAGAGCATTCTGCAGCCTACAGAAGTTAGAACAGATCTTTCATTGCCTGCTGTGTGCAGGGATCGGGCAATAAAGGTTAGGTTCAGAGAGCCAATATCATGCATGTGATCCTCCTGAGATTTCATGAAAAGACGTGACATGCACCAGTGTGGGGCCGCAGACGCTGCACAATAGAAGCACACAGGAAGTATGTAAGAATCATTAGACACAGGTGCTCCTTCATGTCTAGAAATCCAGGAGAGCAAAGCCACATGTCCAGGCAAGGAGATGAGAAAGTAACAAAGTGTGCAAGCCTTGCATTAATCCTTGCTAGCCAGTTCTTGCACTCTCCCTTGCTTCATCTGTATGCAATACCAAGAACAAGGGGAGCTCCATTTTGACTGGGCTCTAAGTAATGCAAGCTATAAGTACAAAAAATTAAAAACCATACTGGGGTCCTTTTATGTAATCTATGTAAGCCTATCTGGGTAGTATGTGTTTGCTATGCCTGTTCCTCTCATATTTTTTGTGCTGCGTTTCTGTTATTTTATATGCCCAAGATACTTATTTTCTAAAACTGGAGGGAGGAGTGGCACTGACTAGAAAGATAAATCTGATTTACCTGCAGTGCTAAAAAAAAATGATGAAGAGGTGGTCTCTGGGTAGAAGAGGGCAAATACATTAAATGCATTTTCCATACAGCAGAGCTCCTTTATTGGTTTGGTTTTGGGGTTTTTTTGTAGTTTGGTTTGGTTTGGTTTCAGGGAATGAATGAGATCTGCGCACTTTATTAATAGTCAGGAGCATGAGTGAGCTGGATTTTAGCCACAGCCCTGCTGTTATCTCTAATGCACAAATAAACTACAGCTAAATTGAGGAATTAATCACATGAAATTTTTGGTCCCTGATAAGGAAAATGCCACTCTGGTTTTATTCATTTTGAGCCAGAAAAACAATTTAGCTGAGTTCCTCTGGATGAACAGTTTGCTTCTTTTTCGGCATCGTACAGCATTAGATCTTATCATTGCTGCTGCATTAGTGTGTCTAAGCAGCATTATGTTGATTATATCTGCCTTCTTCAACTCTACTGCTAAATGAACTGGGACAGAAAAGCTAATTACCCCTTTACTATGGGGGAAAGTTTCCTGTTGTTCACTCTACCCACTGCAAAGAAATGCAATCTGAGGCCCACAAGCCTTGGCAGTTTTGTTTTTCCCTGTAGAGTTTGGGCGTTCCATAAAAGGTAGGTTTTGGGAGGGTTTGGCATTCAGACATCTCTGGGACCTGGACCTGTGGACAGACGCAGTGGCAGCTTTATTCCAAAATATGCAGATTCCTTTTATTATATAATATGCCAAAAATGGGAAAAGGCTAGATTGCAAATCTGATTTATAATGTTCCTTGGTCTACTAACTGCCTTCCACAGGCCAAGGAATATTGCTAAACTGTGGGCTGCCAATACCTGCACTTCAGGAAAGAATGGAGGCAGTGGGTACAGAGGCAACTCACTGATTTTAGTAAAAAGAGGTGAAGGAAATGGCTGGATCTGGGACTAGAAAATGGCACTAGACTAGAGGCAGAAAGGAATGCAGCCTAACAAATCATGCAAGTAGAGGTAGGCTCCAAACTTCAAGCTGCATCCTTTATGGGGCACTGATAGGTTTGCTGTATGTGCAGCCCCACTTGGCACTATAAATGTTATAAAACATAGTCATAAAAAATAACAAGTATGTCTGAGGAAACCATGACCAGATTATAAAAAAGTATTCTAGTTTCACTGAATGAACTATTTCCTGAAAGTGATTAACTCAGATGGAGTAATAAATGAAGTAATAAATATCTGCATTTGATCCTCTGGGTTTAATCCATGAGACAAGATTTATGACTAGAACCATTAACTCTTGTACTAGCAAAATACTACTCATCTCTCATCTGCATTTTATTGATTTGGAAGGTTTGTATTCAGACAGGTACATCTTGGCTCTCAGTTGAAGTAGGGAAAACTTTTGAGAATATTTCACAATAAAATTATGCAGAATAAGATCCTAAAGCAATGTCTTCTGGTGTATGCAGCATTTTGCTGGTTATTCTGAAATTAGGCTGTGGTCTGACTGAAACCTAAAAAAACTGAGGAAATCCATTTAAAGCTTCAGTCAGATTTGAATTCATGCTGCTGTTGCCAAACAGAATCATATGACTTGGAAGGGACCCACAAGGATCATTGAGTGCAACTGCTGGCTCTGCACAGGTGTGGTGGGTTGTCTTCTCCTGCCTCGACTTGGAGAGGGCTACTATGGGGAAATAAATTCTGGCTCAGTCAGACCCACCACAACAGGACAACCCCAAAAATCACACCATGTGCTTGAGAGTGTTGTCCAAATGCTACTTGAACTCTGTCAGGCTTTGTGCTGTGACTGCTTCCCTGGGAAGCCTGTTCCAGTGCCCAACCACCCTCTGGATGGAGAACCTATTGCTAATATCTGACCTACACCTCCACAGCTTCATACCAGTTCCTCAAGTCATATCACTGATCAACAGAGAAAAGAGATCAGTGCCTATCCCTCTGCTTCCCTTCATGAAGATGTTGAAGGCTGCAATGAGGTCTCCCCTCAATCTCCTCTTCTCCAGACTGAGCAGTCCAAGTGACCTCATCTGCTCCTTGTATGGCTTCCCCTCTAGGCCCTTCACCATCTTCGATGCTCTTCTTTGGATGCTTCTTTTGGTGTTGTGGCACCCTGTTTAAGGTGAGGCCTCACCAGTGCAGAGCAGAGCAGGACAATCCCCTCCCTCAACCGGCTGGCGAGGCTTTGCCTGATGCCCCCCAGGACACAGTTGGCCCTCCTGGCTGCCAGGGCACTGCTGACTCACATTCAACTTGCCATTGAGCAGGGCCCCCAGATCCCTTTTCATGTTGCCGCTTTCCAGCATCTCATTCCCCAGTCTGTCTGTACAACAGAGTTGCCCCATTCCAGGTGCAGAATCCAGCACTTGCCCTTGTTAAACTTCATGTGGTTGGTGATTGCCCAGTCCTCTAATTTGCTGAGGTCTCTCAGCAGGGCCTCCCTGCCTTCGAGGGAGTCAACAACTTTTCCACAGTTTCCTTCACTTCTTTCCTCTAAAAGCAGTGATTTTCCTCTGTTTCTGGCTGCCAAACGATCTGCAATATTGGCTGACAGTAACAGCATCATAGCTATTAAGCTCAAGTGAAATCTGTTTCTTCCTTAAGTCATTTGAAAATGGATTTTTAGCTTATAGGGCTAGAAAAAAAACCCTGCTAAATAAAAGTTTCACAGATTAGCTAGAAGCAATATCCTACCTAATGTTGCTTTAATTGAATTAGTGTAGAAGAGCCCTGCTGTCTGTGTATCATATAATCAATAATATATGTCTGTGTATCATATATTTTTACAGTGGTCAAAAGTAAGGACTAAGTTCTGTGTGTGTATGTATGCACACACACACATATATGCATATGTAGTAAAAAATACCCACTGCTTTAAGTGAGTCCAAGTGCCTATATTCAGGTTGCTACTTCTAACACTAATGGGGAAATAAGTTCCTTTTCAGTGTGCTTTCAGGCACTAATATAGTAAGTGTTACTATCCACAGCATTCAAGGTTCCATAACATCAGTGAGAGCTTAATTATAAAATATTACCCCATAACAAGGGTATGCAATGTTTCGTTAGTATAAACATTAAAGCTGCTCCAATTACAGGTTTCCCTGTAGCTGCTTTGGAGAGCACATACCTCTCTGCCTCCTTTCAATAAGCAGGGAAAGGTTGTAATGCATGTTATGGGCTGATCGTGAGCGTGGTCTACTGTACTAGCAGAATAGTCCATTAACATTAAAGAAAGTCTTTGGAAGATAAGATTTTGATGTCCTATGGCCAGGTAGGATTTCACCTAGGCTGCACAAATTAAAGCAGGTATGTAATTTTTTGCAGATTTTGGACCTTAAGACCAAACACTGCCCTGAGGGAGGGCCTTTTAAAGTCATTAATAACAAAATAGAGCTATGCAACTAAACGTCTGAAGGAAGATTTCTTTATTGTTTTTGTTTTGTTGTTGTTGTTGTTGTTGGGTTTTTTTTGTTGTTGTTTTTTGTTTTGGTTTGGGTTTTTTGTTTGTTTTTTTTTTTTAAAGTTGGTGATGTGGCAAGTTGTGAAGCTTTGGTTTGGTATGAGTATTGGTAAGGTCATTTAAATTAGTGAGCTGCACAGAACTTTCCCCACTTCTTATTTGATAATTTTTGTTGGTCAGTTTGAAGTTGAAATGTTCAAAGGGTGTGTGCACTCTAGTTTAGCACCCACATTCTCAGGCTTCTGTGCAGTAGTGCTGCCTGCAACCTGTTCCCAACCAGCCCTGTGGACTTTGCTGTGGCTGGAACTGACTTGTGTCACCTGGGTTGATAGCACTGATACAAACAATTAGTCACAGCTAATGATGGGATGTGCTGAATTTGAGGAACTTCTTGGAGCTGCCCATGAGAGGCAGTAATATTGTCAGAATTTAGTTTGCCTCTGCACTGACACAAATCGTGTGCTCAGGTGAGGCGTGATGCTCTGCAGACCAGATCACCTCAGGCTTGTCAGAGGAGGAGGCAGGCAAAGATGGTAAAAACCGTAGAACCTAAATCACGGGCATTCGCAACCTAATGGTGGATGTAGCTGGGAGCTATGACCTACTGTTCTCAGGAATGCTTTTGGAAATGAAAATTCTGCTGTGCCACTCAGAATACTCTTGTGTCAAAGGTTCTGTCACACTGTAATGCTGCTCTAGGTTTTGTGATGCTGTGCTCTGCTTCTCTGCGGTGCGCTTCTGTGCAGTGTTGGGTGCACTTTGCTTGCGGAGCTCTCTCTGACCTTTGGGATGTGTCACCCAGGGTGGCTGTACATGTGTAAGTTGGAGAGGCCACACTGTGCTCAGATGCTCTCATGGGTACCTTAGCACACTTTTGCTCTTGATCATTTGTCAATTTTATGCAATAGTAAAAGCATTCACACACTCCTTTGTATCTAGTAGATCTGTAAGGAAAAAATTGTCTGAGTACAACCAAAGCCAAACTGAAAAATAGATGCCTCTCCCCTTTGGAGGTAATTCTGGGGATCCAGATGTCTTTCATCTGCTGCAGTATCCAAATGCCTGGCTTCAAATACTGGTATACTGTACAAACATGGGGTGGGTGGTGGCCATGCAGTGTGCTGGGCACCAGGCAAGTGAGATGTCTGGGCTCCACCAACTGTCATAGGAGCAGAAATGCAGAATAGCTCATTCTGCATCACTGCAGTTTGCTGGTGGCGTAACCCCACAGAACCTAACCCCTGGCCCTGCTTGTGGGAGCTCCTCTGATCATCCCACTCCCTTCCCTGTCCAGGATCAGGGACTGATAAAGACATGAGCAGGCAGGACTCTTCAGGGCCGTGGGTCTGGCCCATAACATCCTTTGTCTGTGCACTTGAGCAACCCATTTCTTCCCCTTTGGTTTGATCTTTCAAGCCCTTGCACAGGAGAATATTCGGTTTTCATTTGATTCTTCTGTCTCTAATCAACATGACTACAGGGACACAGCCCTGTACAAGATCAGGCTCTCTGGTTTGTAAAGCTGTGTGCAGTTCATCTCTTTTGGTAAACTTTTTTTCTTACTTTCAGCTCTACCAAAAAGGAAATGGTCAGAAAATGTATTACTAGCTCAGAGACTTACAAATCTATCAGTTAATAATGGCTGGAAGGATTTCTCTATTTCTATGTAGAGTGAAGATCGATAAATATTTAATAAAGATCCATTTTTTTAACTAATACGGATTTTGAGATACAGGATTGCTAAATTACCTATAAAGATGAGTTTTAGTACAGAAAAAGAAAAAGATCACATATAAAATTTTAGCCCTGGGAATTTTATGTGTTAATCAGTTTGCTTAGTAAAATGCAATAAGGTTGTTGCAGTTATGAGCAAGATACTTTGCAGAAATATGACGCTTGCATCTGTCTCATTTATTAATGTGAATCACAAAAATAAATGGCAAATACAAAGCATTCAGCCAAAGTTGTGTTAACTCCCAAGATGGCTTTCTTGTTCTGTTGCCTCACTAGCTTAAGTTTAAAATGACAGCACTGCAGATCTGATGTCTCTGTACTGAATTTTTAAATAATCCTTAGAAGAAAGAAAAATCAGGCATCTAACCAATTAAGACTGGGGATTTAGATTCAGTTACAGACACTTCAAAGAAAGCCAAGTTTGCCCAAAAAGACATTTTCCCATGTCACTTCTGGTTCAGATGTGAACTGTTAGATGTATTTGGGAAAAAAAAAAAAGGCTGTTTGTTTCATATTTAAAAGCCATCTAAACAAGTTTGTGTTTGTAAAAATGACCACCATGTTTAAAAAGTAATTGTATATATTATAACATAATAAGACAATAAATAATGCATGTCTGTCTGTATCTGTCTATCCATCCATCTAGCCATCCATCCATGTAAATCCATGCCTCTTAACTGTGAAATTCCAAATAGCAAAAAATGCCCTGATATACTCTGTTTTTTCCTAATAATGATTCTGAACCCAAGCTGCTTTGGAGAGCACATACCTCTCTGCCTCCTTTCAATAAGCAGGAAAAGGTGTAAGATATAAGCAAAGGTGTCAGATATAAGCAACTCTTATTTTAATCAGGCTTGCTTTTGAATCTGAATTTTCTATGTAACAGAGTGCGACCAAAATGCAGATGCCCCCATGCGTTTAGTAATGACTTTTTGTGCTTGGCCTTTCTTATCGGCAGGAAGAAGTCTGTTGATAAACCATTATTGGCATTTATAATTTGTTACACTTTGCTGGCATGCACTCTGCATTATATGAAGTGGGAGCATGTCAGGCTTCACTTGTGTCCAGGCAGTATTTGGGATTATCTAGAAGGGGGCCAGGACTGTCCTCCTGAGCAGAAAATGCATACAGGGACACAGCCCTGCTCGAGTGGTTGGTCTCTGTGAATCCAAGGCCTGGGACCTCTTGAGTCCAAATCCCTGCATTGTCTCCAAGGGCTACATGGTGTTTTCTGTTATCTGCTAGTGGCAGGTAAAGGCCCTACCGCCCTTGGAGGAGGCTTGGTGAGATGTTTGGGGTCTGAAGGGCAGGCCAGGGAGCACGCCTCCCTCATGGGAAGCATTGCTGCTTTGCATCAAGGTGGCTGCTACCAGCCACAGGCTGCACAGACTCCAGGGATGCCAGTTTTAATAACTGAAAACTTTGCTGCCCTACACAATTCAGATCTTTACACACTTCTGTGAAAACATCTCAATTGGTTTTGCTACAGGTAAAAGACCTGTGCCTGTGGGCAAGTGCTGGCTGCCTGCTGATCCTGGCAGCTGGAAATGGCCATTTCACTGCCAGGCATGGTGATGGCTGGAGTGGCACAGAGAGTGTGGAAGCTTATCCCTATGGTGCCCGGCAAGGGGACAAGTCTGCCGGGATGCTGTGGGACAGCCTGGTGCTGGCAGCCCCCAGGCCCTGGGAATGGGCACCCCAACAAAGCCCCAGTGCCAGGATTTTATGCTGCAGGCTTTTCTCATTCATTCAGGATGCAGATAATTAAATAATCTCTCTAAGCTTTGTTGTCACAGTGGGACACCCCTGAGGGAGAGCTGTGAGGAGGCGTGGCGGGCCACTCTCAGCATGTCTGCCTTGTCCCACAGGGACTTGGCAACTTCTGTATGGGGGTCATGGCAGTATCTGGCATGTGGCAGGAGTGTTTACTATAGAGGAGGGGATGGACAAGGCAGGGGTGAGGTTGAGTGGTGATGCAGAGACAATGAGAGAAATACTTGGCATGGTAGGATGCCAGGGAGACCAGTGCTGCAGAGCAGTAGTATTCACACTAGTAACATAACTCTGGCTGCTTTTGCATCTCTATTATGAATAATTGAAATTTCTTCTGTGGATTTAGTAAGCCCTTTATTTATTAACCTGGTGGTTTAGCTCTTATTTACCAAGTTAAACCAAACCTATGCTTGCCTGGCTGCAATGGACAAAACAAGAGAACTGCTGTTGCTGTGTTATGAAATTAAAGTCAGGCCAAAAATAAAGAAGATAGGAAGGCTTTTATTGTATTTTCTGCCTTTGTATTCTCTGCTAGATCTCCCTGGAGAGAGTAAGTTGTGTGGGAAGTCCTTCTGAAGAAGATCTCTGCTGTCTCCAGGGCTTTAAAGCTAAGGACCCTCCCAGCTGATGGATAAGCATTGGTTTTCTTCTTGCTGGAACCTATGTACACAGCTGCTTTCTGCCACAGCTCCTAATATTGCCATCAAAATGCACCTTCTCCCCAGAAAAGGCTGATCCAGCCTGAGAACTTGCTCCATCCATTTATTCTGGCTCCTCTATTTCTTCTGCAGTGGAGTTGCGCTGGGGCTGCGTTTCTCTTGGTGATTTGCAGATAGGTTAAGTATTAACTGGGTCTGCTGGAATTTTGTGTTTGGTTCCACAGTTGGCCTTTGTCCATGAACCCCATTAAAGCTTTTATGCTGCAATTTAGGCTAAGAAATTCTATTTTATGAATTTTATAGTCCTCAAGGTATCACGGTGAATGGCAGATTGGATTATACAAATGAAGACAGTTTTACTGAGAGCCTGTTAAAGGCTCTATGCTAATTTTATAACTTAGTTTATAAAGTGCTTCTGCTAACATCAAATTGATTGTAAGCAAAGAGGCAGAGCCTGTTTGGTCTTTTGATACATTACTTCTTTGTAGAATCAACACAGTTGTGGCATTCAGTTGAGAGTGTCAGATAATAGTGGTGGGTTCCCAGCATTTGATCATTTATGATCCACATACGTTTTCTGTGCAAACATTTTCCCTTTTCTGATGCTTGTTTTTGCTGACCCTCTCTAGTCAGGAGACCTGGTTCCTTTATTAATCTGTAAATCAGAGATATTTATTTGGCTTCTGCAATTTCAGTATGGGTTTGGTCATGTTCCAGTGGAAAAAATGTTGCTTTGACCAACCACTGTGATGTCTGTTTTTCCAGGCAGGAGACAGAAGAGAGAGCAGAGATAAGATACAGTCAAACAGAGGATGAACAGAGGGACCATTCTGTTCTCCTGTGGGCAAAAGGCCAAATGTAATATGTTGCAGAATAAGACAACATGACCTTATATACGTGTGCTTAATATTAGGGGGAAAAAAAACTTGAACTGAGAGTGTTTGCAATAGAAGGAATGTGCATGTTTCTTTGTAATAAACTAGCAGTTTGTAAAAGGGAGAATTTTCTTTTATCTTTCTGACTAGCTGTGGACTCAGGGTGCAGTTACAATGCTGTTTACATTCACAACCATACTCAGATCTATTCATAATGAAGGCAGATGAAGACAGGCTCCTCTAATGGCTGGAAAGAGTCCAGAGTATGTCAGAAATTTCTGAGACCCTTTTTAGGGTGCACTGCAGCTAATTAAATCCAAGGGGAAAAAAAAAAGAAGAAAAAATTATAGAAGAAGTGCAAATACAGATTGCAGAACTAACCTTAAGGGTCTTTGCTATTCCTAAGCTATCTTCACTTGAATCTAATTTTTAGGGGGAATAACTGCATTTATTTACATTTCTTAAGTACATCTTGCTTTCCTGGTAGGATGGCCACTGCTTTCCTCCTTTTGCTTCCAGCTTTATGCACCACATTGATACCTGAAACTGTTTCTTTTCGCTTCCATGTGTAGGCATCCGTGTGTGTCTTGTTTGCTCCTCTTTGAGGATGTCTGGGAGTCTGGGCACACCACTGAGAGTCTGATAACAAAGTACAACTGGAGGTGTGTATATAGCTTAGGCTTCAGGCACATAATGTCTTTCTGAGGGTTGCACTGGACATCAGCAGGCTCTTGACAGACTCAAATAAACTGCAAAGAACGGCTCAGGGCTGTTTTTGCATCAGTGTGCAGGGTTGCAGGGCAAGGTAAGGCTGGGCTACTCCATAGAAAATGTTGTCCCTGGGACACCCTGAAAGCGAGGTTTAGAGAAGCAGATAGGGTGCAGCTATCCATGAACCAGGGCAGCTGAGCAGTTACTGTCAGGGCCTCCATCTCCTGGGAAAAGCTTGCTCAATCCCCCAGCTACTGCCATTTCAACTGGACTACCTTAAATAAACAGAGCAAGGGGTATCAGAGCTTTTAGCTGTTTTTTTCAGAAGCCATTATAAGGAACTGATAGGGCAGCTGGTGAAAGGGAAAGATGGTTTGGAGCTAAAGATCCGTGTGGTGCCTGAAGACTGGCTCTGTAAGAGATGGCTTCATGGCAGAGAGATACTGGAGCAGATTTGTTGCAGGGGGAATAGTTGCTGGGCTTTCCCACTTGACCTCTGGTGGGAGTATATGAGCTTCAGGGGCTCACAAAGAGCTTTGCAGAGAAGCTGTCTGCTCTTCTGATGCTCACAGGTCTGTACTGAGGCTCAGAGGCCAGTGGCTACTGTCTCCTCTGGGCCCCTCTGTTTATTTGCCTTTAGAGAGCCTTTGAAATCCTGTTATATGAAGTCTTGTGTAAATATGTTTTTTTTAACCCCCACAGTTTAATGTGAATAAAAAAAAGACTTCTGTGTTCCTGCATTTGCTGAGCTTCTTTCCCACTGAGGAATATGAAGTTGTTTTAAATAACTAGTTAAGTGGCTTTAGAACTTGAGGAGGAATGTGCAAGAGTATGGATGCAGACCCTGAATTTGTAAATCTTCAGATGTGATCCTGTGGATTAGCTACAGGAATATGTTTTGGAGTATTTGAGGTAAAATATACAGGCTGCAGGCCTAGGCTCTGTTGTGCTTAATAATGCCAAATATATGAACAGATAAATGTAGATAACAAATATTATGGCAGTAACAAAACTCACAAGGTCCCCAGGAACCTCAGCGAAAAGCTGCAGAGAACCTTTTTTCCATGTATGCTGGTGCAAAGCTTTATTTTGAGATCAGACTTTGGTTCTACATTGCCAATCTGCAAAGCTGAAAATGTAAGAGCAGCATGAGCAATTGGATGAGTGACATGACTGAAAGACTTCATTCAGTGTTCTCAGTTCAAAAGTGATCTTTTTTTCAATCTACTAATTTTTATTTCTTCTTTGCAAGTCAGTTACTATTAAGTTTCCAAATATTTTCTGCTGTTACATGTGTAAGCACATCTATATGTTTGTGTGGGTGTATAATTAAGTGGACTTATTTAATGATTTTTTCTATGGAGCCATTTTGGGTCTATTTCTTGGTGCAAACAGATGTTGGGAAGATACCAGGTTGTCATGTCCCACTAATAACTAGAGCATCTGCCCTCTAAAAGTTTACTTTCATCTTGAAGAATAAATTCCTGATTTTCCTTTGCTGGAGAAAATGTGGAAAAACTGGGAGACATAGGGAATATCTGAATGGCAATTATTAAGGTCTTTTTATCCCCCTATTTCCTAACCATCCTGTAAATGGAGGGATTTTTAATGTGGCTACCACTGGGACAAAAGCAGCCCTGAGCTACCTGAGGTGGTAACTTGCTTACAACTTAGTTGCTTTTGGATAGCCATGGAATGGGAGGGTAGTTCCCAAGGTCTGGAAACAGAATGGGATTTGTGGGGTAAAAGAGAGGTCTGGAGCATGGCTGGCTATCACAGAGAGCTCACAGGTTTTGCAGTGTTTTGGGGTGCCATTAGACACCAGCTGCTAGACTGCAGCTGCTCTTTGTGATTTCTAACCCGCAGCGCTGTGGGCAGAAGCCTGACACTGTAAATTAGGCATGCCAGGACCATCACTTGAAATCTGCAGATTCTTTTTTTGTATTATTTCCCTTTTCTTTTTCCATCCTCACTCTCCTAAATGGCCAAAGTGAGAAGGTTCAATTGGTTTGGTTCTCTTGGCAGTGCTATGTCTGGTACAGGTGGAAGAAAAAGGTAGTTGAACAGGAAGTCAGAAGGAGAGGGGGAGTGCACTCTACATCCCCCAGGGACATCCTCCTCCTTTGGGGTGATTGCCAGGAAGGAGGTAAAATGACACTTTGAAGGAGCAACACTCCAGATCATCCTTCAGGGAGGCCAGGCATCTTCTTTTTTTCATTTTCCTGTCCCATCCTGCTCTCACATACGTGCCTCTTGATTTCATGAGCCTCTCACTCAGTAAGAGTGATGTGACAGTACCTTTAGCTGTTGAATCCTGCTAATACATGAGAGATTTTCCCTGAGTGCCTTAACTGGATGGTGTCAGACAAACAATATTTCTTCCAATGCTCCCTGTGTTTTAATGAAAACAAGGCCATTCCTTTGACATTATGTGATGCTTTTGTTTTATACAGATTACACCGAAATTCTCAGTTATGATGTTATTACAGTTTATAATCTCCTGAAACTCAATTATGAATCCTCTTGTAGTAACAAGTACCTGTCACGTATGCAAATGCCTTATCTCATGAGAGCAGCTGGGCACAGAGGGTGCCCTTTGCTGAACGCTTCAAGGTATGTGCTGAGATTGCTTGTTTCTTTTTTTGTGAGTTTATCCCAAAAGAAACCTGCCCTCCAAAAAATCAATAATGCTTCTATATTTATCTAGGGGTTTTTGTTGTTTTTCTTATCTTTGCCAACACAAATCCCAACCAGAAAAGTTACTGAAGAAGAAAGACAAATTTTGACTGGCTGCTACCACAAAAACCTTGTTACTCAAAATTTGTAGGGTTTCATGCTGTATCTGCAATCTTTCTCATCTGTGATACTCAACAGCTCCTTTTGCATCTTAAAAACAAAAATTGCAATTCTTTGTAGTTTCCTGCAGTATTTCTATGTCCTTGGAAATATGTGGTGAGCAGACAGGGCTTTGCTTTTCTACCTCCCAGCCAAGGAGATCATGTCCTCTTACCAGCAGAAATTTAAAGATCTGAATTTCTTAAAAACTGTCCAGCCTAATCAAAGGACTTGAGTCACCTCAAGCATTTTTCTGCCTACACTGCTCTTCTCCTAATGATAAGGGTTGTTCATCTTTGTGCAACACTGGGGAAAAACCGCAAACTCGGAAAACTACCACTCGTCCCTGCTATATAAGTAATTAAGGAAGTTGTTGTATTAACATGCAGAAAGTGAAGCAAGATTGTATTCTCTACTAAGACCCTGGGGAGAGAGAGATACTAGGGCTTTATCGTAGGAACACTGGGTCTTTGTCTCAGCTAATTGAAATGTCATAAGCTGTGCATCAGTTAACAGGTTCAGATACATCTCCATTGCAAAATCCACAGCTGACACAGCAGCTTTCTCTGGAAAAATCCTGGCCTTCCTGCCAGCCCTTTGACTTTAGAAGTGAGGGTAAGTGGGAGAGAAGGTTAAAAGGAAGAAAAGGGAGAAAACGGGGAGGAAAAAAAAAAAAGCTAGGGCCTAATTGAGGTTAGACGTGATTTTATTTTAGAGAATGTTTTCTTAACAGAATATTGCAACCCTCCGCGCCTCATGCTTTGGATTGAATTACTGTTGATAGAGATAAGCTCCATTAGGGCTGTCATTTCCAAAGGAGGCTTTTTCCTGTCTGTTATTCTCCCTGCCTCCCCCAGACCTTAGGTACAGTGGTACAAACATTAACAGAGCAGGCCATGAGGATGAACTTTTTATTACTATACTAGTGCAGGCAATGTAGGAAATTAATATTTCATGTGTGCCTCTCTTCACAGGGCATGTTTCGATTACCGGCTCCTGGTGCCTCAGCTTGGCAGCTGGCTATGAGGTCTGTTATCTTAAGCAGGGTCATGAACTTATTTTTGTTTCTTGCTGGCTGTTTTTAGGGAACCAGTGAGGGGACTGGCCATGTTGTGTTGGGCAGAGTGCCCTGGGGGCTGTCTTAGCATTGCCTTGAGAGGAGCTGAGCATCGGGATGTGCACAGCACTCTGAGTGCTGCCCCCAAAGCTGTAGAGTTGTGTTGCATATTCGTACCAGGAAGTCAGCTTGGAAAGCAACAGTTACTGAAGTGGTTGAAATAGTTTTCTCTGCACTTCATAGCAAGTAGATAGGCAATGCTACAGACAGATGTACAGCCAAGGTGCAAGTAGGACAAGCTGCCATTTGGTGTGATAACCCTGTTGTATGTTTGTACAACACTGACTGACACAGGCGTGGTCTCTTAGGCTGGGGCTGGCAGTAGGTATGCTGCCCAAAAAACCCCATGTGCTTGGGAATCCCAAGTTATGGCTGGGTCCTGCGCCTCTTTTCTCTTCCTCAACCACTTTGCGAGGAGCAGCTGCAATTTCACCTTCACTAAGCATTGCACTATTTCTGCAAGGTGGCTAAGTGCTGCTGTACCATTTGTTCAGCAGGCAGGCAGTTGTTGAATGGCCAGCCAAAGCGATACAGGACTTGTCATGAAGTTCAGGATGGTTTTCAGGATTCCAGTGCTCACTTGCTTTTTTCTTTACTGTGATTTTAATGAATGCTTATCACATACATATGCAAGGCAAAAAGCATGAGTCAATACACACTGAAACCCGAGACCACGCAGGCAGCATTCTGCCCCAGATACACTCACCCAGGAATAATAGCCTCTTAATGTCTTCAGAGCATTAATATGCTTAAAGTGAATTTAAAGAAAAGGTAACAGAATTGTGAATTAAATATTGATCCTGGTATTTCATTGTTGAATTGCAGGCATTCAGTTGCCCGTGGATTATTCTGCCATCAAATCACAGCAGCTAGAGATGGAAAAGCCATACAATTATCCCATTCATCTCCTTGGCAATGGAAGAGTATTCTCCACAGTACATTTTCATAGTGGTTGAAGTTGATTATTTAGTTCCAGTTACTGACAGTCTACTAACAGCTTAGGCTGTATTCCCATTTTTGTCAGCTCTCCCATCATGTTAACGCCTTATATAGAGGTCTGCCCTACCTTCTGGATGGGGATCATGTTAGTGGTTTTGAATATGAACTTGTAAATTAAGCCAAAGTTCCCCCCTAACTTTTTTTCTGTTCAACTTCATTTCTGACTGCATGTGTTCTTGATCCACCTGTACTTTATAAAATAATCAAGGCGAGTAAAATGCCTCCAAATGAGTAATTTAGGGAGAACAGACATGTCAGTATTTCTCAGCCTTAATTATTTTTCTTTCAAAAGTGCCCCTGGTCACTAGCCTCCAGTGGATGGCTTTCTGATTTTTTATACTTCTAGATAAATTGAGGCAAAATATCTCTGCCAAAACCTCTAGCATTCACATAATTTTTCTCCCTGCCATTAGAGAATTATTCTTCAGCAATCCATAGTTACAGAATTTAGTCTGATGGAAAGGAAATATTAGCTTTCACTGTTATTGACAATCTCCTACCTTAGCCCTTCAGGATCTTCTCTCTCCTTAAAACTGCCCTGTTTTATCCCAGGCCATTTTGCTGTCAGGGAAAAATTAGCTGCACACTGGTAAACATCAAAGGGCAGGGGATAGTTTTCTGATTGCTCAAGTTCCTTTAAATCATTTATGTATTCACTCATTCATTTTTTTGGCCACTGAATGTGTGTGAACAAGGTTTTCTTGATGGGACTGGGCAGCCAGAAAGGTACCAGATGGAAAGGTTGGCAGAGATGGGGTCATGAGAGAGCGAGGATGAGTCTGTGAAGTTTATTTAAAAAAGAAAGCACTGGTGATTGAGGTGAGGGGTGAAGGCTGGTATGGGTCTGGGGAGAAGATGAAATGCTTGAAGGTGGATAAAAGGACTTTTCTTCTGTGTGTATGTACACTGCAGAAGCAAGTAGCAAATGGCAGCTGGGGCAACAGCAGCAGACTGGAATATGCTCAGCATCCCTGCGTGCTGCTGGGCTGTGTCCAGCACCATGGGGGGACAGGGTGTACCAGGGGGCTGTTGGGCTGTCTGTGCCCACATATTTCATCTGCCTCTGGAGGTGATGTGAGAGTGAAAGGAAAGCTTTGTGGCTCAGAGCAGCATCAGGAAGTTTCCAGAGGGACCACGGTAAAGAGGCTTAGTTTTGACAGGTGAGGGTACAGGACTCCCAGATGAAGTGACATCAGATAAATGACTTCCATTTTCAACCACATCTCTGGTGCGGAGTTTTGTGAAGGAAGATTTCCAGGCACAAAGAGAGGAATTTGACTGTTTCTGGGGATTGCAACCAGAAAGAAGTAAGTCAGTAAAAGAAAGTCCAGTTTTAAAGAAGACAGACAACCATGTGACAGCAAGTCTATTAGACCTCCAGGCACATAAAATTAAAGAATTCTGCTCAGTCACAAGATGACACCAAGATATGTCAAGCTTTCGACCTCAGAGCTTATAAAATGGCTTATAGTCTTGGCTTTGCTTTTACTTTGAACATCCCAATTGAGTGCTGAGCAAAAGAATAGCCGGAGAGCAAGCAGGCTGAAGATGAGCCTGTGCAACAGAGCTGCTTCTTTGAAGGTGCATGGCCTTTTGCTGCCACACAGCTTTATCATCTGAGGCTCATCAAGTTTTTAACCTCACAAAATGAACTAGGCAAAGGGAAAGGAAATTGCACAAAGAGAAATTGTTACATCTGTCTGCAGTTTAAGCCGAGTCTCGAGTTCAGGTTACAGAGTTAAGTAAGGTTCACAGGAGTTATTTTAATATTTCAGTAACTGCTGTCAAAACCGTAGTTGCGCTTATGACTGGCAAAGTAGAATAACCTACAGGAAACGTTATCTGTGCTGAAGAATTCACAGTCTGAGACAGGGATACTTTATGTAAGCTTAGAGTGTAATATTAAAAGGAGCTACTGTCTCCCATGATAGTTGTTCATGAAATAAATGTATTGCCAGTTATTGTAGCTATGCTATGTAACCTCCAAAACAATTGCCATTGTCACCTCCAAACAACAGTTTGTGGACTTTTATCTTCTATTTGATGATTCACGTGGCCATTCTCTCTAAATGTGAACTGTGTCTCCAATACTGATGGCTATCTAAAGCAAGAAATCATCCTGCTTCTTTCTTCTTACCTTATATTGGTGTACAGCTTATGGCACATGCAATTGACTGCTCTTGAACCTCAGTATATTCTGTATATTTCTGTCCCTTGCAATATGAGTGTGAAAGAAAAAAATGATAAGAAGTTGTGGGTGATATGGGCCCCATGGGCCTCATACCTTAAGCAGTTATCTTCGGACATAAAATTTTTGTTTTAATAATTTTATACTTCAGCCATGGCATTTCATGATTACATACTTCTTATAGTTAGCCGATTTTTAAAATTCCACTACTTTCATTAACTTCCATGCCAATTCTCATGTAAAATACTTGTGTTTGAACAGATTAAAAAAATTATTACAAAGAAGGGATCAGATATCTTTCTCTGTTCTCACAGGCCCAGTTTGAGTGGGCTGAGATTAAAAGAAAGGAGTAGATCTTCTGAAAATCTCTCAAAGGGGAAAGATAATTAAGCATGGGGACAGTTGCCTGAAGAAGTGGTCAGGTCTGCACTGATGAGCTTTAAAAACTCATCAGGTACATGTCATAAGCATGTCATGATCTAAGTTGAGCGGATTTTGCCTGCAGAATGGAGGGCAATGGCTGTTTTTAGTGATTCTCAAGAGACTTTCATGAAAGAATGCAGCAGTTGCTAGTGTTCTGCCTGGATTTACCTCTCCTTGTGCAGACAGGGTTGTAGTATTAAAGGTTTGTAAGCACCTAAAACAGTGCTGTATTTGTAACAGTGCAGTAGTTTGGAATCACAACATAATTGCAAAGGAAGGTCAGTGACCTTATTGAGAGTTAAATTGTGGTCCAAAAGGGAGTAAGTTTTTGGCAAACAAAACTAGCCAAATTTAGCAAAGCAGAAGAGAATAAATCAGTGGGCAAATGCCTGTCTGTTATTGTTTAAACTGTAACACTCTTCTCTTTCAAGGTTGCTCTCCAGTTGAACCTTAGGCAGTTGCAAACAGAAAGTTTAGGACCTCCTTCCTGACTAAATAACAGCTCTGGAAAGCAGGTGCAGATTTACAGGGTGGTGGTGAATGACTGCAGAGACCTTGGCACTCCATTTCCACTGGTGGGTGTAGAGTGTCCTCCCAGTTCATACAGTGTGGTTCACAACTCTTCCATCCACTCAGCGTGTAGTTTATTTAAGAAGCAGTCAACCTCCATTCTGGATGGCATGTTGTAATAACAGGTGGAGGGGGCTACAGAACTCCAGTTTTGCAGCTTTTCTCTCAGTAGATGTTGCCATCAAGGCAGCTCTGGAAAGAGGAGGAGAAGAGGTAATTCTTAGTTCTTTTGGCTTACTGTGATTATCTATTTCAGTGTGAAATATTGGAGATGTGTTTCTGGTGCTTTTGCTAAGAGCACTTTGGGACAAATGCTGATAATCAAGCATGGCCCATGCTGGTAGGAATACTCTCCAGCAACCCGAATGCAACGATGCCATCCCACAAGCATTGAACCACTCCGAGCGACTACTTGCTTTCAGTTGTTCTAAAGAACTGCAAAGTGATCCATACTGCGTAGGAAATGAATGTGTGTGGGTAAGAATGGACAATCAAGCAAGCAAAAATAAGTTTTCAAGTGTTTTATGGTTTTTCCATCCAGCTTTGCACACGAAGGAAAGCTTTCTGGAGAGTCAGTGTTGGACTGTCAGTTGAGGAAACTGAGGAAGCGTGCCCATGTATGTGTGGATTTTCAAAAACAGCCATCCTTGTTTTGGGTGTTGTGTCCCAGGTGGAACAAGAGACATGTTCCCTTCCCTGCCACACAGAGCTCTGACTGATTGATGTAGTATGCCCAGGAAGAAAAGAAATACTTGTCCAAAGAGATTTCCCATATCTGTGAGAGGAACAAGCTGTGCTGTTTTTTCTTTTGCTTTTTGGTATTGAAAGCTCTGCTTTTCCTCTTTAATAGATGACTGTGTTTGATGAAGGTTTTTTTGAACTGCCTGAATGGTTAGGTGTTGGAGATCTATAGGCAGCTGGTGTTTGTTTAGTAAATGATGTCCCTGTAATTGTAGTAAAAGACAGGCCTCAGTGGGCTGTAAGTACTCTCTGTTCCCTTGTGTGATACCATTGTCCAAATGTACGTTTCAGACCTCAGGTTGTTTGCTCTCCAGTTTCTTTCTTTTTCATTACATTTCCCCCTCCCTCTCTCCCACCAGGTTATTACACTGAAACAAGACCAAACCAAGTAATTCATGTAATAACCCTTTCAGAAGGAAGGAGAGCTTTCTTTATACAACAGTTGTCATTGCAATCTTATTCATTGTTGTTTGCAAACCATCAGTGTTCCCCTGTTACCTGAATAATGTGACAAAGATGACAATGAACATGTATGCAGTGGATACCACTACTGCTAAATGCTCCTACCTACCTGCATGAAAAATTGGTGATTGGAAATGGCACACTGTAATCTGTTTTCCAAAGTCGATTGCATGTCTGCACTGTGGAAGGTTAGAAAGGGAACTCTGTTGGTTAGAGAGTGCATGGGATTTTGTGATCGTATGAGCAGCCAGATGAGAACTTAAATGGCTGACTATGTCTCTCCTCATTTTCCTCCTATGATGTTGTTCTTGTAGATGTAGAGGAATTTTAGGTAATTTACAGGATCAGTAGAGTGCCACCAAGATCCCAAAGCTCACCAGACATTCATGTGAATATCTAAAACTGTAGGGTCAGAGGAAAAAGTGGCTTTGGGGAAGCCTTTTTATCAAGTTACATTTCCTATATAAAAGTTCACTTTGTTTTGTGTTTCACATACACTGATATAATTATAAAAAGAGCTTGTCTTCTGGTGTCTTGACGCTTTTGTTTCTGTTTCTTTTGAGATTCTAGTTTATAGAAGTCGATGTTATGTGCAAGGCCTGGAAAATACACCAGTGGGACTTCTACAGGAGTTAACCTTTCATTGTCTTGGACACTGCATGGTCATTATTAGCTCATGTCAGCTGGGTTGTTTCCTCTGTTTTGCCTCCAAGCTACCAATCTGCTCGTCTAGAAGTGCTAGTGCAGTGTAATTGAGAGCAGAGAGTACTCTGAACATGCCTGACATGCAGGTGACACTGGGTTGTACCTTGGAGTCAAATCCATCCTGAATCTGATAAATCTGAATCCATCAGGAGAGTGTAATTGAGAGAGGAAAGGAAATTGTGAATTCTTTGAACCTTGCAGAGATTAATCGGTTCATCAAACTCCAAGTCCAGGCTTTCCAAATAAGATCACTCTGCCCCTTAACTCTTTATGCAGTAAATCTGAACATCTGATATTTTACTTCTGATGAACCACTGGCAGAAAGCCCAGGAACACAGAGCCTTGAACTGTCCTACAATAAACATTTCAAAGTCTCCAGATCTGGGAGTGGAAAACTGTGTCCCATAGGATCTGGGCACACCCTGTGGCTAGGTTTGCATCTGACTGTGGTTTAACAAATGCAATTAAGATTTAAAAATTGCCTTCAGATTCAGAGTTGGATTGAATTGCTGTAGGACAGAGAGTTAAATTTACATTCCTCACCAAAAGATCACAAGGACAAGAAAGGGTGACATTGCAGGTTGTCTGATACTCTTCTGAAAGAACAGTTATTTGTTCAGTATGAAGGAGAAGCACGACCTCCTTTCAATATTATTTTTTCTCTTCAAGCATATCTGGCAGAATTAGAACTGCAATAAATCTGTCCTGATAATGATGCAAATGTGTGAAATTTCAGATCTCCTTCAACAACCTTTTGCTCTTAGTTTGTTTCTTTTCAGCTGTCAAGCTNAAATTATACTTTCTCGTTTTTTCCTGGCTTCACTTCCCATTCTCCTCATTGATACTCCAAAGACAAATCTCTGAGGGAGCCAAATAATTGGAATCTTCAGGGTACGAATTGTTCATTTTCCACTAAATATGAAACCCATCATGTTGAACTGTGAATACAGCAGGATGCACTTAGCAGGTGCATGAAAATGAAAATAAAAGGACACTGATTGAAAGGAGAGGGAAGGAAAAGCATGAAAGTGACATTTCCTCAACTCATCCAAAATATACAGAACTATTTTAACTGCTTTCATAACAGATACCATGCAAAGAGACCCAATTAATTTTATCTTCATGCTGCTATACAATCTGTGTAATTCTTTTGGTCACCAAAATGTCTTAGGTACATTATATTATTCATACAGACTTCACTCCTTGGTAAAAGAAATCACATTTAATCTCATTTTCTCTTCATCTATGGATTGATCTGCCTGTGAACAGTTCCAAATCTTAGCAGGGAAAAAAGTGTAAGTAATAACAACCTGATAAATTCTGGAAGAAACATTCAAGAGAAAGCATATTCGCATCAGACAGAGATCCATGTCTAAATAGAGGAGCACATAGTGCATGAATGTAATATGTGATTGTGTTTAAAGATATAATGCCTTCTAACTTGGTATATTGAAGTGATGAAGTGCAAGAGATCACAGTATCCTTACAGTTCTCATGAGGGAAATGGACGGAACGCTAACAATATCAAATGAAACTCTAATTCTTTGCATAGTTGCAGGGAATCAAATCCATTTCTACAGTTCCTTGAACCAGATTTGCCTTTGGTTTCTGCTTCTGGAAACCAGCAACAGTTTGTGAATCAGCAAAAAAAAAGGGATTTTTTCAAAACCCTCAGAGAAAAGTGCTGGTTCAGTTGAGCAGTCGCAGGGAAGTGGCAGGAGTTTTCTGAAACTTCTGTGCAAGAATGCAGGATGGGAACGTCAAGTTGCCCTCAAGTTTTAGGAATGGGTGCCTTGTTTCCTTTGCAGAACTGGAGCCTGGTAAGTCCTAGCATTTTTATCATAGTCTTCACTTCAGCCTGTAGTAAACATTACAGGCTTCTCAGTATGCCTGAGCTGAATGTTTTGATCTCCAAAGATATCGGAGAGGGAAAATGATACAATTGACTGGAATTTGCTTTTGGCAGCAGAGTATAATTGGTTTGCAAGTGGGTACTCTGAGATTCATTCTCCAGAAACTATGAAGAGGGAGGATGAAACTATGAAGAAGGTAGATTGATTTCATATTTAAATATGAAACTGTCTCATTTTCTGGTTTCATTGTCAGCTCAGAAGCCAGTCACGGTTGAAGAATAGTTTTCCGGTTTTCTCTGGTTTACAAGGCTTTTGGAAAGCTTTGGTGCAGTTTTCAGTGATCCTGGGCCAAATTCAACTCAATACAGTGGTCTGGGTAAATCTGGATGAGTGTATAATTTCATGCACATAGTATAGAGGAATCAGCAAATTGCATAAGTTTCTTTTTCTGCCTATGGGCTAATGCAGATGCACTTATACAGTAAAGTTTTTGGGTAATTCCAAATGCTGAATTTGTTATGTGGCCCTAAGTTATTTTTTTAATCCCCAAAGAAGGCAGCATTTGATGCTTTATGTTTATGTTGTCTCATCTGAATAGAAATCACAAGTGTAAAACTTGTTTATCTCCTTAAAGTGAAAGCATGAAAATTAGTCTTGTAATAAAAATTGAATTTGCTAAATCTAGAGACCCAGCTGAGATCAGCTCACCTTTGAGAGAAAGTCCATAGAGTGCCTGTGGCCATTTGTCATTCAGTAGGTGGGAGAACCATCTGCATTTGAACGTGGAAAAACGGCCATAGAAGAGGGGAAAGCAGCACAACTTTCACTGACAACAGATTTCAGTGGCTCCTTCATATTCAGATGAGAACTGAGAGGGAATTGAGACCTTATCTGGAGCACCACTTGTTCTCCAGTTTGCTGCCCACATAGCCCCATCTTTCCCTGCCCCTTTCTCCCAGTAGATCACAGAAGTACAGGCAAGTCTGCCTCAAGGGCTTATTTTTGCAGTTTGTAGCATCTTCTCCCATCTGGCCTGGTAACCACACAGTAAGTGTGTATTTGTTACAATGTGGGTGGGAAGCCTCTTGGAATATAGGACAGAGAGCCTGCCCTGTTTTTTTAATTTAACAAATGCGCATTTATCAAGCTGCTGAGGGGAGAGAAACCCAGGTATTCCTGCCTGTGTGCCTACTAGAATTCAAAAAACACCTTTAGAGGTATAAACAGTCTTGAAACCCCATAGGATTTAAAGACAGACATAAAGCATATGCAAACTTTTAGAAAGATAAGTAGTTAGCTCCATCCTTATTGTGTTTTTACTGATTCTATAAAACATCTTAAAGCAGGGATTTAAAAATGCTTCTTGTATTCCTCCTCATGCACTCATCTTTGCATGGTTTGCACATTTCAGGGGGCTTATTTCGGAAGACTGGATTTGGATAGTGCTTCTCCTTTTCATTATTTTAAGTCATTTTCTTAACAGTGATTGTACTTAACATTAATGCCTAAACTAATAGGCAGAGTGATTATCATTGACCTTTATTTTCTTGTCTTCTCTTTATCGGTCCAAGGGTAAATGTGATGTTAATATACGTATGTTGGTCTGAAGTTGACATCAGAGGCTTATGCCTCTTAAAAATTATCCTTTGTGTGTTTCTTTTAATACAGACAATGTTTTTAGGGTTTTGCTTATAATACACATACACTTTTTTTGCCCTCTAATGACTTTATTTGTGATATAGCTATAAAGGAAAAGGTACGTTGGTTCCTCTGTGAGGCTGTGACTGATCGTAGCATATTGTGTTGTACCTTACTTTACTTAAGGGGTTCTAGCGACAACAAAAGTCAGAAAAATTTAGAACAGCAGGGAAAGCCTTGCTATTCAGAGGCAGATTATCTTTAATCCTCTTCCCTTCCTTGTGCCTGATGTGATCTGCACATACAAGCATCCATGTGTACACAACTACTTGTACAGTTTAAGTTTCTCTTGCCCTCCCTCAGAGCCAGAAGCATAAATCTTGTTTCTCTAATAAAGGCATTTAAAGCACAAAGTTATGAAAATATTCTCTCTGTTTCTGTGTGGGGTATGTCACTGGCAGTAGGAATCATTTATCTTCCCTGTCACTTAGTTTCCTTGTTGAAGTCTCTAGGGGCAGCAACATTTGGTTTTCTTGAAATTTTCAATAAAGGGCAGGCAAATAATGTCTTTCTCTGGCTTTCTCCAGCTCAGTTCTACTGAGAGTGTCTTGCAGGGACAATTACCCTGTGCCATTGCTAGAATTTTGGTAATCATTGTTATTGCAGCATTTGTCCCTTTCCTGACAAATCACATTATTCCCATGGCTGCAGACCATTAGTGAGCCCAGGGGAGGCAGGAGAGGATTGTGGCTGGCAGCTCTCCCATGGGCAGAGACAGCCCAAGAAGGTCAAAAAAAGAGCCCATTTGGGTATTCTCCTGTACCTCTGAGCTGCCAGCTGTGTAGCACTTAGGGTACTTGATACCCACTTCCCTGCCTGGGGCTGGCTTCTGTTTTAGCTTGGCAGTGCTGCACCCACTGCCCTCCCTACACTTTCTCCCTTTAGGGAGGGTTTTTTTTCCGTGGGCTTCTGACTCTGCCAAAACATTTGGCAATATGCAGTCACTTAAACATCAGCAGTGCCTGGAAATCATGCAGCTTTGCTAAAATACCCTTTCTTCCTTGTCTTTTGTGTGTATTTTTTTTTTTTAGCTTGCTACTTGGTTTAGTTTCAGGCTTTGGCTTTTCTGGCAATACAGCCAGGAAGGATAGCAGATGTCATGGTCTAGCTGAAGTTTTGAGGTCTATGCAGTGAAAAGTGGCCAGAGCTTTTTAGCCTTATGTCAGGCACTGCACAGGCAGCTGTTGGGCACTGTCAGTGTGGAACATCACCAAGGCTGAGAGAGCAAATACATCCATGATACTGCTCATTACATTAAATGGCTCTGTGCTGGGTGGCAGTTCTCTCTTTATAACATTAACATTAGGGGACAGGAAGGTCTTAAGACATCAATAACTAAAGCCTTATCTTGACTTGAAATTCTTCCCCTGTTCAGTTCTTGATTCCAAACACTCAGCTGCAAAATCCCCAAAGAGGGCAGTTCGTAATTCTCACCTAGTCTTTATATAACCAGCTGTGTTTTCTGCATCCCAAGGGTGATGTGAGTCTCCAGGTGTCTTACTTAAGCTTTATTAACTCTTGTGTTTCTTTTCTAATATGGATGTTTCCCTTATCTTTTGGCACATAGAGAGAAGTGAAGATGCATTACGTATTTCCTACTATATAGATTTTTCTGTTAATCTAAATAGCCTGGTTTGGAGAGACAGACAAGGATGGTGGTGATTTGAAACATAAACACAGAGAGTCTCTGATCTTCTCTGAGATTGCTTTACAAACACTGAAGAAAGCTGGTTTTTTATCACTTCCTTTTTGCTTTCTTTCCCCAGAAATCTTCACCCCAGAAACAACCTGTACATGGTACTGCTTTCATGTGTGCCACTTTCATATGGCACTGCACCTTGGTGAAAAGACACTTTCGGTGTGTCAGACAGGATGATTAAACTTACCTTCAGTTTAGCTTCAGTTTAGCGTCTAGACTTCTAAGCACAGCTGTATTGGCAATTGTTACCATTGGAAAACAGATGCTTTGCTCTCTCAGTGAGGCAGGAAGTTTGCTTGAGGTTCTTGCTCTCTAGGAATTTTTAGATTTTGTTGGTATTTGTTTGTAGTGTTTCCATTTGCTGTGGACAGAATGAATATGCTACCACGCCAATCTTTTGCAAGTTTCCGTTGTTAGAATTTATGTAGAGTTTAGATGGAAGCAAATGAATCAAAGCGGTAGCAAGATTAGTTCCTTCAGTTCTCTTTCTACCTTTGCCACAGTGTGTTATTTAATGCAGGTGCTTCGCTGGGAATCTCAGTACCTTGCAGTAATCATCACTGCAGATAATCAGCCTCTGTCTACAACAGAAAAATTACTGCAATTGGATAACATAGTTTATCTCCACTGGGACCCCAGACGAGGCGTGTTAGCATAACTGCACAGCCAGCTGACACAGCGTGTTAAGCACCATCTTGAACCATGAGATCAGAGATGCTGTGGTGCTTGGTAAGGGCAGTGGTTGTCAGACATCTGCCAAGGCTGCAGTCCCTACTGCTGTTAACAGTGTGGGCACTGAATTCCTAAAATACTCCTTTCAGGGCCCATAGCTGTGGCTGACACTGCTGCATTCTGGTTGGGTTTAGCTGTGAAGCTCTCCTGGCTTTGGTGGTGCTGCTCAGCTCTCCTGCACTGTTTTGCTGAACATGGCAGGGTGCTTTCTTTTATCATGCTTAAAAATAAATGTCATGTTATTAACATCGGGGTTTAAAGGTAATTTATTGAGGAAGTGCACCATTAAAGTTACTGCTCTTATAAAAAAACCACGTTACACTCTAAAGACTTCGTGAGCTTTTAATTTTTTTTGCTGGTTTCTGGGTAGGTTTAATTGGTTGCAACTAAGCTTTAGAAGTACTGATCAGGTCTGAGATTTGGGAGGGCACCTTGACAGCATCCCAAATCTTCCTTAGAGTAAAACCTGAGTGCATGGGAGCACAGCAAGAGCCATAAGCCAGCAGCAAATACCAGGTCATCATAGAAGCTCCTGTACAGGCAGAGACGAAGCAATCCTGAGCTGCCAGTGCAAAGGAGCCCTGTGACAAGAGAGGATAAAAGGAGCTTTTTTGAGCAAACACTAAGATTTATGCTTCTGAGAGCTGGTTTAGCAGTGCTTTATACCTACAAAGTGTTCCTACAGCACCTATGAGTTAAGATCTTGATCCTAACAGAAACTGTAAGTAGTATGCAATGTTTCTTACTGCTTCAGCTGAATTTAAAAAAAAAAAAAAAAAGAAACAGCAGCTATGATGAAGAATGAACTTTAGAAATATTTTCCCCCTCGTATAGTGTTGGTTAATTTGTGCATGCAGTTGTTCTCATGAACCTCAATGGGACTGTTTGTGGGAAATAAATAGGCTAGTTTTTAATCCCTCAGGTTTTCCTAATAGCATCATTATGTCATTTAAAGCATGAGCAGCATTTATCTTGATGACCTCTTGTTATTTGAGATTAAAGTCAGATAACAGTTGAAAATTAATTCAACTTAGCGATCTCATTAAAAAACTGTCTACAGTATGACTTCCACAGCAGAGTTATTTTGAAGGTTTCATTTTAGTCATTCACTGCAGCCTTTCCTTCCAGAAATTTGCTTCTTGGCTCGGGGTGCTAATTACGACTTATATCAAGAGTCCTGTGCTCATGCCTGTGTCTGCTGGCATCACCAGAGTCACCAAATGAGAAATGAATCAAATTACAAAGACCTAAAAATCTTGTGAATTCTAACCTTGAGTAAGATAAAATATCTACCCACACCAAGGTGAATTGTGAGGTTTTGATACACACATGAAAATTCCCTGTAAGTGCTAACATATTACTAGGATTAAGTCATGCTCCAGTGTCATTTTCCTAAGGATAGGGGTATGATATTTATATCAGAGAGACATGTGTGTATCTATGTAAATGAAGGTGTAATAATTTCAGAGTTGCTTTCTAAAATATTTTTCTCACCTCCTGCCTTTTTGAAGGGTCTCATGAAGGGTCTGGAGCTAGTACCTCAGTGAAGACCATTTACATTGTCTAGTTCAGATTTACTGTAACATATGGCAGTGGTGATGGTGAGCATCCCATTTTGTGAATTAAATTCCAGAGACAGAAACAGTTCAGCTTTTTCTTAGCTTAAAGACTTCTTCCAATGAGGCCCATTTATTGCATGGGTTGGTAACACAGGAAATAAAACCAACAAAAATCTAAGTTTCTGCTTTGGTCTGTTGAATACATCCAGAAAGTTTCCTTTCTAATCATCTCCCTTTTAATGCTGCTTGAAAAGACGTCTTCAAAATATGACGTAGAACAAACTCGAAGTATTTTCCCCCTAAGTTATTGACTCTTGCCAGTCCAGTGGAGACATGGGTTATAAGAGAGAGCATCTCAAATTACATTAGATATCTACATTTAGGCAACTGATTTAAGCCCTTTGTATGGTGATGGCAGTATAATTAATTCATACTATGTAATAAAATATGCATAAGTAATTAATACTGTAATGAAAGTGACTTTCATGTTGTTTAGCATTAGTAGGAAGACGTGGTACTGAAAAAGACTGCAGATTTTCTATCTATGTGTTCGCACATATGCAGAATATATAAAAATATTTTTGACTTCTTAATGCATTGGGCCTATCATCTGATGCAAAAGAAGGGAAGTTGCGTTATACGATATATAATTGACTTCAGCCTTAAAATCTGTGTTAAAGATGGAAATTGATCTTAAGATCTATTTGTAAGCTTATGATACACTCATCAGCACCCATTTACTGAGAATTGGGAAGATCTGTGTAGCTTTTCAGTAATTTTTTCCTTGGTCTTTGCTACTGAGAATGATGACTAAATTTGGAGCAGGGGAATTCCAGAGAGTGAAGGTGCAGTGCTCCCTTTGACAGATCCTTAAAAAAAAATTCTCTCTTTATATATATATATATGTATTCATGTGTGTGAAATGGAAAAACTCGGGAAATTAAATGTCAGTAAATCACTAGGGCCAGATGGCATTCATATGAGATTTCAAAAAAAGAGAATTACTATAAAAATGTGTCTAGATTGTCAATGAAAACAACCTCATCTATTAAACAAGAATAGTTGCCAATTGAAAAGATTTTTTAATAGACAAGGATAGCAACAAGAATTATATTATGGCCACTGAATTTAATCTTCATTGTAGGAAAATAGATGTATTCGGTTTTAATAAATTAACATACTATTACTTTTGATGTTCTACAGTCTTTGACTGGCTTAACAAAAATATGTAAAACAACGCAGGAAAAAAAAACCCTGTGTCATTAGAACATAGATATAACTCATTTTTTTAAAATATCTCGTTATAGAGTTCTTTTTATAAACTCTGTTAATGAAATTTGTTAACAAGAGGAAAAGAGTAAAGTTAGATCTGTTCAGAGATTAAGAGAAGGAATTAGATTACAGATAGGAAAAAAGAATACAAGGCCTGATATCTATGCCTCAGCTCAAAAAGAGGTTATTAAGATGTAGTCATGGGGTTCAAACCTAGAGTGAGTGTCATTAAACTCATGTAGGGTTAGAGTTGGAGGAAAGAGGTGACTGCTGGCACAGCTTGTTTATGCAGCTACACAGTGCATTAAAAATTGTTAAGAAAGTTAGAAACTTGGGCAATATACTTTGGTATAGCCAGGTGCAAAAAAAAGCATGCAAAGATTGACTTGGTAAGCACTCGGTTTTGATTAAACTCAACCAGCCCTAGAGGAGATAAAGGAATGGAAGGTAACCTGTCCTTCTTCCATTAGAATGCACCAAAAGTCTTCTAGAATAAATTCAGCCCTGTGGCTGGAAGGAATGAAGATGAGCATCACGTGTCATCTGGGTGTGTGGGGTGGGTAAAAGCACAGCCTGACTTTTCTTTGCTTGAATAGTAATGGTAGCTGTGTCTGTGTCTCCTGGAGTGTTTATGCAGCATGTCACTTAGCTTGGTTCAGACATCTGGGCAGCTTCCCTTTCCCATCCCAGCACAAATGTGTAATGAGCATAATTAACCTTACAGAGTCAAGCAGCACTGAAGAGAGAGACAGCTAAAGATAACTGTGAGGCAGAGAAAGATGATGAGTGGATTACCGAAATGTTGCACTTTGTGAGGGAGGAGATAACATTGTCTTTTCACCTTCATTAAGGGATTCACTTTTGCTCATTTTATTCTGACAAAGGAAGAAAAAGATAGCAAAGAAAAGAGTGAGGGAAAGCTCACCAAAGATGAGACGAATGGTAGGTTGAAGTGTGAAAAGAGCTTCAGCAATGGAGACTTGAAGCAATGCTATGAAATTGATTTGTCTCCCTTCCTATGCACAGGCTGTAACTAAGATTTGGAGAACATTTCTTGCTATAATCCCCAAACTAATTGATCCATGTCACTTCTAAGTATGTGATAGGGGAAAAGTCTGTTTTATCTCCTCTACTCAGGGTAGCAATAAAGTCCTGCTTTACAATAAAGTACTCCTTTCACTTTCGGCAAGAAGTCTGCATCACCAACGTTCTCAAGCTCAGCTTTGCAAAGAAAACATCTAGAGACTGTTTTTTAAAAACAGGCTGAGATCTGGTTTCCTCCATGGGATCAAAAGGCTGGACTTTTCACAAAAGATTTATGGGCATCTCTTCAAATTCTCAGCACTCAGCTGAATAGGAAGTCTGCTTGTTTTAAGAGCTGGATTGATAATTCAGTGCAGTGGGGATAAAGTATTAGCTTCTTATGTTTGCCAATATTTTGTACTGAGGCATCCTAAAGGAGCAGGAAGGAGGGCTTCGTGCCTGAAATTACAAAGCTCGTCTCTAAATCCAAATATCTCACAGTCTGGAATTTCAAGAGGATGTGTTTTATTCCACAGTGTTTGGAGAATTTGACAGGTCAGCAGAATGGGTCTTTCTTCTGGTGGGATTTTTCTTCTAATTAGACAAAAGCCAACTTTTCGTCAGAAGGAAAACCTGCTTCCCCAGCTCCCTCATTTCCTCATGGAGTGTACTGTTGGCAGAAAAAGGACTTACTTCTGAAATCATTACTACCAATTACAGAGGTATTTCCACTGCAAAAGTGTAGACCAAACTTTATCTCATTAAGACGAAGTCCAGATACTCTGTTTATGTGTGTTTTAAAACCAGTGCAGTAAAGTCTTTGAGATACATGTAACTGGCAAGAGAAAGCAGAGTACAAAAGGATAATAGTTCCACTCTTCTATTTTAAATTAAGAACTGTGATGTCTCCAAATAGAGATCTCAACAAGGACACAGATTATACAGCATGCCAAAATGACTTTGTGGGTTTAAGTTGCAGGAACAAAAGGAAAGAACTCTCTGATAGACATGAGATGCTATGAAGACTCTTTAAGAGACAGTAATATAGGAAAGAAATCAAGATGCCGGAAATGAGAGAAATAGTGTCAAATTGTCATCTTCATAATTTCCAGGGTTGGAGGGGTGATAAATATTCTTTTGAGTCTTTGGCAGGGGAGCATTTCTGTCCATGAGAAGGGGTGGGAAAGACCTTCTCCCAGTTAACCAGACTGTGTGGGGAGAGGTTGATGACAGACCTGGACACCTTTGTCTCAATTCACGGATACTCTGTAGTACAAATTCCTCTCCTGTCTCCTGGGAGCTCACTCGCAGGTAATAGAAAGTAGCATTTTACACAGGAAGAGGAGAAAAACCCTACATTTAGACAATTCTTGTTGGAAAATTGTAGCCCAAGGCTGTAATAAAGATGCCAGTTTCATGAAACTGAAACAGGCTTGGACATGCTGAATTATAGAGTGAGGGGAGCCCAGACAATTAATAGTAAAATTGCTCTTAAATATAAATGAGAGTTTAGGATAATGTTTTTGATAATAATCTTTTTGTAATAGCACAATAAAGTGATCTGCACTCCTTGCCTTGCACAGATGAACTCATTTAAATATGTCCTCTATTCCCTCAAGATCAGGCTTGGATAGTCGACGTGTACCATAATGTCAGTCATTATTTCCTGAGCACATCGACAAAGTTTGACTCCATTTATCCTAAGTGCTGAATTTAGCTGGGGGCTCTGCAGGCTCTGTATTGCACTGGCATGATTGCAGCTGTAATGCACAACGATGTGTGAGATGTGAGTGATGTGGCCACTGAAGTTTCTGCCTCCCCTGGCAGGACAGGGGCAGAGGAGTTCAGTGCTGTGCCCTGGTGGGGCACATGCTGTGGCTTGGCTCGCCTACTGCAGGGCAGGCAATGCTCTTGGCAGGAACAGGAGGAAAAAGCAGGTTATGAGGGGTCTGTTTATAAGGCGAACACTGGCAGACGTTTTTCAGTCTTGCGTTTTGAGTAATCCAGTAAGGTTTTTAAATGTGTCCCTTGGAAATTATACACTGGAAGATTGCACATAGCCACAGCACAGGAATTGCTGTGTGTGGAATTGGTCCCTTATCTGTTGATGTTGGCTTCACAAAAGAGTGTGGCAGAAACTACGGCCCCAAGCTGTCTCCCGGCGGAGGGCCACTAGCAACCCAATCTCATGTCTGCGCTGCTTTACAGGGTATTGATTTTCTCTTAGGAGCAGATAAAGCTCCCGCTGAAATCAAGGACAAAATCCCTATTGATACCAGTGGAAGTAGAATCCAGCTTTTGTGCTTTAAGTGGTGCGTATAAGGAGGGATCTCTGTCCCAAAGAAGAAAGCCTCTAACTTTTTTAAGCTTGGTTGCATTCATCTTACAGGCCATCTGAAACAGGTATTATAAGCATCCCAGTTCCCTTAAGTGCTTTCCGGGGGAAGTGCCAAGTACACCAAAGCTTCATGTTATTTCTCTTGCTTCTTGATTAAAATGGCTGACTGATATTTGCAGAGATAGCAAAGCAGCAGCTTTCATGTTTGGGGGGAGCCTGGTTTTTGCCCAAAATGCTGCTATTCCTTTCCACCTGGGCCAGTACCCTCCACAAACTGGAAATCCAGGCACAACATAATGCCCTCGCCTCTGATCTGGCTGTGTCATCGCTGGCAGTGAAGGAAAAGTGACACATCTTCATCATATCATCAGGATGAATGACTCTATCCCTAGAATCCTTCCTGGGATAGGGTTAATTGGCTTTTTAGGGTGGTGAGAGAGAAAAGAGGGAAAGTGTGACAGCTGTTTCATTAGATGGGATGTTGAATAAAACAGTTAAGAGACTGCACCCCCCAGAGTTAACCTTTCCCGCCTGCATTTCAAAGCTCAATCATGAGGTTAGGTTTGAAAAGGCTGATGGGGTGGAGAAGGGGAGGTTAATGTATTTTATCAGTGCCTGCTAAGGGGGAAAAAAAAAAAGCTTTTCTTTCATGATGACCTGAATTATTCTCTCCTACTGTAAATGAAATGACAGCTCACCTGGGAGAAGAGAGAGGGGATTTAAAGCCAAATAATGATTCATAAAATCCATTGCTGCAAGATAAATAAGTTTTGAACATCTAGTGCTAGACCAGCTTTTCTGCATGCAAAACCCTTATAGCTGAAAGCCATTAAGTCGATTAATACCATACAATACATCAGAGCTAATTCATGCCAACAGAAGGTGAGCTCAAGAGAATGATGCCCTGGTCCAGCTGATGTGCTCAGCTAAGACATCATGTTCCAGGGCACTGTTTTGGCAGCAGGATGTGGATCCTGGCTGGGCAGCCCGGGTTTTTTTGGTTTGCAAGTGTCTACTGCACAGACTTCTTCATCTGACTCCTATCTCCTGGTGTTTACTTTCTGTACATTTTTCTGGCTTCTAGGCAGCAGGAATGCCTGCCTCTTTGGCAGAAATTTGCACAAGGAAGGACTGGTCTCCTGAGCTGGAGAGGCACACTGCTCAGTGTTTTGTGTTTCCAGATAACACCAGGCTCTGCTGCGTTCTGTTTCACACTGCTGTAAATCCAGAGGAAATCTGTGTCCTATCAGTTTACACTGAGGAGAGAAAGAGACCCACTGTGGCGAGTGCATTGTACAAAATGAAGTAATAAGTCAGTCTGGGTCTCCACCTGGCCTTGTCAAAGGGCAGGCAGAAAGACATGCTGTGGGGAGGTGGGGTGAGATGGGGGGGTGGTAGGCTCAGTTTGAATGTTTGCCCTTTGAATTAATTCTGGTTGACCTACTTCAGCAATGATTGAAGAATTTTTTATTCAGTTTGCCCTGATCTATCCCCTGGTGAGCATGTGCTTGTTATTTTTTAATGAAACCATTTTCACAGACTGTTGTTTTAGGTGTTGCGAATGGAGGAGAGTGAGGTTATTTTTTGGTTCGTATTCTATTTTTTGTTCCTTCAGGGTTCCCAGCACCATGCAGTTGCTTTTAACTGCATGTGCACCCAGTTCCTCACTCTCAGCTCAGCAGGTTTATTTTCACAGCAGATAGAAATAGTGTAAAGATATAATCATTGATTTAAAAAAGATCTATCTTGCAGGAGTCATAACTGAGTATTTTTGTCTTTCCTTGTGAGTCATGTGCAAGTAGACTTGAGGAGCATCTGGCTCTGGCTTTAAACTTCTCTGGAGCAGTGGCATTTGAGCCTTCAGAGATAGAAAGTATGTAGGATGGGATGCACTGAAGCAACTGTGAAAAATAGCTATTAATTTACACTGTGTGCTTATGTCAGACACAAAGGGGTTGCCATCCTGGATGAGATCACTGTTCCATCTTGTTCTCTGTCTGAGGAAAGTTCAGCATCTCTCCCATCTCAACACATACATGCACATTCTTCTACCAAGTTTGTTTTACTGCAGATACGCAGTAAAAGTACCAAAGGGTGAGATCCTGAGGTCTCTGCATATTTGGAAGCTTAACTTCCCAATAATTCCAGTAATTCTGTTCCACTCTGGAGCTTTTGTTTTACAGTGAAAGAGGCTCCAGGGATAACTAATGACTTAGTTATTATCAGCCCTGCTGATCCAGGGCTGATTGCCTTTTGAAGGTATTACTTCAGCTCTAAAGTGGCAGGTATGGTAAACAGCAACTTTGGGGTTTCGTTAGCAATCAAAAACTACCGAATTTTTATCAAATTAAAAGTGATCGGGTTTGGTTTTGTTAAGTGATACAAGGGAGGTTTCCTTGTGGCAGTCTGAGAGACACTGTCATGATGGACCATTCCCTATCTCTTTGCTGACAATATCAGCTTTCCTTTTGTGGGGCAGGAGTAAGGGCAGAAAGCATGGAGATTAAAAGAATATCTTGGTTCTTTTTGTGGTTTAGACTTTTTTTCCGTCTTTAAGAAACTAATTTCCAGTTTTCTGGCTATGAAAGAAGCATGAAAAATGTTCATTCTAAATATTATTTTGAGTATTAAGTAAAAAGCCCTTCGGTTTGTTGAGTGAATGCTTTGTAGGCAGCTGGCATTGATCACAGTTTTAAATACCAATTACTGATTTAAGAGAAAAACTGACCAAATGCCAGTAACTATTTTTCAACAAATAAATAAATCATGCTTCTAGAGAGGGATGATACAGTATTTTTATTTGTTGTATCATATTGCGGTCATTAGCTATGTGATGTATAAGTTGAAAGGCAGAAAACCACAAAGAAACCTCTATCTTAAACAAAGACATATAGCTTTAGTCTTTCTTCTCGGTATAACTTGGCAGGAACAGGTTTCATAATGGGACACTATCGTCATAACTTTAATCTTATTTAAATTCAAAAGTCTTCCTGCAAACCTCAAGGCCTAGAGGAAAGACCTTTAGTAAGTTATCTTAAGAAAGCAGATTGCCTGTGAATCACTTCTTATAGTCCATAAAATCCTTTGTAATATACAGAACAGCTGTCCATAATAAAACATCAGAAAAGCTCTACTTTGAGTCCTGAGACTGAAACAAACATGACATAGAAAAATACAGTTATGTGGAAGACATTTAGAAAGGTGAATGTGCCAGCTATAAGCTTATGACCTATTTACTGCTAAAAAGGCTAAAGGTAATGGATTAGAAAAGGATGCCAGATAAAATAGCTGCCAATAAAAATACATGGAGGACCATCAAAAAGATCGTCCACTGGAGCATCTAGAAAAAAATTTGACCTCTAATGAATTTGAGAAGGAGAGAATGTTTCTAAATGCAGATTTTGTTAGAATATTGACCTTCAGAGTTTTAAGTTATTCTTCTTTTTGCTGTTCTTATAAACCAGTTCTAGGATCTTTTCAAGGTTAAGAGAGGAATCACTGTAACATTTCAATATAATAGGTGTTCACTTAGCATATGTTGGCCATGAAGAGGGCAAATGGAACCTTTTCATCTCATGGCTGTTTAGAAAAATAGCATTCATGATACTGATCCCACGTAAATGTCTTCATAACTTACAGATATGCTTTTTTGAAATGAAATTTCCCATAAAGTCAGGTGCCAGTTAAAGCAATATTGATGTCAGTTTCTCTACCACCTTTGTTCCTTGAAGACCTTAAACTTACTTTGATATCACAGACCCATCCATAATTTACTGACAGAGTCTAGGACAGGGTAGGATGGGAAATACAGTAATGGACCTGAAGGCAGATTTTTTTAAAGAAGAGCTCTTACTTCCCCTGGGAACAAAGTTGCTCTTTCTGATGCTCTTTTTGATTCTCCTTCTGGGGTTCTAAAGAGTGGGCTTCTGTTTTGAATAATTTTCCTAGGTCCTCCAAGGAAACCAGCTCAAATTTATTGGTGAGATTTATAAAAAAAAAAAAAAAAAAAAAAATTATCTCTACTACAGGAATAACAGCTGTGGTAAAAAATCCCTTCTTCTTCAAAAATCCCTTTTGCTTCTTGAAAAGCAAATTGAGAGATAGCATTCAAGCACAGCAATGTGGACTCAGCAGAAACCCTATATTGTGGTCTTGGGAAGGAAAAATTACTGAACTAGATTTTGGTGGCACAGTTCCAGCACTCTTTTCATTTTTGTACTGTCTAAAGACTTGTACTTCTTTTCTGACATTAGTGACTGACTGTCTACTAACTTCACAGCACGTACAGCACAGATTGCAATAGGTTTGGATACCTGATGATATGACATATTATTTGCAACATGTAATGGCCTTTGTATAAAGCGCATGGTCACTTAAACTATCTTGTCTTGCTTCTGTTTCATCAAATCTAAATGAAAGTGGTTATCACCTTATATAAGGGACAGATACATAGACTTGTTTCTTCTGCCCAGTGTTAATAAATAGATGAGACAGGACAACGTATTGGACTTTACAGTGATCCCTTTGTTTCCTCAGCACTTGAGGATCGTTGCTATGAAAAGACAACTGCAAGGTTGTAGGTGAGTCTGCTTAACTAGTTGAAAAAATGCTCTTAATCATATTAGAAACTAAAGCAAGTGCTTCATTTGTAAAGCAACAAAAAGATGATCTATGGGAGGGAGTTTTCGAACCAATTTTTTTTACATGTTTTTTACATGTTTTCTATTTAAGACCCAGTAGCACTGTTATCCAAATGGTGGTATTGAAAATGTAGTTGTGTTCTGACCAGCAGAACTATGGTAAGAGCAAAGACTGAACATACCATTTATATGAGCTTCCCTCAACCACTTCCTTAGTCTGAGGCTCTGGTATATGTCCCATAACAGTGAGTGGAATGGGAGTAGGGAGGAATGTCACAACCCTCAGGAGTTAAGATAAAAAAAGAGCAGAAATGTGAACAAAAGATAGCCCATGCAATAAACATCCCACATGTTTATACTTAGCCAACTAAATAACTTCAACAAGTAATTTTTCCAATTGCTTCCCCCTTCTGTTAGTATTTCTCATTATTATTTTCCAATACCATCTGATCTTAAATCTTTACCTTTTTAATAATCTCAAGCTATTACTTCCCTAAAATAGTAATAAATTATATTGGATAGGGGAAGGAAAGGGGAAAAAAGAACAGATGATGGGGGGGAAAATGAGGTTGGGAAAGGGTGCATAGAGTCTGTCCAGTGCTTCAGACACGTTTTGTGTCCTCATGTGTGAAAGGATATCCCTAAAGATGGTTCTGCCAGGAAATATTAAGTCACGCTTGGGAAGAGGGGCTCAACAGTGGTTTTGGCTATTGAATAAGTCTAGCAACAATCCTTGGCTTTCAGGATGTTCATCCCTATCTATTCTTGACAAACATAGGCAGAAGGAGAAGGTTGAAAAGGATAAAGCTTCCAATTGTGATTATTCCTCCACACTGATAAAGGGATTCAGGACTGTCAGTTTGAAGTTTTAACGATTTCATTGCTGTTTTCTAAAAAGAATCATGGATGTTCAATTTTTTCTCGTCTAAACTGGGCAGATTTTGGTGAATGCTACCCTTGTGCCCTTTCTCCAGCATTATCCAGATGGTGAGCTGATGCCATGCTCATGGTTACAATTCTTCTTGTGGCATGTAAGGGGTGGTGCTAAGTGTTTAGAGATGGTCAAAATGAATGAGATGAATGATCGGAATTACAGTTCTCACTGACACCACCTTGGCTGCAATGTTGTGCAACAAAGGAGATGGTGCAGCATTCCAGGGTGGGATTTACGCTCCCTTGGATCAGTGAGAGCTTGCAGTGTTGCGGTACCACATATTTTTTGCTCCCACACACCCTAAAACATGTCTGTCAGTTTGTCTTTGCTCAAGGGAAAGACAGCAACCTTCCTCCCTTATCAGGCTATGCAACATCTGTTTCAGTTTATTAACTACTTCCCTGCAAAATTGGGAGACCTCAGTCTGCTGAAAATGAAGTTTCTGTTATCAACAGCTGCCAGTGAAATGTGCTTTTGTGGAGCATCCAGTGCCTTTGTACAGGACTTGCTCAACTTTGTAATTAAACCTCTCTGGTATGGAGAGTGTGCAGAAGGTGTGGAACGGGAGCGGAGCTCACGTCAAAGGTGTCATTCACAATTACTTCATATCCAAACTTTGATTTTCCCATTATAGGACCAGTGACATTTTGGTTTTCTTCTTTTATTCACTCCTGCCACCATCTCAACCACATACTGTGATTTTCTTCATCTTAAAAACCTGCTTTTCCAATACCACTGCTCAAGCACGGCAAAGACTTGCTAACAGGTTTGTTCTAGTAGCTGATTCACCAGCTGTGAGGGAACCACTTTTTTGGGGTGATTTTTAGCGACTCTTGGTGGGATTGGTGATAGGCCACTAAAAGAAGTAAAACCAGTGTGCTGCCCAGGAACTACCAGCTCTAGCAAAATAAAAATCTGCCTGGATATTGGCATATCTGCTTTGTATTTCTGTTTGTATATATCTCAGTGTGATGAAGTGTCCTCCAACTCAGCAGCTTGAGGAGCACAGCATTAAATTTCTCTGTTGCTGTTCCTTTGAAATTTATCCACTCCTGTGTTGATGCATCCTAAAGTGACAGGTTTAAAACACTGATAGCTCTTGTGTCCTTCTATCCCAGGTGCAAAATATCACTCTCTTTTTGAACTCCATTAATCGCATGGACCAAGTAAAATACTGCGCTCTCCTCTCCCTCCCATCTGCAGATTACTCCCCATATGTTGCATTTTAAGATGTAATTTAATAACTAAAGGGAATTAATACATTAAAAAAATTGGGCATGAATTTTTAGTGCTTGTAGAAGCTGCCAGATGGACAAGCGCAAAAGGGGGAAGACCTTTCTTTGCCACCAGGGGCCCTAGAAATGATTACCAGCAGCACAAAGCTCGTCACAGTGCCTGTTAATATTCCTTATCTTCCTTCTTAACCAATCACTGAGTTTTTTCTTGGGATTTCCTCCAGTCCCAGGCCAGACCGATTTTTTTTGTCTCTCCAGCTGTCTATCTGTCCAATACCATGCCCCAGTCAAGGGGATCAGCTTAACATCAGGAGGAGAGGGAAACAATGCATGTGTGCGGGTGAAGTGTGCGCGACTCTTGGGTTGGGAAATGGTATGTCAAATTGTTGGAAAGGATGGTGGTGGAAGCCAGAAATTGCCAAAGCCCAACTTGGGTGGCTGGTGCTTCTAGCAAGAGTGCAAAGGCAGCTGCAGATAAACAGAACCAGTGCTTTAAGCACGTCTAGTCTGCACTGATATAGTCTGTGGTTTGCCGAGATTGCCAGAGTATTATACAGCAGAAGTCTGGTTGAAACCTGGATTTATATAACTAATCCACTAAAATACTATAATGAATAGTTCATTGAGCTTTTAATCAGGAAGTGTTTTTTATAGCTACAAAATCATTGCACAATAGTATTATGTAATACAATTGCACATTTAAAAAAAAGCCAAACCCAATGGCTCAGCACTGATGGCTTTTGCTATCTTAGTATTTTTCTCCTTCTAAGTCTGATATTTACCAGGGTGCTTGTTTCTCAGAGCATGCTTTTAGGTAACATCATGGGTAAGGCTTGCTGTGTTTATTTAAAAGTAGGTCACCAACAGTGCACCATCTTACTTAAAAAGTATTTGTGTTTGGTTACTAAATAGTGAGTATTGGCACTGTTTCTGTTCCCACAATAGAGTGAAGCAGGACTCTAGTGAGTTTTGATTAGCTGTTGAACTACCTTGTCATCATTGGCAGATTTCATATGTTTTTGATAGATGTCAATCATTGATCTTAGAAACCCTGAAGTTTTACAAGAGATGTAGCGAGTCCAACTGTCAAAATAATGAAAACACGAATGAGCAAAATACAGTAGATAAAGAGTGGTTTGAGAGCATGCTAGAAAAGCCAACTGTCTTTATGTTCCTGGTGCTACTGCCACTCAGATCTGAGTCAAAGAGCACTGCCAGCCAGGGGCTGTGGCTGCAAACCCATGGATTTCATGTACAGGGTAAGGTTTGGAGCTAGGTCAGCTATAGATGAAGCCATTATGTCAGGGTTATTATTTTTAAGTGTTGTTTGATGGAGCTTTTTACACCTACATGACACGGTGAGAACTTCTGTAGCTGTGTCGCCAAGCTGTCCAAAGGTAGCTGTGCAAAAGGAGGCAGAACAGTATGCAATTGGAGACACGTTTTTTCTGGTTTAATTTAATATTTGTTGTGATCAAACGTAATCAAAATTCAAGTTGGTAACAAAGAGCACAAGCAATTATTTTGTGTAAATACATTAAGCTAATAAATGAACAGAACAGTTAATGGGATTTAATGGAATAATTTCAAATGGATTTAATAAATCTAACTGTATAGATATTAACTTTTCACATTTTTTGTATATAAGAAAATATGTCTTATATCTTATCTGTCAGCTGCCTGTTGGTTCTGAAGGTGTTCTACAAGCACTTGAAATGAGGTTGTAGGCAGGTGAGAGTCAGTCTTTTCTCCCAGGTAACAAGCAATAGGATAAGAGGACACACACATTGGATATGAGGAAAAATTTCTTTACTGAAAGGGTTATCAAGAATTGTACAAACTGCCCAGAGAAGTAGTGGAGTCACCATTCTGTGAAGTATTTAAAAGACATGAAGATGTGGCACTTGAGGATGTGGTTTAGTGGTGGCCTTGGCAGTGCTGGGTTAGCGGTGGGACTTGATGATCTTAGAGGCCTTGCCCAGCCTAAACCCTTCTATGATTCTCTGATTCTAAGGTGGTCACGGAATGTTGGCCAAGTCTGTAGATAGCTGCTGCTAAGCTCATCCTCCCTTGTATGCCCCTAAACATGGGGTCTGTGGCCTGGAGTCCTGCATACCTGGGCCAATCTGTACCCTGCTTTGGTTGTGGCTTGTGATACGTACATTTAACAAATGAAAGGCGCTTCTTTTCCAAGTCACAGTGTTGTGTCTTCACCCTCTATCTCCAAAGGAAGAACCAGACAAAGTAGGGGGGTTTTTACATTAGGTTTCTTTTATTGTCTAATTAGCAAACTAACTGTAGCCCAGCTTGGATGCTACACTGTGTAGGCTCTTTCGTGCGTGTTATTCTCAGTGTTTATATCCCATTATTAAGCTCTTTTGACAAGACACTGAATAGAAATTGTGGAGAATATGTGACAAGCAATTCAAGGAAGAGTCTGGATGCCCCTAGTAAGTTAATCGAGTTTGATACCTGCAAACTAACTGTACTAGGGGATGGAAGACTGATGGCATGACACCACGTTAAATTGTTCCTTCTTTGTGGGAAGTGTGCAGTGGCAGCACAGTTTGGACAAGGGAGCATTTGACAGCTAACCTGTCATGTGCAGCTCACCCCACAGGAGCTGCTCACCCTCGGTTTTGCAGGCAGCGAAGCGCTGATGAAGCAGGGGCTAAACAGGAGATCATTTTCCAGTTAAACAGCAGTGTGGCTATTTATCCCGTTGCCAAAAAGATCTCTGTCAAACACTGCTGCCAGGAGGACATTCACTTGGCATGTTTATTCAAGTAAACCTGTGCTTGGCTGGTTTTTCTTTATGCATCAGGTGGTATAGGGGTTTTTGGTTTTTTGTTTTTTGGGGTTTTTTTAAATGGCTGAGGAGTAGATCAACAAAGTATATTACCATTTTCCCTATAGTCTCATTGTATCCATTAATGCAAGGTGGCAGGATGACAGATATCAGGAAAACTCTGCAGGGTCTGTGCAGCCATGCAAAGGGATCATGCCAATATTTAGTAAAAGAAAAAGGGATGAGACAGAATGTGTGTACATGGGCTGACCTGGTTAATCGGTGCTTGGCTTGTCCAGATGTTGGAGTATTCGAGTAGCTTAAAGAGTGACCTGTAAGCAGAGTAAACAGTGTTATGCATGTGTTGATGCTGTTGAGGCATTAATCTGAACTTCCTGAGGGATTTAAAACACAGAGTAGAACTATGATTTCACAAGGGATGGGGATTGGGATTATCCAGGTTTTAATATATCTATTTCTTTTTCATAAAGCACATGGCCTCAGTGCAGAAGTACTTATCTCCTAAAACTACTGGGAAAATCCTACAAGCAAAGACAAACTCAAACATTATTATCTGAAAAGGGGGAAAGGAGAGGGAGGGAATGCAGTTTCCATACAGAAACATTCCCTGAATTGTTTTACATGTCTTTATATGGATTACATAGCCTTTCCCTGTACCTTAAATTTAGTGTGCTATCAGTGTGATACTGTGGGTTTTAGCTGCTGGGGTTTTTTTAAAATGTTTGTTCAAAAATAGAGATAATTCATATTTTGAAAATTGGTAGTTTAGGAGCTTACAGAGGTCAGAGATGAATTCATCTGCCTCCAGTGGTCATCAGCTTTTTCCAGACATTTGAAATTTTCCTCTAAATCCTAAAGTTCTAAGGACAGATACTTTCTTTCCTAATCCTGTATTTTCTTTACCAAGCACAAATCTTCTGGATTAACTGTGTTTAAAAAAATCTTTAATTTGCAGTGATATAGATTCAATGTATTTCTACAGAAGTCGATGAATCTGGTTTAGATTTATACCTGGCCAAACTGAAAGCAGAGTTTGGCTTGTTATGCCTGTACATATGCACACTCTTATTTTTAAAATCTTGCATTATGAAGTTTACTAACATTTCTGAGACAGTGAGCTCAGGTGTCCTGAACACTCAGATTTGCTGATCCAGTGATTTTTGGGAATGCTTTGCCTTCTTTGGTAATCTAGTTTTATTCCTGGATGTTGACTCACTATGCTTTAATGCAGCACTGCAGCCAGAGCTGTAACTTTTAGGAAGGTGTCCAGGTTCAAATATGCAAAGTGTTTTGGTTTAATTCTTAACCCAAATGTGGGTTATTGTCTGTGTGCAGAATCCATGAATATCTTAAATTTCATCTTAGTTTCTGCCCATTTCCACTTGGATGTATATATTAGTGTATCAGAAGTTCAGTAGAAATTATGAGAGACCTTTCCAAGTAAAATTTGGAAATCTATATAATTTTCATTGTGTTATTTTCTCAAATCAATTCCTGCATCTTTGAGATTGGATACTTTGTCTTCATGATGCTAGGTCCAATATTACACAGAGCTCAGATTTTACTAAAATAACTCTAGATTGTCAAAGGTCATATGTGATCACATCACATGCAGTATATATCTGTTAGATCTCGTGGTGCTCGGTAAGATCCTTGAATTTGCTGCTTCAAATTTCAGTTCAGAGTATGTAAAGACACTGAAAATAATCCTTCCCTCTAAAATTAGAGTGAGAAATGTAAACCTTAAGTCTTGTCTTCCCACACAAACACGAAAATATGCCTAAATGTTAACATAGGCACCTGCTTCCTTTGCAGAGATAACCTATTTTTGAGGTTATATATATGCATATGTTTCACTAGGTCTGGTCCTGTGTTTTCTACAAGAAAGACCTAAAGGTTGTGTTTGGTTTATATTAAAGACCTAAGACCACAGATCAAGTGTGGACTAAATAAAAATCTAACTTTCCCTATCCCAGTGCCGAGGAAAGAAAGCATTTGTTTGTTCTACTGGTTTTGAATGCCTGTTTTTAGGTCAGTAAATTTGGGCACTGGATGGCTCACAGCATCTGGATGTGAAGGTTGCTGCTCCATGACTTTGAACTGAACAGTGTCTGGCCCCTCCATACCACTTTATTTCAAGGTCAGAAACCAGGAAACATGCAGGTGGGACAAGAGTAGGGAGCTGGGAGAGGCAGACCTCCAGGTGCAAACCACCATGGGTGTAAAAGAAGAGGGAGGAAGGGTCAGGGGAAACGAAACAACGACATTATGCAAACTGGTTGTGATTTCAGCAGCAGGTTTGCCAGAAAAAGACTAGACCACGTCCTGTCTGCTGTCAAAGTGTCCTCTCCCTTAGCAATCCTCTGCACAGGTGACACAAAGTACATACTATTGGAGACTCACAATCAAAACATTTGATCCCAAGCTCTTCCTAATGCATCCCAGTCTTTTCTATGAAAAGGTAGTTTTCTTAAATTTGCTTTGTCTCAGAAGGTAGAAGGTTGATAGAAGAATAAGTTTGGTGATTAAATAGCAGTAAACTTTTCTAAACAGGGCTGGGTAAACCATAGTTGTGTAACAGCAGAGGTTTATACAACATTGTACCCTGTATGGGCTTTATAGGTACTGCTAGGTACTGCTTGTGTTAATGACAAGCACTAGAGAGCCAAATAAAAGGGGCCATGGAGCATCTCCTCTGATAACACTTCTCTGTTAGAGGGTTGTTATGTAGCATAATGATATGTTACCCTATGGCACATAGTTCCTTGTAGAATGTAAAAAAAAACCAAACCCAAACCTAAAAAAAGGGTAGGTCAACTGCATCAAAAGCAATTGTACATGTTTTTAGTACAGAAAAAGGGCAAAAATTTATGGACCAAATGAATGTGGTAGGAGTTACATCTCACTGCCTTTGACTTTGTAGCTCAAATGAAAACAGGACTTGTTTAAATCAGAGTCATCTGGCAGAACACCTTTGGAGATTTTCAAGATAAGTTCCAAATTGGCTGCCCTAAATCTTTAGGAGAACATCTTCCCTGCTTTACTCTCTTAACTGCATAGCCTATGGCAGTTCTTGATTATGCTGAAGAAGAAGGTAGAGACCAAAAGGAAGAAAGTTAAATAGGAATTATCTGCTTCCCATATTTGCCACTCTCACTGAGGGCTTTTCAAGACTTTTTTTTTTGCGGGGGCAGGGGTAGGTATGGAGGATGTGAAGTAGAGTTCTGGTATCTCTTGACCTGCTCTGTTAGTTCATTAATCCATCATTTAAGAAACTAGATAGTATTTTCCATAGTAACCAAGAATCTAAGTGATATAAACATACTGTTTTAAAACTAATGTGCACTGTTGACTCATAGGATTATTTTAGCTGGGAACATAGTAAGAGTGTCTTGAAATACACGAGTCTCTTGTTTTGTACAAAACAATGTGGTGATTTGAAAGTGTAGAGCTAAGTGGTGATTTTTACATATAATCAATTGAAATACATGTTTTTTGGCAACAGTGATTCAACTCGGGTTGTTTCGCAACCTCTAAATGAAATGCCAATGTCAGGAAGGGTCTGCACCTGCTTCTAGAATAATTTAATTTTTCAGACAATGTGACACTTGGGGGGATTTTTTGAGAAAGTGGGTGTGGTTGTTTAAAGACACATCTAAACCCAGGCTGCATGCTATTTGCTGTGTGTCATAACCTTATCTTCTTAGCAGATACTCCAATGCTGCACAGTGTGCATCTGTGACTGAGACAAAATCAATGCTTATAGATTTAGCTGTGTAATCCTATCACTTGGCCTCCTAGATATGATTTGAAATGTAAAGTCCGTTAATGTTTAAATGAACTTGAAGGCCCAGGGTCTCCAGAGGAGTTTTCAGTTTCTTGGAGAGTAATCCATTTCTTATCTTTTTTTTCCCTGCTTGTCACTGTCTGTCTTTTTGTCTCCTTAATCATTTAAGACTCTAAAACACTCAATCATGCCCAAAGTATATATCACAAGAAAAAAGCAAGAATGTCGCTAATCATGTTACCAAAAGCTGCTTAAGCATGGGGAATGCTTGAATTCCTCTGTACGAATCAGGGTTTGGAAAAGTGAAACAGAAAGTGAGTAATTAGCTTTTTCTGCTTTTGTCATGAAATCAGTTAAAGTTCATTTCCCCTACACTATAGACAGCTGCTCTTACCTTTCAAGAAAAAGCTATGTGCTTTTTTACAATACTCTATCTTACCTGTTTTGGTGATCAATATTTTATACAATGTAGAAAAAAGATCTTATTTTTCTCATTCTCAGTTTTACGCTGAGATGTATGTGTGTGTGTGTGTAATTATTGGAGATTACTTTGATGCAAAAATTCCTGTACAAATTTCTAGAAGAGTGAGGCAAAATAATTTTATAACTTGTTGCTAATTTTGCTGATCCTGCATTTAACCATCTGTTACTTACTTGGATTGCACTGGTGAGAAGCCAGGCTTGTTTGCCTAGGTAAGGAATTAGGCTACTTGGAGGAGGCATGTCATTTTTTTAGGAGTTCATTTGGCATAAGTACTTGAATGCTTAAGGCAGTGATTAATTGCTTTCAGTCTCTTAAAGCCCTGTCTAACTGAGACAAAATGCTGTTCCACTGGGCTGATGTTCTGCACTTTAATGGATTAAACTGTTGGATTGGTCTCTGATTGCTAATGTTTTTCCTGCATATTCAGTGTCTTTCTGCACTTGTGTATCTGAGTCTTATTTTTACAAGAGAAGCTTGGAAATGGGGTTCACATAGGAGAGCTACATTCTGCACTGTCAGTGTAGACTGCCAAGCCAAGCTGCCTCAAACGCATCAAACTCAGCATAGGGTTTGTGTTCTTCATGTTTATGGCCTTTGGCAGTTCTGGGGGAGAACTTGGCTCTGGATTTAGTTTATTCCCAACCCAGCACTCCTTCCTTCATTTCTCACCAATGAAAGTCCCCTCTGTGGAGGCACCTCTGGAAGTGCCTGGGGCACTCATTGGGAGGATGCCTGCCTGCCTGACTGCTTGAATACACCCCTGTGTGACTCCCAGGTGGGACCAAAACTGCAGTAAGATTACTAAAATAGTGGGGTTTGTCTTTCAGAAAGGGTGTCCTGATAACAGAAAAATCTTGCATTGAAAATCATAACCCATGTGGGCTGATGCCTGCTTATGTATACACAGCCTGTGGGCTCAGCTTTGATGTGAGGTTTTACAGGTTGGCACAAATACTCCCCCAGGCTTAACCTTCAGCCCTGCTTGAGGGGCTGAAGCTCAGAGCCAGTGGGCTCTCTGCTCCCAAGGAGCAAGGACTCATCCTCTCCTAGGACAGGCAGAGGGGCTGCCACTGCAGGAGGGAAATTCAGCAAGATTTGCTGGTGGCTGCAGCATAATTAATGGGTGTAAACTCAAATTGATGGCGATAATTGATGAAGCTTAAGGATGTACCGTTGTCAGGAAGGTTCTCTGTGCTTTGCAGCCTGCACCCACTGAGAAACTCTGATTTTGGAGGCAAAGGGTGAGATTCAAAGGATAGTATTCTGACCAAACAAATTTACTCTAATGAGAAAAAGCAGTGCTAAGAGTGCTTAACTTGCATTTTAACGGTGTGTTGATAAGGAGAGAGGGATTTGGGGGACTTTGCAGATAGGGAAGTGTTACAGTTACTTGGGCCATGCCAAGTGGCATTTAGGGGCAAAGGCAAGGCCAAGGAGCTGAAACAGTACAAGAGGGTAGCACTCATGAAAAGCAGGGAGGGGCTTTTGAGTTCTTTGATGGAGTATAAATTGGACCAGAGGCTCTCTCAGGAGCAGGTGTCTGTATGTGGTGCTGTTTATGACTGTGAAAAATAATCTATGTTAATAATTGATTGTTCAATTAGTAAAACAAATGTGACAAAGCTAGGCAGCTTTGTGTGCCAGTGATGACAGGAATATATTTGACTGCAGCCCATTATCAGTCCAAGGCTGAGAAACATTATTCCAAGAAAATCCTGTTTGTTATTCTTCTTGCTTACTCTTTTCTTCCTCCAGCACTTATAATGGCATAATACAGGCAGACACTAAGTACATGCAGTGAATAGCATTAGATGAAGATGTAGCTATGCTTATTGTATTGCTGATAATAACACTAGACAGCATAAAAGGCCCAGAGCTGCCTAGGCAAGGTGACATCAGAGCCCCAACTTCTTCTGCAGATTTTGAGGAGGAAAAGCAAGCTGGCAGGAATTCTTGCAGAGGGGCACAGAAACAACATCTGCTGCTGGTTTATCTTGTTTGCCCTTGTAGTGTCATTATGTCCAGAGTGGCTGTTAGTTCTGCAGTAGAATGGAGAAACTCTGCAGTAAGCAAATAGAACTTTTTGACAAGCCTTGGAAATGCATAAATGCAGGTACAGATTACTCCCTTTACAGTGTGCAGCTTTTTTTTTCAAAAGTGCTTGAAAAAGTGAAAATAAATCCTTTTTCTTGGTGTCTTATCTTACAAAGCAGTGAACATGGAGTACATTGTGAAGGTTTTCTAAATCAGTTGCCAGGACCTTGCAACAGAAGTTACACAAGAACTGCACCTCTTCTGGTTAGTCTTTTTAAATCTGTACAGGTTTTGTACAAATCAGTGTTGGAAGTAACACATCAGTAATCATTCTTCTGATTTCCACTACTAGCTTTCTTAGGAGGGTCTCAAAGAAACACATAAGTATTAATTGCTTAATCCTCACTGCACTCCTGCCAGCACAGTCGGGTGGGTGTGAAAATGTATTATGACCATTTCTCAAGGGAAGTTTGCAAGGGAAAGGAAGAAGATTAATAAATGGATGGAACAAGCTTAATAAATGGCTGTGCCCTGTGTTCATCCCTCTCAGAACGTGTGATCCAGTCCCACAGCTCTCCTAGCTGGGTCAGCACTTTTCAGGCTGCTGCCTGGCCGTTTGCAAATTTGAACTTCACATTTTCTTGTCCCTTTGAGTTTTGGGAAAGCAATTAGTAAGTTAGTGCTTATTTCTGCAATGCTCAAGCTATGTGGAGGTGGCACATGGGCGCACAGGGATGCACACCTCCATAAGGAGGTGTCTGTGACCTGTGGTGTCAGCAGTGTGTTGGCACAGCAGGCTGTAGCTGGGGACATTTGGGGCTAGGTCCAAACCTGCAGCACTGGGTCTTTATTGACTTCAGGAGTGAGGAGGCAGAGCTAGGGGCATTTATGTAATGAATGTTGGGAAGAGACATGTGATTAATATAGATCACAACGAAGCTATATTGGTACAGAGATCACTAATGCTCATTTTCATAACCCCAGAAGGCTTTGTGCCATTAAATAATGGCAGTGACAAGAAAGAGTCAAGAATAATGATGCACTAGTGAAAGACAGTGGCATATTTTATTGTAAAAAGTGTTTAACTTTGAAAGTTTAAGAACTTTCAAAGACTTCATGCCAAAGAAAATGGCACAAAGTATGTAAGGAAGAAGAGGCAGCGATCACTATTTTTTCACTGTACAGTTCTGTTTTTCTCCCATTTTCCTTTGTGTTTTTCTAGATCCTGTGCTTGCCAGTGCAAGAAGATTTAATAGGTGTTTGTACAGCATGTTTGGGCTTTGTTCTAATTGTAGTATTTGAAAGCTACCAGAACAGCACTAATAAACAATAATTATATCAATAATAGAGCCACTCAGACACATGTATAAAAGTTTGGAATACTGAAATAAATCTGAATGAGATTAATTTGTGGGTAAGGTATATAATCAGGCTTATGATAAATTTCACTGATTTTCTGATATGTGCCTCTGCTTATCACATGAACATTTCTGTTGCATGACTAGCACATAAAATAGCTTTGCTGTGCACATTTTTCTATACATATGCCTACGTCAGTGTGAAAATGGACTGTTTCATGTTGCAGATTACCATAACTTTGACAAAACAATTTCACAATTCCAAATTAATTAATAAAAACCAAAGTTGACTATTTACAACTCTTTGCATGTTATGTAATGTTAGAAGTTTTAAGGGGGTGGTTGTAGTTGGAGACAGACTCCTAAGAAGTTTGTCAAAAGTGTGATAAATTCTCTTATGCCTCTCAGGTTTTATGGCATGGCTTTCTACTCCACACATAGTGTTCTCCTACTCCCTCACTTAAATATTTCTTTACAAGGGGAATAAATTAACTTATCAGAGCAACTGGTGGATGTTCTTGACTTTTGCCCTGGGTTGTATTCAAGGGGGGGAGCCCCTGGTGGTCTAGTGGTTAAGGACACGGCACTGTAACTGCCGAGGCCCGGGTTCGATTCCCGGTCGGGGACACTCCCCGGGCAGGTGGAGCCCGTTAGCCCTGTAAGGCGATCCACCNGCTGGTGAACGTTCTTGACTTCTGCCCTGGGTTGTATTCAAGGGGATAGATCAGTGAGCAGAAAGCAGGTAACTGGTCAAAATTATGACAGATAAACTTGTGACACAGTTCTAAAAGTTACATTTGCATTCTGTTGTGAGGGTTTAGCAGATGTCGTGTGCCATTGGCATTTATTAGTGAATTTGATATTATATCCTTCATTATTATCTTGAAGGAGTCCCTTGTCTTGGAGGGAGTTTGTAGACCTGTACAGGGTGTTGATGGCAGGGAAGCAAATGAAGCTGGTGGTTTTTATGGTAATGGTGCTAGGTCCTGACTTTCTGAAGTGGTGCTCTACATTAGCCAAAATGAAGTCTGAACTACCATATAAAGTCCATAATTACCACTTTCCATTGGTGCCCTTGAGGGGTTGGAGAGGTCTCACAGTCAGTAGCATTTATGTCCCGTAAAATAAAGGGCCTGGGCAAAGTATTTTCCTTACATGTTTGACTCATAGCACATGTGCCAAGTTGCTCTGTGCCCAAGCAGGACAGTGTCACGTGCAAAGAGAAATCTGACTGGATTGCCTCATTGTGTCCCAGTGGTTCTGCATTTGCAAGATCTATTTTGTCTGGGAAGTGAGAATAAATGAATTGATGTCGTGTCCTACTTCCAAAATCTTTATGGCACACTGGATCTGTATACTTCTAGAGTTTTGTATATAATTGCTGGCAAGAAGCAAATGTGAATGCAACTAGGTCATTACATTTTGTTCTCTTTACAGTTCATGAGTACGTAAATGTATATTATAAAAGCTATTACTAAAGGAAAATTAAATTCCAAAGACTGTGATAGTCATGTGCTGTTTTAAAGGAATGCATTGAAAGTCAATGCTTTGCTTAATCTAAATTCTGCCTCTGAAATTTAGGGATGGTATATCTCATCTCCTGGAAGTTTGCAGGGCTAGCAGTGATGTGCTATTGTTTAGCCTAATTTAGGCTTTGAAAACGTGGAAGCCAAACACTTAGAAAGCAGCTGTTCATCTGAATGTATTAAGCAATTTACTTTAGGTAATGTAGCCTATAAAATTTTAATTTTGGATTAAATAAACCGTATCCTTCAGCATGGCTCTCCTACCTTGATGTTCAGGAATGAAATATGGGCACATTTAGTGAATTTCTTCTCCAGGTTGTGCCAGTGGATAAGGGTCAATTGTTTCCTAATGAAAGCAGTCAATAGCAATTTCTCTTAGTAAGCACAAAGAAATTAGCATTAAACAACAGGCATCAAGGGGCGAAAGTTTTATGTGATTATGTGGTTGGACAGATACAGGCTTTAGGAAATAGCTGTAGCAGGTAGCATACTACTGCTCAACAGATAGGAAGCAGCCGTTGGCAGAAGATGGATCAATTAAAAAAGTGTCTAAACAAGTTGGCAACAAAGATACAAATATTTTTGTCTGTGTGCAAAAGTAGGCATGTTTTCTACACCATTTATTTTATGCATTTTATGTCTTAAGATGTGGAACTAAGCAGATGTTCTGCTACAGAAGAAAGGTGGAAATAATTTCTTGTCACAGTTCCTTCAGAAATGTCATTCTCACCCTAAAAATATGTGATTTCTTGCCTGAGTTACCGTGGCAAGATTGCATGTGTTTTATCCACACTTCTCTCAGGACAAGGCTGTCAGCTGCTATTGAGAAGTTTTGCTCTCCTGATGGTGATTGAAACTGCTGAAGATCTAGCCATTTCCTTAGTCTTGGAATAGTAAGACATTGAAATGATGGAAATTAAATCATTAACTGAGTCTGTTTTCCTATCTGAAATGAATAGGATACTGCAAGTTTCAGATAAAAACTCTGCATACATGTCTCTCCATCGACTAGAGCCATGAGAGGATGCAGTCAGGGATGTTGGTGTGGGTACAAGTAATGAGAGAGGCTGTGATGGGAAAACAGTCAACTATCTTGTTTCTAAGTCTAAAAAAAAAATCAACCAAAGCATGTGTAGCAATTTTCTAAGTAGAAAAAGGTTGACTTATATCTGACATGTGTTTCATAAACACGTGTAAAAAGAACTAGCCCTGAGAACCAGTGAACACCTCTAGCCTTAACTTACTCCTGTTTATTCTTGATATCAAATTATCTTTTGAATTATGACTCAGTCACATGTACGCTCTGAGATGTAAGAGTTGGGAATTCAACAGATTTCATTAATATATGTAGGAAATGTTTATAGCCCGAGAGGCTGGGTTTGTCATCTGTTTGGTTTTAACTCTTTTCTTTCTTTTAATGTGGTCTTTCTAAAGCTCTGCTCAATTTTTCGCAGTAAAAGAGAAGCCTCACACAGTCAATAGCTAAGTTTGTACAATCTATATCATAGTATTGATTTGGGACATGTGAGGAACTCAACTATTGGCAGACTAAGGAATGAAGGAGCATTTTTAATATGGCTCAGATGAGGTTTTGCCAAGGGCCCTTTATTCATCCTCATTCCACAGCAATACTTCATTGCATCTAAATAACAGCAAGAGAGACAGACACTGAGTAAAACAGGGGAGAATAGCAAGATCTTAGAAATAAGTCTCTTCCAAATGTTGTCCAGTGCTGTAGGCTGTGAGGGTAATGCCTGTTTAATGTGTTTCCTTTAAAAACTAGTGTTTCATCTCTTAGCATTTTGATAGAATCTAACTCTTAGAATAAAATTATTATAATAAGCAAAAGTATTTTTTGAATGGCAGGAGAAAAAAACTCAAGTATTTTTGTGTGGTGCCACAGCAGGCAATCGCTTTTTATTAGGTTTGAAGATTCATGCTTTCATGTATTCATTTCTTTGATGAGAAAAGTAGCTTAGCACTCATATTATATACTTTCAGAGGTGTTGTTTCATAGAGAAATTTCAGGCATGGATAATTTATTGAAGTCTTGATTTTATTCTTGATAGACTACTGAGTTGCCCAGCAGAGGAAATTGTTAGGATAAATTTTTCTTCTGCCTGATTCATTCCACAGTTCTTTTTCCAGAAAGCACAGCTTTATTATATATTCAATCTCATTCTCTGCTGTTACACAAAGACTGTGCCGCAGAGATGCACACTGCCCATCAGAAAAAAAAATCTTTGCTCTTGGTCAGCCACGACTTCACGAATAACCAGGCAGAGAATTACTCTTCTTGTTTATCCAGGCTGTGTTGCAATAACAGCCTGGCTCAGGTAGGACCGAAACAGTGCTTTCTGCTGCTGGGCATAGGGCAAAAAGTGATGTTTTGACTTCCAGATTTTCATGCTTCCATACAACCCCATCGTCAACATCTTTTATTGCAAGCAGTGTCCAGTTGCTGTTTAATCTAGAGCACAGAGACATCTAGAACAAAGAGCAAACCGGCATTTATTTCTTTATAAGCCCAGGCTCCTTCAACAACAGAATTTGCAAAACCAGTATTATTTATCGTAATTTAAATGACCGTTTTAGAGGAAATCCCAGATGGTTGTAGCAAGTCTATATAACATGTTGCACAGGCCAGGGAACATAAAGGCTGCCTTGTATTGGGAAGACTAATTGTGTGCCTGAGTACGTAAGTGCAGAATGCTCTAGTGTGCATGTACACTCTGTGTGTTGGCCCAAGTCCTTCACTCCCAGCTGACTGAAGGGCATATTATTCTTACACACTGGAATAGCTCGTGAGTTTGTACAAGGCAGTGACTTACAGAAGCCGAGAGTTGGATTGTTGGCCTATTTCTGCTGAAGGAATAGGAGATAAGCCATTTCAGAACACCAGAGAGAGTCAGTAAAGGTGTTTTGTATTGTGTAACTGAATTTTGGGGTAGGATTTCTATTATTTTTCTGGGATACCACATGTAAAGGTAATTGCTGTTTTAAAATTGCACAGTGGCAGTGGCACATGTAGATGTCTGTAGTTTGGATTGAAAACCAGTACAACTATCCCTAATCAAGGATTATAAATGCAGGATATTTAGATTACAGTTCAGACATCCATGCTTGTCAAGGTAGGGAAGTGCTTACCATCCAGACAAGCTTAACACTCACCACTTCCAGTTAACAGCCCTATTATTAAAAGTGAAACATTTAACCTTTCTGGTCCTGGATTACATTAAGATGATATTGAAGGGCAGTTCTAGGTTTTCTCTTCTGTGGCTGTATGATTATGTTGCATTCCTGTGCCACTAGCCTTCCCTTGGAAACACGCAAGTTCCCATGTGCTCCCTTTCTCTGCACTATCCCCTTCTTCTGCCAGTGTCTCCCACCCCATAGCTGTATACACCTGCTCTCCCTATCGACAGAGCAGTGACAGAACTGTGCTATGGTGTCCTTCTTCTACATAAGCATTTCCTTCATTATTTTCAAAAAGGTGAATTCATCTTTTTCAGGAACTAGGTATAGTCTTAGTTCCCTTGCGAATAATGGGAGATAAATACTCTCAAAATCGCCACTTGACAGTGAGTACAGTATGAGTTTTGCCCCTTTCAGATCAATTATGGCCATTTGGAAAGATTCTACATTAAATTCTCATGTGCTCATGCTGGAAAAAAAAAAGCCTACAGTTGAAAGAATCATTGGAAAAATGCTAAAAGCTTTCCTTCCTTCCTACATGCCCTGCTTCTATGTGCTATTTCAGTGAGTCTCTGGCTATTTCTGTCTGCAGAGTATCCAGACATACCACAGTTTGTATTTATCTTGGGCACCACAGGTAGGAATACTTTTGAAGATTGAGTATTGCAGATTGCAATGGAAGCTAAATATCCAGGATCCCAGGTGGACTGGTACACAATGTACTGAAGGCAAACCTGTCACTTTTTCATCACTTTTATTATCCAAGCCATAAAGATTGAAGTGGCTCAGTGCCTGCAAATACAATTCAAATTGTGATGTAGACCCAGATTTATCTCAAAGGGAAGCATGATGCATCCGTTTTATTCAATAACAAGAAACAAATGGTCTGACACCCACAGGCCAGAATTCTTGAAGGGTTCATTTTAAAATAAACTCATGCATTAATCAGTTTATTTGCATTGTCTCAGAGAGGAACAGTTCTTTGATCAACAGCGTAAACTCATAACCAGTGGAAGGTCAAGTGTCTTCCTGCTAGAAGTATAAAGACTTTGTTGCATCTGTGCTTGAATTCTGTGTTTTTGGGAAGGCTATTGTATACATGTAGTGGTGGATGTAACTTCAAGGCTAAGGTGGCTCTGTTCTGGGTGGAGCACAAATGCAGTGAAAGGTTGTCTTTGTCCCTTCAGGGCTTCAAAATATAAGGGTGGAAAGAACAAAGATTATTGCTAGGATCATGCAGACTCAATGACTTGCCCACAGTTACTCAAGTTGTCTGTAGCAGAGCTGGGATTGACCTTGTAAGTCTTGTGTACACATCTGTCACATAGCTCAGCTTCCTTTTCCTCAGGACTTTGCCTCTGGTTTTATGTTGTATGGGGCTGGTCTTGTTTCCATTGTGAGATGTTAAATCTTCCTCTCCATGCCTACCAGAAGCATGCTTCGTGTTGCCCTCGCTTAGGAAGTTAAGAGGACAGGGAATGCCAATACAGAACATACATCAGGCACAAAGTCTTGCTCCTACCTGACTGGCACATCTTGCACAGAGAATTGAGTTATCACTGCAGTGTGGGGCACAGCTGTTGGTATCTGCAGGACAGCATGCTTGCGAATTTCTTGGCAAAATTGGTATAGTCAGCACGCAGTATGCTTTACAGCAATGATAATCAAATGTTCCATAGTGATGTATGATTGAAAAAATAGTGCTGGCATTCCTGGCCCTGCTCTCACAGATTCTTCATATTAATAGACAACTTTACCAATTTTCCCTCTTTACTAGGGGATAAATTCATCCAGGCAGCTGGGCTACTTTTTGTTTTGCAGACCTCAGGGCATATTTAGGTTGCTCTGGAGTGACAGGACTAGCAGCACCATACATTTGTGGGAATATGCCTGAATCACTTCCAAAGCAAACCTCCAGTTGGTCAGGGCTATAATGGGGGTTGCTGAAGGCTCAACACAAGTTGCAGTGGGTACCTGCTTGTAAGGATATGTGAAATAGCAGTGTCTGTGGCTAGCACATGATTCAGGGAACCATTCTCAACACAGCCACTGGAACAAAAAGACACAATAGGCAGCTCGCAGGCTGTGTTGTTATTATTCAGCTGGTATTGACTGGCAGTACCAGGACATTGCAGAACTGCCTTTCTCTAGCTGTCAGCCGATCAGCTGTGACAGCCCTAATAATGGTTATGTCAGGAGGCAAGTAAAGAGATGCCACAAATGGATTGCACGTGTATAATTGCTTCAAAACAAATTTGTTAATAAAAGCAGATGAGAAAATTGACAGGAAGAAATGGCTTATTGCATGCTAATTTTCTCCAGCTTTCATATTCTCTCTCTTTTGGCTTTTCTTGGCTTCTTTTTTTTTTTTTTTTAAATTGGATCTCTTCTTCTTGGGAGAATCGTGATCAGAAAATTAAATATGGGGAGGAATTCTATACAATAAATAATTACAATTATGTGGTTTTCCCAGCAAGGATCAAGTTCAGGCAGATGTATTTGGCAGAAGAGCTGTTAGCTATCTGATAGTTCTTTCAGATTATATTTACCCTGTTGTGGTTCTTTGAGTTTATAGGCAAAGGAGAATATTAACTGAGTGGCCCAGAGAGCATGAAATCTCTTGGCAGTTGCCTTCAAAGGTCCCATGGTGATGTTGCACCTGCGTTATCCCTCTAGTGGAACGAGAAGATGCTGTAAGTTCTTGTTCATAGAAATGGCAAAACCCACAACGGATGAGAAGGATTTTATTTCCTCAGGCCACAACCTCTCAAGATCCATATGGGTGTTCCTGAATTAAAATGCTTTGCTTTCTGCACTGTCTCAGTAAGATTGCTAGTGTACCTAAACAGGGTTATTCACAGGGTATATAAAACTTACTATTATATATATCTGAGCAGTTGAAACCTGAGTCATCTCAGAAATAAGGTAAGGGAACCCTGTAGCAAAGGAAGAAGAAACATGAATGTATATAGCTATGAGACAATGAGGCTAGAAATAATTTGACCAAATAATGGGAAGCAGCTGCAAGACCGGTAAATACAAGCTCTGTTTTGGTACAAGTTTTGAGTTTTTTAGAAGAAAACAGTTATTCTTTCTAAAAAAAAGATCTCTTTATCCCTGTATGGGTAAATATATCTATGCTCTCCATATATGTTTAACACCCCAAAGTCTCTAAACTGTTAGCTCTAATGTGAGTCGTTCTGACTGCAGGAACCCCTTCAGAACTGGGGCACTATAATGATGCTGATATGCATCAAAATTCTGTGTACCCTGCAATACACAGGGTACATGATAGAGAAGATCAGTTCATATGTACTGGGATCTAGATTTTCAGGTGTTTTTATGAGCTTTGTTGACAGACTATTGTGAAGTTCAGAGTCTGAGGTGTAGTCTGATTTGAAGGGTGTAGGTGATGAGTGTAGATGAAAACATCCAACTGGAAATGGCCTGTTTGGAGGAGGTAGGGACAGCAGTATGGCGTATTTTTTGTTCTGTTTCTTGTCTGAGGCTGCTGAAGATGACAGCTCTTATTGTAGAAATTGAATGATACAAGAGAGTTAATTTGTGCTTGTGCTGGCTTTCTAATGAACACTTTTCTCTTGCATGAATCTTGACATCTACGTTGGTCACAATTTGCAGCCTCAGCAGAGAGCTCAGGAGTTAAATTGCTTCAGACATAAGATTCGGTCTTTTAAAGCATTCTACTAAAGCTAAACAAACTACTTTAAAGGAGTAAATGAGTCTGAATTCTCTAGGCTATGAGAAAATCTCAACCTGAAGTGACAACCCTGTCCCTAGAAAAGTTTGTCTAAGTGACGACTAGGAATAATTTAGAAGAGTGAAGACTAGACTGAGATTTCAGAAAGGTGGGTTTGACTCCTCGTTTGATCAGTTTTTAGTCTGACAGGTTTCCATGCTATAGACAAAAAAGAAAAGAAAAAAAATTGTCTCCAAAAATGTATGAGACCACTGCTGACAGGGAAGTGATAGGTTATCGGCCAGTTGGGCAGGTTGACAGTGCACTTGCAGGAACTCCTCAATGTGTCCATTTCTGTGAGTTGGAACAACCAACTTTTCTAGTACTTATTTCATGTTACAAATTCAGATTTCAAAAAATGTACCTGGGGAATGGTTATTTTCAGATTTGTAAGAGATACTAGAAATGGCAAATGATAAGAGCAGTAATACCACCAGGGAAAGTGGGATAAATATATCTTAAAGAAAGATTTCAACAATATTCTTTTATATTATTCATTTAACAAAGAAAATACTCATTTCATAGCTGACTGCTGTGATCCATGCTAAGATAGTTCATGGCTGCATCAGTTTTTACACTTTTCTTCAAGTTGTTTGGGGATGTAGCATTTGCAGTGCATTATTTAAATACAATGCATGCTTCATATTTATGCTTTCCTTAATTAAACATTCTCCACCGTGGCTTTGGGTTCAGGAGAGCAGTCACGGTATGGGCTCTCTCCGCTTGAGCAATGAAGAGCAAGTTGCTGTACATGACAGCATTTCATCTGTGTATGGACAGTAATGCACGAGCAGCAGGCAAAGGCATTAATCTCCTCAGCTATCCAGAAATGAACTGTCATGTACAGCAACTTGTTCTCTGCTCTTACTGCTACCTAGTCCGCTCTCCTTCTGTGCCCAAGATTACCTTTGCATACATTAAGCATATTCTTGGGGTAATGACATTTTTCTACCTGGGAGCAGCAGACCAGGGGAATATGAAGCCAGTAGATGCTACAGTCTGTGGGGCCAGGCAGCAGCAGTGGCTGTAGCAAGTACAGAGACAGGGAGGATGCCACAGGATGTCTGCTGTCCAAGCCTGCAGGTCACAGGGTTTGAGGAGTATTATGAGGGAGATCCTCAGGGCTTAAAAGAAGTTGACATGTGTGGGGAAATGGAAAAACAGGCTGGTAATTAGTTATCTCTCAAGCCATCATGATGGCTTGGCTTCGTGAATGAAGATTTTGAAGGGCACTACCTGCGCTTGCTACAGGCTCTCTGATGGCTGAAAAGGCCAATGCGCTACAGACAAGTCCGGTTGCAAAAAGTATCTCCCAAGCATGTGTAGTACATCAGCACGCATCCCCAGTATCTTGGCCCGTTTGCTCCCTGGCTTATATGCACAATTGTATTTTCCTAGTTGACTTCCAGACTGTTTGGGTTTCTGCGCACCTGGCCAGAGCATACACTGTCCTACATGGGAAGGAAAATCTTGTAAGAGAACAAGTCACTTAAAAACCAGCCCCAGCTGTAAGTCAGTAAATTGTGAGAGCACTCTAACTTCAGCATGTTGGCAGAGATTAATGTAATAGTTGGGCATTTTTTGAAGGGGAGGGATGCAAATTCAAGTTAATTTACAGTGGTGGGAAGTGCTGTGTTCTGTTTAGTGTTTATAGTGGGACAGTGTTCTGTATATGTTACCCAGGAGTAGTTACAGCAGAAGTAGGCATGGGAAAGAAGCAGCTCAGCTAATAGAGATTTTTTTTGTTAACAGAAAGCTACAGCCCAGATTCCTGAGGCAAAAAGGCTGACAGTTCTGTTCATATAATACCTGTTTTCAGCTGTGCTATAATGTGTTTTGGCATCAGAGCTGAGTACAGTGGGAATCCAACCAAAATACACCCCTCACTTTATGTATTACTAACAAGCTTCTGAAGTTTCTTGCATACAATTGCTACCCAAAGGCACAGCTGCTGTTTTATTTTAGATATTAATTTCTCTGTGTGCTGTAATTTTGCCACTTGAAAGGAAATGTGGCTTAGAGAGTGAAATGGACCTTTTTTTGGTGTTAAACGCCCATGTACAATGGCTAACAAATAATGCTAAGTGTTTTCTACTCCTTCTGCCCCAAGCCTTGTGCAATCACAGAATGTGATCTTCTACCATATATATAGGTATGTTTGATTTAATAGTACTGTCCTCTTCTGCTCACAAATTAGTAACTTGCTGAATGAGGCTACCTAACTACAAAATGAATTTGTGTTAGCCAAGACAATTTTGCCAAATGAAGAGCAGAAAAGGCTGTTTTAACTAATTGGAGAAACACTTTAAACTGTAGTCTCTGGTTAGACACTAAAATAAAGCAGGATTACCTCTTAGACTAGGATTTTATTACTACTGCATAGATGGATGGATTTTCCTTGAATGTGTATAAAGAAGATCTGTTGATAATTATTTACAGAGTTTAAAAGTAAATACAACTATTTAAGGTTGATACTGGCTTTTGTGAGACCTCTGTCCCCAATCATTCTGTCTCTGCTTCTTGGCCATTAATCTTTATTCATTTGTAACAATATAGGGAGATTCCTGACAGGTCAGGTTTGCTGTACTTGAGGAAAAAAGAATGGGAGGGTTGTGGAATTAAAAAGAAGAGGATAGAGAGACTAGAGACAAGAAAGAAGAGGATAAAAGTGAGGGGAAAAAGATCTGATGGAAAAACTAAGAAAAGGGAAGAAGGAAGTCAGAGATGAGAAAACAAAAGTGGAATTGAAATATGTATGTTTTATGTTCAAATCACCCAGATAGCTTAGGTCTGTGTTTCTGTAGTGATGGTGTTTATGATCAGAAATCGACATATTCAGCTGGGGCTGGATATCAGTTTCCTCACAAAGGCTAGGCTTGATGGGGATGGAGATTAGAGCACTGATTCATTGCTCCCTAGCTTTGAGCTGACTTGCTGAGGAGTGCTGAATAAATAAATATGATACAGCAATAGAAAACATACCCAGCGAAGCCTGCAATTTCATTGCATTTCCATTATTCTTCTACAATGATTCTTTTTTCTTTTGGCTTCATTTATTAACATTGCTGGTCTGTCCTTTTGAGTGCAGATCTATATTTTAAAAATCAAAACCAAAGGATTCTTCGGTTTCTTGTTAGAGCCAAGGCTCTAGCACACACAGCAAGCTTACTTGTACAGGGAGTTGAGACCTCAAAGATTTACAGTCTTTGGACTAGACTGAGATACAGACAAATGCAGTTTCTTGGAATAATCTGCACCATTATTAAACAATACCACTTTTTTTAGACGCAAGGAAGTCAAGGACAGGTATAAATGGCCATGTGTTCCAATACAGGCAATGCACATTTAAGAGACAGTTTGGCTAAATTTGGTTGTCCTGAGTACTATGCAGTGTGTTAGCTCCTGTGGCATCTACAAGGCCTAAGTAGATGTCTCTCTGTGTTTCTTATCCCTGCAACTAGAGACGGTCAAGCTAGAGGCACTCCAAGCCACCCTTTCCCTCTGTTTCCAGCTGTGTACTTTCAGCTACTAAAACCCAATAAACCTATAGGTTTAGTTTCAAGGTGCTTCTGATTTTGTTCAAACCAATTCACAACACTGTTGTGAAATAGAGATGTAACTTGGTAGCCAGACTCTTGTTTTGCAGGATCTGAAGCCCCACCTCCAGTGGAATTTTCTGTTGGGATATCAGTCCCTGTGGGAACCTTACATTAAAAATGGATGTGGCAGACAAGAAACTAAACACAGATAAGGGAGGGAAGAAAGTCAGTGTGGGATAGATAGATTCAGGCGTTAAACTTCACCTGTTGGTCTCTCAATACTCACACTGTCTTTCCACAAAACTTAAGTGCTGAATCTGTTCTCAGCACTTGTTGGGGATTTCTCTACTTTAGCTACTGCTGCTAGTCATAACTGTGATTATTGACTATTCAGGTTTCCTTTTCTTTTTCTTCCCTTGTTTTTCCTGTTAGTGTCCATGGGAGTGAGCTTGCAAAGAGTACAAAGTACACCAAAAAAAGTACACTAGAGGGTAGGATGGTGGCGGGGAGGTGTGACCATGTACTTTGCTGGTACTGGAGTTTATCTGCTGGGATCCAGAGGAAGTCTCATGGCACACATCAGAGCTTCCCACTGGCATTGCACATTTCATCTCTGGTAAGAACAATTTCTGTTTGAGCTATCTTGGGTCCTCCTGATGTTGGAAAGGGTGTTAGTTCACAGATGCTTGAGGCAAAGGTTGAGTTGGAGGTAAGGCAAAGTCAGGAGCCTGCTGTCTCAGGCTTCTCTTAGAATGTTATGATTTTGTTGTTTCTTAATTATTAGAGAATTTGTGTGTGAGAAATCAGCAAGACTTGAGAAATGAATGTGAATGAAATTAGTCACTGCAACTGTAACCAAATACTTTGGACCTTTTGTGGACTTCTGAAGTAACTGTGTTCGCAGACTGCTTCTGTAGCTTGAATGAGAGGGATCGTACTGCAGTTTCTCTTTGTGGGACCCATCTATCATAGTTTCCAGATTTAGAAAAAGATAGGGTAGGTGTTCATACTAATGACCTAGCAGCATTTTCCTTCCATCATCCTTCCTTTGCTGAGTTTACTAATGGTGAGGATAGAGTGGCCAGAGGAGAAGATGTGCTCACCTGCAAATAAACTTGTGCTCAGTGAGATACATTGTCCATGAGTCTCCTCAAATAAGCAGGCTCGGCATGGAGAACCATAGCTGTTTAAATAATCTTGTGTGTTTCCAAAGTAAATAACCCTTTTTTGCTTTCATTTTCCCTCAGAGGAAGGAATGCGTTTGATCATTTTGTATTAAGATTTGGTTGAACAGCTCATTATTAGCTTTATTAGTATATATAGTACACACAATCTGTTGGTATTTTCATGACTGCAACTATAATATTCAAGTGAACAAGAGGTTTTCATCTGCTTACAAAGTTTCATGTATTTACAAAACTCTTGCTAGTCGAAATAAATAAATAAATGCCTGAGTCATATTTTTGATCCTAGGCAATAATGTGTGTCTTTCCATCTGGCTCCATAAATACCTGAGTGCTTAATTCAATAAGAAGATATTTATCTTTTCGACTCCTTTTCTACTTCTTTTAAGGACTTTTTTCCCCTTTTCCACATCTGGTGTTCAGATTCCCAAGTTCCCCTCCTCCCTTTCCCCTTCTCCCTAGAAGCTCATGCTTAGAATTTAGCTAATGGATTTCTAATTCAATTTGGACTTCTGCTGGGATAAATCAGGCTCATACAAAATAATTTATGGTTCTTGAAAAATTTGCTGTGGATGAAGTTAAGTAACTAGCACCAGGCAAATAATAATCTCATTAGGATCCATGGAAGAAAGTAGTGAGTAGGTGGATATTCATGAGGACTAATGTTAGTTTCAGGACAGCAGTATCACCAAGATTTCCCTAGCCCATGGAGAGAACCTTTCAGAGCACCTAAGGCCTGACTGCTCCATGGATACAAAGGGAGACCAGTGGCAAGCGTGGCATCAGCTCCAGAATAGACAGACTTTGTTCCCTAATTATTTTATAAACATAGACTTGTTTGTGGTCCTTTGTGTAAGTGTTGACTGCTTAGTAAAGGATGCTGACAGGTATTTTGGAGAAGTTTTGATGTAAGAGTGTGAGTATTGAATTGTTGGCTCAGTTTTAAGGTAGCAAATGAAGAGTGCTACCTATTAAGCTACTACATCCGCTTTGCAGACGGGACCCCGAACCTGACAGATTAGATTTCCCCAAGGTCACACAAGAATATTTATCCCCTGGGTCTCAGCTCAGCACCTTAACCAGGTGGCCATGAGGCTGAGCTATTACTTTAGGCATAGTCAAGTGTCCTGTGTTTTTCTGGGATGGAGTGATCTCACTAACTAAATTGCTTAACTGTACTCTTCAGATAGCTCACGAAATCAGGATATATGACATCCCACTAGATCTCTGTTTTATCAGTGGTGAGATGTTGTATCATCACTCAGATGAGACAAAAATGCTTTCATTGAAAGTGTTAGAAAACTGGGAGCAAAGCTCTGCTGCATAGTTTTAATACTAGGAAGAGTAAGGATAAAAATAACCATTCTTGCTAGAAGCAAAGGGTTAGTGTTTCAACCCTAACATACTGATGCAAGAAGCAAGCTTAATTACTAATATGAAACAACATAAAAAGCAAAGAAAATACTTGCAGTGCGACATTCAGTTACAGGTCCTCTCTCAAGCTAGTGGAATGGAGCTCTTTTCATTGTGCCATAGCCATCAACAATACATTGCACACCGATTTATTTGCATTAAACCGACTTGTGCTGCATAATATGATTTACCAATCGCCCTAAAATCCATCTGCCTGCTGATGATGACTCTAGCCTCTGTCACTGTTTCTAGTACATGATAGAGCCTTAAGAGCATGAAAAAGGTAAAATGATTTTTTTCATTTTTTCGTTGTATTTGGGACATTTTTTCGTTGTATTTGGGACACCATGTTTGGACTGTTGACATAGCAGTCAGATAAAGGACCTGAGTTTGAGCTTCTAATTCTAAAAATGCATACAGAGTTAATTATCCTTGGATTTTTCCTGAAGTGCGTGCTTTGGACTATACCCAGGAAACTTGTTTCCAGTATGTGTTGAGAATGTATTTTATGTGCTGTAAAATGCATCCCACCATCTAACCACAAAGGTTAAGTCAGGTCTTGTACAAAGAGATTTTTCGTATTATTGTAACAGACACCTACTTTCATGTTCATGTAAATATGGCAGGCCTCTGTCCTGTGTGACAAAGAGTGCCTGAAGGGAACTTGAGAATGAATAGGTTTGACAAAAAGCATTTTAGCCTAAGCCTTGTCCATCTTTAATTAGTTATCAGGGTTAAAGGAGGGGTCAAGAGCCTGGAGCTGCTTCAGGACTAATGTGTCAAAGGGAAGTGAAGCCTAACGCTGAAGAGGAAATTATGCTCCTCAGAGGTTTCATAATTTTTGACCCTGTGTCAACCATTATGACCACTAATGGCAGCTGGGGCAGAAATGTTTCAAATTAGACTTCGCTTTGCAGGTGGTTAGGAAGGGATCCCATGCCGTTCTGCAGACCTATCACAAGCTAGAATCCAAAAGGGAAAATGTATTAGAGGGAAGACACAAAACCTCGTGGTCTGACACCAAAGTTTCTCTGCTGTTCATATGCTTCATCTGTATCAGAGAAAACACAACTAGTGATAATATGCTTCAACCCTACCAGCACAACCAATTAGACTAAATTCCAGTAACTCACATGGAATATGGTGTGTTCACTCAGCAAAGTAACACTTGTGTATTATTTTCTGTGTATTTGTTACATGACAGAGTAAAGAGAAAAAGTTTCAGAGACAGTCTGCAACACACCTTTTTTTTTTTTTTAAATCATTAATATTTCATTAGTTTAAACAGATTATGCAATCATAGAATTGTTTAGGTTGGAAAGGACCTCTAGGATCATCAAGTTCAACCATTAAGCTAGTGCTGCCAAATCCAGCGCTGAACCACATCACTAAGCGCCACATCTACATGTCTTCTAAATACCCCCAGGGATGGTGACTCAACCACTTCTCTAAGCAGCCAGTTTCAACCCTTGACAACTCTGGAAGTGGAAGGAGAGAGCAATCTTCCACAGGATAATTAACACAAAATGTCACTGATGTCATCTGCTGTTTGTCAAGCACTTTATTTTCAGGTGCTGTACTCTTGAGAGCTATGGCAGAGTAACTGAGCCAACCTTATTCAGTAGCTCTATACAAGTACAACAATAGAGTTTTCAGCAGAAGTAATGAAAGTTTTGCAAAGAGGGATGTGAAGCTGATATGCAGGGCAGGGCAGCAAAGAAATAGGGCCTTTGCCTCTTCACTTGATATTTCACACTCAGTGCTCATAAGTCAGCCTCACCCTCTAATGATTTGCCTCTTTTTCATCTATTTTTATGGTTAGGAAGCCTCGCAATAAGTAGCATTTGCATATTGTTACATTACATTTCTTATACTGACAACAACTCTCAGAAACCTTGTTGCTCAAAGAACAGCTTGGTGCTCTTCATATGCGACAGAAGGTATTTTCATTGCCTTGCATGAAATCATATCATGTTCTGGCATTTTCCTGCATCGAGTCCAATGCTAACGAGTACCTCTACTATCTCTTGCATGTTTAGGCAGCAGCTGGTAGTCTGATAGAGTTTGTCTCAGGACAATGGTAAAGTTCTGGATACAGAACCTTAAGTGTCATGTCTACATATGTACCTGCAGTTTTTGTCTTGGATTAGCAGTGGGATGTACAAAGACATCTCTCTGTTACATACAGCTGTGGGAGTTGTCTTGAGGATACATGCTTTGTCTTTAGTCTGCCTCTCATCTGATTGATGTTAAAATTGCCATTAGACTCATGAGAAGCAGAAACTTTAATTATAATTCTGAATTAAACAAACTGGGGGAAGATGCCCTTTTCCCAGACAGAGAACTTGCAAAATGCTGTATAAAACTGGTACAGTCAGTGTTTTCCTCATCTAGGTTGGTGTCTGTGGCTGACCATGGATTGAGTATTGATTTCTGTGCCTCTGTGAATGTTGGTTTTTTGGTAGAGGCACAGAAGGACAGAAAAGAATGTGTTCTGGTTTTGTTTGATTTTCATGTGTTGGAAGAGGAGATTTTTGCCTAGCAGCCTTCTGACCCAAACGTAACCATTCAGTGGATATGTTCTTCATTATTTAAGTGCATGCAAAGCTTGAGGTTGACCTCCTGGGGACCTCTTGTTAAGCTGAGATGTATTAGGAGAGTCTTCACTTGGCTGTTGCAGGTGCAGGGAAAGTTCATTCCTCTTCGTGGTCCTTATTTATTCTGTTTCTGAAGTTACCCAAAAAAGATGAACGTTACATGCCCTATTGATTTCTCTATCACTTTTCCCAGACTGTGCCTGCACTCTGCCTTCCCTGATGAAAAGAACATTTAATTTTGTGGGTGCTCAGTAAATCTGAGTCAGAAATTCCCTTGACCTTGCTCGCAGGAGGGCTCAGCGTGGTTCAGCAAGGCTCTGGTTTGTGGGCTGCCACAAAACCAAACCCCTTCTTTAGGCACATAAAGGCCTAAAGTGAATTCAGCTACAGGCAAGTAGATGTCAGCCTCCCAAGCTGGCCAAATATTTTGCTGTTGTAAAATTACAGTCTTCCTGGGCTATTTGGGGGTATCTTCCCCTGTTGAGATGATGAAGAATAACATGATTGCCTTATTGCATACCCACATTGAAATCAGCTGGAGGTAGGGCTAACAGGAGGGTAAGTGCTGAGAAAGCCACGCTTCTCCTCCTCCCGGGGGCAAAGCAGGAAAATGTACTTTCTCTTTCAGGCATGGGCTACTCTTTGTTGTACCCATTCTTTGTCCCTGTGTGGTCTTCAGGGCTGAGGCAGGGTTGAGAGGGCCTTTTGGTATGGAAACTTCTCAGGAGTAATGCTTAGAAAAAGTGCTGTTTTCTCCCAGTTCTCTTTTAGCTTGGCCTAATGTTGGACTCATAGCTTTATCGGTGTTATGGGCCTCTAAGGTGGAGGCAGACTACATGGCATGCAGTATTTTTTGCTTCCTTGCTTCCCATTTGCTGGCATCGCGTCCCCTTCCTTGGAGAACAGAAAATCCTGCAACCAAAGGACTTCCAGCCAAGCAATTTTCCTTTCCTGAAAATGTGTAATCCAAACCCTCGCCTCTATCCTGATAAACTGTCTTACTGAGCTAGCACCTGCTGTTAATTTCACAGTAAACAGTACTTGTTGCTCTAGAAAGCTTTTTAATCATAACATAAAAAACTGAACAGAAATCCCATCCACACAGTGAACTCCAGCTGCCTTTCTTGCAACACATGGGGAATGATCTTGCCGAGTGATGGGCATCCAAATGCAAATGGAATTAACTTTGCAGCCATTCATTTTAAATTGATCTTGAATCATTTTGAAGTAAATTCCATTTGAGAAGAATTTGCTTCAGGTCTCGCACGAAGAGATAATGGTCCAATATATTATCATCTAAGCAATAATAGTTCAAGTCTTGCAGTTCAGATATATACTGAGTTATATACTGGGTTGATGAGAATTAAAGCTTGATATATAGTAATAAAACTAGTGATCTAGAGATGAATAGATTGGTGTATGGAGCAAAATATTTTCCTGCCACAGATTAGAGCAGGGATACTAGTCCATAAAAAGGGAAATATACCATTAAATTTCCTTTTCACTTGTTATGCATGGAGAGCTATAACATGTATAGTTTTGTGAACAAATGTATGAAAACAATAACGACCTTTCTTAATATCAGAAGATTCCTGAGTTAGGCAAAATTTTTTTCACCTTGAAAGAAAACTGAAGTAAAATTAAGCTAAAATTCCTATATGTGACAGTCCATGCCATATCCTATCAATGCTGATTTCAGTGGCATTTCACCCGTTCCTATAGATTTTGCATTTGACTTTGTTTTTTTTAAAAATATAGTTGTCAGATACTACAGAAGGCAAATAAAAAAGCATATTTGTTTTTGGGCCAGCAAATAAAATAAAAATTCCAAATGAAGTTTATAGATTAAAGTGGCTTTTAAAAATTTATTTTCTTAATATGAATGAATTGCATGACTGAAACCAGTTTAGCAGTACCATTAATCAGGTCTTTTGTCTTGCTAATATAAATCAGTCAATAACAACAGATGGGCTGTACACTTTATTATGTGAAAATAAAGATGAATGTGACATACTGCAGAAGTAAAGTTGCAGCTCAAAGTTGCTGAGCACAGAAGGGGATTTGTTACAACAGGGGAGAACAATGTGTGCCTTGTATTTGTGTTTGATCAAGGTTGTAAGGGGAACTTGCTGCACATGACGTTGACATAATGATTGGAAATCAAGTATGTGAATTTTTAGTGTTTGTTTGTATCTACACGCCAAGATCACTCCCAAATGGTTTAATTAGCTTTTTTCCTCCAGACAAAAGAAAAAAAATGTCTAACTACTTAGGAGAGTTAAATAAGAGAGTTATAAATTTTGCTGCTTTGTTGCACCATTGGGAGACGAACATTTTAAATAACCAGCGATAACCATCAGGAAGATGCAGATCAAAGTCTCAGGCAAGATTTATCACCTCATATAGCAGTGGAGCACACAATGAGAGGCAACTCCCATCCAAATTACAGAAACAGGCCCAGCAGGCCACACCGTTATAACAAAATCATCCCTGAAGAAGCTAAGTCAGAATTTGGTTTTTGCTTGGAGAGAGGAGTGACCTGTGTTTAACTGCAGCTGGTCAGGAGAAACTTCGATGGAAGTATTTTTTACGTTGTTAGAAACTGTGTTCTCATGAAAACACAGATTTTTTTAGATTACCTCGGAGATACCAGAAGCTCATTCTGCAAAAAAATCCCAGCATGATCAAATATCCTACATTGATGCTTTCCATGTTGGAATTTTAGGAATATTTTGGCATATAGTTACACTGCCATTATAATTATCGCATGTTGCTGTGAGCATTACAATGAAATCACAACAGCATATTACTGTAATTCAGAACATGAAATGCAAGACTTGGATCCAAGACATGTGTTAAGGTTGATGGTTCAACACCATGTCCCAAATCACCAGCTGAATTGGCTGACTGGCTTAAGCTGTGCCTGGTGTGATGTGCAAGCCATCATGAGGGGATTGAAAGTTCTTCCTCCTCAAAAGATCCTCATCCTGAGAGGCAAGTACCACAGATTGGCCAAGTGGGGCTGCACACCCTCTCTACCTGTAAACCACCATCCTGCCATTTCAGCTGGTGGCAACTGGTGTGCCTGGGTGGGAGGAGAGGGGTGCTTTGCTGCTCAGCAGCAGCCGACCCCCTCTCTTCGGGGGAGGCAGGGAACACCAAGTGACTTCCCCTTATGATTCACAGGCTGATTAAGCCACCAGTTGCCTTTCCACAGTGAAAAACAGGAGCAAGAGTCCCTCGGTGCTAGTGGAGGTAGGACTAGCTTTGCAGTGGGAGCGGGATTTTTTTTCTGGCAAACCTAGTCATGGTCATATTCTATATACTCCTCTTAAGAAACTACTGTATAAAAAAAGAACACCATTGTTACTCTTAATAGCAACAGTAAGAGGGCAGGGATTGAATAAACATACTCCAGCTTAAAAATCCCAAAAAAATCTTTCTTAGCTACTATCTTAATTTTTCTCTGAAAGTGACAGTTTTAAATTCCTGTTTCCAGGGACGTGGCAGCCTCTGCACACTATTTGTGTGACAGTTTGTGAATGGTTTCCATCTATATCCCTAACATTTAAGAGCAGTTCAGATGCCTCTTGATAGCAGTGACAAAAAGTGTGGAAAAATAAAGCTGAGCTGTATTATTGCTGAAGAAGAGTAAGGAGGAATCAGAGCAAGAAGACAATAAGAAAACAGGCTTGTGCCTGACTGAAAGATTCCAGGCTGGTGCAGAGAAGCAGCTATCACCACAATCAAAAGGTAGGACTAGATTGTCATGTACTGGGCAGTACTGTGAATCCACTTTAACATACAAACAATACTTAAACTCTAGAAACATTTACCTTCAGGAGGAAGAGCCAAAGCCCACAGACACATTTTTCAGACTGATTCAAAAAATAATTTTTAAAAACACCTTTTTTCTTTTTTTTGCAGTTAGCTGAAGCCTCCTGTTAGACTTTCTAGTTACTTTTGATAAGATGCAGTTAATTGGTCAGACAGTGTAAGTATTACCTTTGGTAATGCACAGAAATTTAGTGGTGAAAATAAATACATTTGTTCTTCCAGTCACCAGAAATTAGTGAAGCGATACTTGTTTAATTATAAAACATATGTGTGCTTTGTTAGTTTCCATCTGTCTGCTCGCTGATTTGCAATTAAATGACCAGAAGAAAAAGATACATCCTGTGGCAATTCAGGGGAAATGATTCATCTCTAATGTTTCTGTGTTGGGGATGCCTATGGAGCAGCGTGTGTGAGAGGGAGACAGGGAAAGAGGGGAAGATATGCATAGAAGGGGATGAGGAATGCTGAAAAGCCTCTTGATTCAGTTCAGACATGTTTCATTGTCATGAAACCAAATGAGGACTCCCATTAACTTACTGTAACTCATCTTTCTCTTTGGAAAAAGATGGGGAGCAAAATGGAACAAGAAAGAAATACCTAATGAGGAGAGGAAATATGATTGCAGAAGAAGGAGGTTGGTGTGGTCATAGTGAAAAAGGAACTACAGGGAAAGAAAGGAAGGATGGGAAAGTGATAAAAAATTAAATTTAATTTGAGTATCTGGAAATGATTAATTGGAGATGGAAATGAAATTGTTATAGAGTTTCACATATTTTCCCTTTGCTAGAAGATTGTCAGATTTTATTTATTGACTCTTTCTTCTAACTTTGAACCCGTTCACTTCTATTAACTCTCAAGGAGTGATGTAGTAGTGAGTCAGGGCTGATATTCCTTGTAAAATGAGACACCCAGAAGGATAGCATTTTTAAATGAATATGAAGGGGGGGAAAATTAAAAAAAAAAAAAAAAGGTCAACAACATATGTTCAGGAGGTTCACAAAATAATTTGCTGTGTAAGGCATTCCCCACACCGATAAAGACGTACCTTCACATAGCTGCATGGATGCGTACCATATTACCTTCTTCCCCTCTCTCCTTCATCTGTTCCCATTCTTTTTTGTCTTTCTGAAAGGCACTGTCTAGAAGGAGAGTCATGCCCCTTGTAATTCTGGACACAGCCTGCACAGCCATGTCTCAGGTTCGGGGAGGTATCCATCTGACATTTCATCTTCCTGGAGACTGGCAGGCAGAAGATAGCCAGCCTTCCACAATATTTTTAGTTTGATGTTCTGTGGTGTTTTATTGATCAGGATCAGCGGCCGTCACTGTGTATAATGATAAGTGCTTCAGAGGCAGAAAGGGGAGATTGAATAAGGCCTTCAGGACTGTCAGCTTGCTGGTGGTGGATCTGTCAGTAGTTGGTGCTCCCCCACTGCTTTGCTTCTGTAAGCCTCTTGCATATTCCTGTGCTCTGACGGCAGGTGGGGAGGTGGATGGGAAGACAGTTATTCTCCATTGAATTTGGCGCTTTCTGATGTGGAAGACTTTTTCTGCAGGAAGGGGCAGAGGGGTTGCAAAGGAGGATTTGTGAAGAGGTAGGGAGAGAGGAAGGAAAGTATGCATGTTAGACGTTTTCAGTGTTGCCTCCTGTGCAATAGATTCTTTTCCTCCTTCTCCAGACTACTTACATTGACTTTGTTCATTACCAGCAGCAGGGAGTTGCAGATGTTCCTTGCACCAATAGCATGTGTCCACGTTTGTCCAAAATGTCACCATTTCGAAGATTTTCTGCCTCATGTTCCAGCTCACAAGTTCTCTCTGTAGGAAGGGCTGCACAGACAAATGTACTACAGGCAAAGTAAATAAAGCATAGCTTGGCACCTTCCTTAGCAGTCTTGGCAGGGGAGTCAGTGTGAACAAAGAGGTGCAGACTGGACTTGCATTTAGTCTTTTACCCTTAGAGGAGATTTCAAATTGCTCATCTGAAATGAAAGGTGCTATTTCCTATTTGTACCAGCCTTAGCTGGCACTGGCTATTGCACGCACCTGATTAAGCATTGCGATAAGTCACTATTGAAAAGTTTGACCTTGAAACCTCCAAAAGTTTCTATTATTTCTTTTTATGGTTTTGCAGGCAACTCTCCCAAGCGCTAACATAATGCTTTATTGCTAGTGTTGCTGCTGCTGATAACAAAGGACCAATCCCAGACGTGAATGTACACATCCCTGTCACATCACATAGAGGAAAGAAAGCTCAGGATGTAAAGAAGAATTTCTTCTAGTCTAAAAACAGTGGTGCATTTTAATCCTCAGTCTAGGAGTGCTCCTAGGAAAAGATTTTATTCAAAAACTATGTACCTTTTGAAATTTTCAGGAAGGCTTTGCAAGTGTTTGGCAGCTGAATTTTGGTTGTTTCATTTGTCTTATTTGTCCCTTCTCTACAGATGATGATTTTTTTCATGAACTTCCGGAAACTTTTCCATCTGACCCTCCAGAGCCATTGCCCCACTTCCTCATTGAACCCGAGGAGGCTTACATTGTGAAGAACAAGCCTGTGAATCTGTACTGCAAAGCGAGTCCAGCCACACAGATCTATTTTAAGTGCAACAGCGAGTGGGTTCATCAGAAGGACCATGTGGTGGATGAGAGAGTAGATGAAACCTCTGGTAAGTTTGAGTTATGTCTTGAAGGAATGAAAATTAAAAAGCATTAATATTAAGCCCACTTTGTAATCTACTAGCTGTTTCATATGGCAGCTACTTTGCTTTACTCCTGATACAGCTGTGAATTCTGTATCTGGCATTACAGAAGGTTACTGTCATAGCACAGAGGTGGTGTCTACATGTAGATGAGTTAGTGAAACAGGCTTTTAGGTCACCCTGACCAAGTTTGAAACCAAAAAAACCGGGAGAATCGTGCACAATAAAAATGGAATTGCTTTCTTAGACAGCTCTACTCCCTAGTCACTTCCCCAGTGTCACAAATTCACAGTGGTTGCACTGTGTAGTTGTCACAGACCACATTCTTCCCAAAGTGTCAAAGAGCAATTGAGTTGTTGCTAGAATTATGTTTTCTTGGGGAGATAAGAGTAAAAAAAGGAGAAATTTAATCAGCTTCCAGCAAGAAAGAAGGAGAAAACACACCTGGGCACACTTTAGAGGAGTGTATTGATCCAGAGCAAGCACCTGGCTGTTACTCATTGCACTTTCTTGCCCGCTCCATAGAGCCTGTGTGAAGGAGAACTACAGTAGGTTAGCATCATTCCTTACTTAGTACCGGAAATCCCACTGACATTCATGGAAGTAAAACAGGATCCTCATAGTATCGGGGAATAAAAAAAAAAAAAAGTTTTGAAAACTTGAGTAATAAACCGAAGTTTGGGAATACTGGTAATCAATAGTTTGAGACACATGCAAGGAGAGAAGCAGGACGTACCGCTGTTTTGATGGCTCTAAGAAATAACTGGATACCAAGCAAGAAGGTACCTGTCATTTGGGAATTACACCACCACTTGGTCTAATTACTTTGAAAAATAACTCCACCAGATGTTTTGGAAGTCTCTTGTGAACCAGGTTTTATTTGTTTTAGCTCTTTTATTTGCACACAGATCAAAAGCATGAGCTTTTCTTGATGCTCCCACTTGAAAAAGAGAAGGTGGGTGTAGGAAGAAGGGCTGTAGAAAAAAAGTCTGTATTAAACTTTGGACCTGTTTATTTGTTTGTAAGAATTGGCTTTTCCACAAGGTGACTGTAGCAGAAAAACTAAAACAAACAAAGAAAACAGAAAAAAATGTATTACTTAATACATCTTCGGGGAGGCCAAGGGAATGAAAAAGGACAAACAGGAGGACATGTATGACTGGGTTAATTTTTTAAGCTTTTATTAACATTAGAAACATGAAGTTTTCCACTTGAGGTGAAAAATTCATTTTTTTTCTCAAAAATCTCATTGTGGGAGAACTTTGTGGTCCAAGGATGGCAGTCCAAGCTACACTGCTGCTGCTGCCTGTGGGAGAACTTTGTGGTCCAGGCTTGCGAGAGGCAGGTGAAATTGCCCACAAACCAGGTTAGGGATCTAGCCTTTACACAGCTAACCTGGGGTTCCAAGGGATCTCAATTACACAGTATTTCTGCTGGGTCTGTTGTGTGATCCCAGCAACTGAAAACTAGGTGCTTTCTTTTTTTCTGATATTTTACTGTTCCTAAGGTCTGTTCTGCCTTCTTATGAACAAGGGGGAACATGCTGAGTAGGTATTCTGCTGCTGTTTTTGAACTAAGCTTTCTCTTTCAGTTCTTTACATAGACAAGCAAAGCAAAGGAAAACAAGGCAAACAGACAATAAAATATGAGAGGAAAAATGTAAAGGTCATTTATGCTTTCTTTTCTAAAGGATGGGTAATCAGGAAGAAAGCGAACTGAAATACAGGTGTGATGCTAGCAGTACATCATCTAGGGATTGTAAATGATGCATGACAGAGAGAAATAGGTTTTGATTTGCAAAAGATTATGTGTTCATGGACTTTGAGCCTGTGCCTAGGAATGAAATCTATGTAGAGATGATTAACTCTTCTTATAAGGCAAATTTGTTTCTGTCATTGATAAGGCCAGAGAAAACAGCACAGCAATAGCAATGGCACAAGAGATGGAATAAGAGTGCAGCCAAGCTCTCATTGAAGAGAGCTGCTATATAGAAATGTTGAATATATTAAGATGGTTAACTTTTAAGAGGGGAAAATAAATATTTACATAATTTTCCTATGTATTTTTCTCTTTGTAACAGAGAGAAGGTACAAAATAAGAGTAATAGCTGTGTGCGCTTTGCACTGTGGGGTATTTTTAATCAGTAGGTAGACTGTTGCTGTAAAGAACATGCACAGGGACTCTGTGGGAGTTGCCTTCTGGCTGGAAGGGATGGGAACTGTAATAGTGGCAGGGTGTTCTAATACCACTTTATTTAATTAAATTGGCCTGAAAAGAGAGCCTTGCAAAATATTTCACACTGATTGAGTGTGAGCAAACAAAGGCTTTACTTTAAACAGAAGATCATTATGGTTTTTAATCGTCAGACTCACTGGAATTTTTCTTGTTTATGGAAAAGGCTAAGCATTTTCATAAAGAAGTCAGATGTGTGCTTTAGAACTGTCTAGTGAACATCTTTGACTCTTTTCTTTCCTATGTGCATGAAATACAAGGCAGGGCATGGTCTTTTTTATGTCTTTACTAGAATATTTTCCCATTAATGTGGAAACGAATAAGAACACTGGTTTTAAAAAACAAATATGACAGTTGTTTTGAGGGAACACATTTGATTTTTATGGCTAACTGTCATAAAAGATAACAGCAACAGAAATAAAAGGAACACTGCAGAACTGATGCTTTGGGGAGGGAGGGGGCAAGAAAATTCCGTTTTCTCAGGGCAGGAAATTCAGTAGCATCAATAATTTTTAGAGCAATTTGTGCACATTTTCCAAATTACTGTACTGCTGAAAATTACTGTAGCAGAAGATTTTTTTTTTTTTATAATGAGGATGGCAAAACACTGAAATGGGTTGCCCAGAGAGGTGGTAGATGTCCCATCCCTGGAAACATTCATATAAGGGCTGAATGGGGCTCTGAGAAACCTGATCTAGGGTTTTGGACTAGATGACTCCAGAGATCCCTTCCAACCCAAACTCTTCTATGATTCTGTGATTTTATTTTGCATGTATGCTTTTTATGGAGAAATATTTTCTGAGACACACTCCAATTCTGCAGTGGTGGGAGGATCATGAGTATATAGAAAATCAGTGTCTTACACCCCTTTCATTTGTCCAGAGGGATTAAATGCTGCTAAATCAAACCCCGCATCCCAGTGATGTACCAAAGAAAAACAGAAAAAAATCTGGAGCTTTTTTTTCTCTTTTAAATTCGGATATGCATTGTAATATTTTCTCCATGACTGTTAAGGCGAAACTATCTGTAAACCCCCTCTTGCCCTCTGCAAGGCCAGGGACATGTTCTTCTTCTCTCTCCTTCAAACAAGGAGAAAACATTTGTGACTCTTCTAGGTGCTAATTAAATAGACATATTGGGCAATTTCGCTGGCATTATTGTTTGCCTGCATTGTCTGTCTTCTTTTCCTGAGATGCATAGGGAGAGGAGGGCTTGGGTAGTTTGCTGACGACCTCCTTCATGTTCCCAAATAGCAGCAAGGGTGAATAAGGACTCAAGGCTGGCCTGAGGCTCCAGCTAATGCAAAACAAATAGGCTCATCTGTCCAGTCTTAGAGAAAAACTATGCTGAGGCAGGCTCTCTAAAGGAAAAGGTGAAGTCAACAATCCTTTTTCTCATGCTTTTAAAGACCTGATTTCCTCTAGGAACATCCCCAGTGCCATACAGCCTTCAGCAAGGAGGATAGGTTGCTCCAAGGACTTTCCCTTCAGCTGCCACTTCAACTCTCCACAAATCAGCAAAAAAGGTAAAGTTAGAATCTGTCTCAAAATAAGATTTTGTCTGATTAAGAGGGTTTATCAAACTGCACTGAAATGGAAAAATATGCACTTCTTTTCAGACAAAAATCTTAGACTTTTTTGTTTCAGTTTCTTCACATAGCCACCACTGTGATTCCAGTGCTTACCTCCCACTGTTACCTTTCCCTGTTAACAAAGTATTTTTGGATGACTTGCAGATTGGACAAAAGGAGACTGAGCTTTTGACGTAGGATCAGTATTGATCTGGCAAATAGGAATTTGTTACCTTAAGCAATGAGTTTGGCAGCCTGTCAAGGGAGTAGGTACCCAGCTAGCTAAGTCTTTAATAGATCACTTTCTCAACAGAAAGATCAAAGATTGACATCTGCCCTTTTGCCTTTAAAACATCTTTTACAAGATGCTGCAGCCACGACAGCAGTGGGGAAACATTCACAGTGACTGTCTTTGCTCTTCTGGCACCGTGTATAGAGGCAGGAAAATCACTTCCAGCACAAAATGCTCTATTGCTTTGTCTTCCTCTCTGTGTGTACATCTCATGAAAGCCATTTATTTTGATGTTTGTGACACGACATTTTAAAAGGCTGCATTGCCCTAATGACAAAAGTCACAGACATTGTTTAAGCTGGGACTTCTGATTCTACGGCAGAGATCATCATACAGCCTCTCTTTTTGGGAAGCTGTGTTCATTTGTCTTAGTTTTTTTTATAAATAAGAAAACCTCTTGTTTATTAGTACAGCACTTCTTTGAACAACAGTCTTGAAGAACTTCATTTGGCAGCCCAAATACAAAATTCAAGTGCCTCCAATCCCCAGGTAAGCACAGGGAGAGAAATGTGGGGGGAAAATGTTTTAGTTGTTATCTCTGACCCATAGATTTTCCTTTCCTTACTGATGTTTTCCTTCTCTGCACATCTTTCTTCCTTAATCTCTTTTTGCTTCTTGAACTGCTCTAGCCTTCTAATTCTCTGTATTATTTTTGAAGAATCCAAAAGATAAGGAAAAAAGCTATTTTTCTGAACAAATGTGGCCACTGTCCCTATTAACTTCACTAAATGTATGACATGTGATGCTGAATTCTGCAGTTATACTTAGCCTATAATATTTTGACTTCCTGGGATAGAACACCTTGGGGTTATGTTAGTAAGGGTAACCACACATCATAAATAAGGATTGTTTTCATCCCACTGTTGTCACAAGTAATTTTATTTTCCATTTATCATTGGATCAAATCCATTACAAACATTAAGCACCCATATACAAAATAATTATTTCTCAACAACATATTGCCAGTTTTTAGCTCTGCTCTTTCCATACTCTGCCCTAATCCAGCTCATTTCAAGGAAATTTAAATATGTGTTTTCCCAAATGCTCCTATTAATAGTTTTGAGATGTGGGTTAGAATTGATACTACAGTACAGTTTCTTTTGAAATTTGAAGTCTATCCCCTCTTTGGAAGGATGATGGGAATGAAACATGATTATGTGTAAAGTGTGAAAGGCTGCAGCTAGTGCAGAAAGAAGCATACAACTCTATTTCTCCAAAGAACTGGAACTCTCTGGGGAAATACAGACCATTTACTTACATAAAATATATTAAGAAACTCATGGCTTTTTCCTACTTGAAATTTAAGGTGCAGCCATTTTTTGGTGTCACTTGGACCATCTTCTTTCTGCCTCTCCTTCCCTGGGGCCTGACAGGTAGCTCTCCTGGGGAAGAGGAGCCCTGTGCCCATCACTGTTGCAAGACAAGTTCTCTCTTCTCACAGTTTGCATCTTCAAAATTAGCTTCTGGGAACATGGTTTCCAGCACACCCAGATCAAGGGAACACCCAACAACAAAGCTGCTGCAGACAATTTTTCCAAGCAGACAAAGTTTGCACTTTTGTCTTGAGTAATTAGTATATTTGAATAGAAAAAATAGCCATTTTGGAAGCAATGGCTTCCAAACACAGAGGGAGACAGTCACCATTTTGTAGGATATTGATTTAAAATAGTAGGGGTTTTTTTTGAAGTGAGTTTTTGTCCAAGTCTTCGTGGAAAGCTGCTTCCTGCTCTTAGACCTAGACACCTTCTTTTTGACTTGATGATCTTGGAGGTGTTTTCCAAACCAGTTGATTCTATGATTCTGTGGTTTTGTGTTCACAACAGTAGAGACTGTTCAGGTTCAACTAAAGTTTCTTTGCCTGTTCTTCTACTAATGCTGCCCTTTCCCTGTGGGGGTGTATGCCCTGCTACCATTGCTACAGCAGCTGTGGACATCACAAACCCTATGCCCTCCTGCTGCTAAGCAAACTAAAACAGGTTCTCCCAGTGTTGGCACTTTCTCTATCCTTCAGGGTACTCAGAGATGCTAACAGGGGATGCAGAGGGAGCTACTCTTCCTGCAGGTTAATCCTTCTCATGCTCTTCCACTGAGTAATGATGGGCCCATGGGAAAGGTCATTTGCCCATTCCAAATTTTCTTTGTATTCACTGTGTGTCTCTGCAAATCACTCAATGTCTCTGTTATTTACCTCTGCAAAGTGCTTTGGGACCAAAGGATAAAAGCTTTAGGATATTTATTCATTTCTTACTGCAGCATTAACTTCCTATCTGCAGCTGTTCATGTAATTGTCCTGGAGGTTTCCTGTGGGCTTCTAGAAAAACAAATCTCAGACAGGAAATAAAGTTATTTAAAATAATTAGACGAAGAATATGGATGTCTAGTGCATTCATCTGAAGCATTTGAGGATAGCCCCCTGAATATTTCCAGCCTACATCTTATCTCCTGCAAGTTTTTCCTTCATTAAACCCTTTGTTACACAGTCATAATCCCATTAATTCCCCAAAAGATGTCCTTTGACATCAGTCCACCCACTACACCTTCAGACTAGCCACAACTTCACACAGCATGCTTCCTTTTTCCATCCATGTCCCCTGGCTCCTTTGGAGCTGAATGCCCTTTGTGTGGGATCTGGAGATCCTGTTGCGAGGGTGGTCTAATTCCTGAAAGGCTAATAAATGCAATCTTGATTTGGAAGTGAGTCCCAGAGCTTAGTCTCTATCCTGCGCCCACTGACCTAAATGGAAAACAAATGTTTTTTGGATATAGTAGTGGTGGAAAAGAAGAACATGTCAGGAAAGAAGAGCACAGCCAAGATCTTATGTGCTGTCAGAAAATGGTGCTGCAATCAGTAGCACCCTGACAGGAACACTTGCATTGTATAAATGTAGCTTTTCCAGTTAATTAAATGTGAGAATGAGTAGGACTAGTAGATCTGTAGTTTCTTTGCAAAAATACCTGAAAATATTCAGGGAAATGAAAGGTCAAATGTATACCTTACTTTATCTTCTATGCAAACAAGTTATAGTTTGATGTAGCCAGACAGTCTGGCTGTAGTCTAGCACTGTTTAGACACATTGGAGTCTTGGTGACTGTGCAAGACATTTAAGTGTTGTTGTCCAGCCTCCCTTGATGCCTGTCAAATCTTGCAACTCAGTTACCTGAGTGGTATCTTCCGTATTTTCCTCTATCAGCTCATTAAGTGATGAAATCGTTATCTGAAGAAGAATTCCTATTGCTTAAAACTACATTGGAGAAATCCTTTCCTCTTTCTCTTTTTTCTTTTAAAAAAACCAAAACAGCAACAAACAAACAAACCCACAAAAACAACAACAAAAGAAACCACACCAACAACCGAAAACCGCCATGAAAACATTTGTAAATAGCAATCTTTGCACACAGATCAGATTTAGTGAGGTTTTTTTCTCTGTGCCGGTAGGGTACCAAATCATCACTAACATGTGAGAGAGGTGGCTGTCACATGCAGCTCTGACACATACAGGATCTAATTTTGTGCTGCCTTTACAGGTTCATTGGTTGTATTCATGCATTCCCGTGCATTCGTGTTTTGTACATAAATGAGCAGCATGATGTGGTAGGTGCCAGCAGGACTGCCATTCTCCTGCAAGGTTACATGCAGCTCTTTCTCCACAGGTTTTGATGGGATGCCTTTCAGAGTTCCTCATAACTTCTCAAACCTCTTCATGTTTTGATTGTTAGAGCAGAAAGGAAGTCTTTTGTCAGACTCTTCTTTGTCTCTTCTACCCCCTGAATACTGATCTTAAGGCTGTTGCAGCGGTACCTATTATTTGCTCCCAGGTTTTTATTTCAGAGAGGATCTTGGCTGCTTGATTGTAGGTTTTGGCTTCCCAGTGTCATGTATAGTGATGTTTCTGTAATGAGTGCTGATGCCACATCTGAGTTGGTTGCCGTGCCCTCCTCTGAAGAGGAGTAAGGACTGCCAGCCCTGAAGAACAGTGATGCTTGGAAGTGAATCAGGCTTGCTTTGGGGTTTAGTTTTAATGCTTCTGTTTTTCAGCTGAGGTGGAAATCTGTATTGGAACACAGAGTGGTGGGTACCTAGAAAAAAATTCTAAAAGGAAAACTGCATCCATACAGGGATACTATTGACAGCATTTACTTACATAATTGAAAAGGTCTTTTTTTAATTCAAAGTCACATGGATCTGCAGAGGAACTTGCTTGCATCCCTGGTGCTTCGCTCTAGCTGATGAGTATCATGAACTGCATCCAGAAACATGTACACACCAAATGACTTTGTGATCACCAGACTGCCTTTTTGCACAATTTCCTGCGATGATTCTTTTGTTTGCTACAAACTAAGAATAACGTCCTGGTGTTCAGGAGCTGGTGTTTTGACTGCTGCCTTGGCACAGCCCTGAAATCATGCTGGATGGCAGAGCAGACAGTAAATTCCCAGAGCTTCAGCTCTGTCTGGAGAAAGTCACTTCACTTGACAGCACACTGGACAAAGCTGCTTTAAAAGCAGCTGCTTGCCTTTTTCTTCTTTTCCTTTTAGGTTTTTTTTTTTTCAAGATATGTAAGTCAGCTGTGAAATGCCATCCCCAGCATGCAGATCAACAACGGCAAAAAAATAGTGGGGCTTTAAAACTTCTCCCCCAATCTGCCGTTTCTGCACGTGGTGGACTAAAAAAATAGAAAAACAACTGCTGAGGAAGGCTCCCGAGTGACCCCTTGTGTCACATTGAGACTGTCCTTGTTCCCACAATAGCTGCACCAGCCACTGAACTGTGTCATCACATCAAGTTCACAGAAATAAGGCATTTTCAAGTTGTCTCTGCTTCTCAAAACCATGCACAGTGGATGTGATACGTAAGTACATGTGCAGATACATATTTTTATATATATATATATAACATGTATATGTCAGTAAGTCAGTATTATAACAACTTGATATTTTTGTATATATATATATAAATTTACACAAAAACCCTGCCCCCCTCCACTATGCAAAGGAAATGTAAACATGCTGTTCAAAATTCAGATGCTGGTTGCTGGCTTCCCAGATGTTTGAAGCTCAATAGATTTCTTTTTTTTTTTTTCTTTTTCATAATTTTCTCTGCTGCTTCTTATGAAGTGCTAAACAACCATTATTTCTTTTTGCACATTGAGATTCATCTGTAGGCTCTAAACTGCCTCAGAAGTGCTTCAATTTTGCATGAGCACTAAGCTGGGGACTGGGAAGCATTACCCGCTGCTGAAGGCCCAGATCATTAGAAAGAGCATGTAAATCCTCTGAACCAGAAATAAAAAATGCACAGATTTTCTTTGTGAAGTCTCAACTGCAGCTTTAAGTAACACATGAACCATTGGCACTTTTTTCCTGGCCCTTGAAAAAAACCAAAACAATATTTTTTCTCAGCTGCACGTGCCTCAATCAAAAGAAGGGAAGATTGGGCTTTGACCCAAAAGCTGGAGCTCCTAAGAGCTCATACTCATGCTTTTCTACATGGATGACCTGTCTTCTTCTCAATTCCTGTAAGCAGCACCAGCCAGACAGGGAATTGTGTGGGTATTGCCACCGACGGTTTCTTAGTGTCAGGATGGCTTGGATCAAAATGCATTGATTTGCATTTTTTTCCTGCTCCTATACCTCAGCCTATGTGATTTCAGAAATTATGATTCCCATGCTTGAATGTAAATTTATGTTTGTGGGGAGGTTTTCTTTGGAGTCCTGCTGCAGTGGAGATTATTACTTTTAAACCACAAAAAAGGAAAAAGGAATGCAGCAACCGTAGACACACATTGTTACATGTGGAAGAAAATAATGCATTTTGGAGCAATTTGTACATATTTGCAAAAACTGCTGTCAACCAGAAAATAGCCTTCATTAAAAAACAAAGGAGGAGGTGTTTTTCCTTTGTCTCTGAACTGTTTATAAGCAAAGAACAAGCAATCCAGTGCTGTTCTGTGGTATTAGACAACAACAGTTCAAGGGTGTTGTAAAGCAATCAGCTGCCAAGGTTGGCCAGGGGAGGAGATAGTAGAGGGGCTATTTTGCCTCCCCCAAGGTGACAAACCCACAGGGCTGTACTACCCACCTCCACCATGGTGGCAGAGACCAGGACACACAGTTTGTTTTCCATCAACATTCATGAACTCCCTTTTGAAATCTTCCCGGAATCTTACACAACTTAGTCCTTCAAATGTTAACAGGAAAGAATAAAAAAGCCTTGTTTTCACTAAAAGAAAACAAAACCCAAAATGAATGCATGTTCTTTAATTCCAGTTCAAAGTAAAATCCCTCTGAAGACAGTCCTTTGTAATTTTTGTGTAAGTCAGTCAGTTAAAAAATATTAGGGGAGCTGGGATTTTAGCTTAACTTGATAACGTTAGCTGCCAATTAGATACTACAGGTAACTGATGCAAATCAGTGCAAACTTGACATTGGTTTTAAAGCAGTTTGACTTTATTAGGCTATTGCCTTCGCCTGTGTTAATTTGAGTTAAGAATGTATCTGTTTCCTAAAGAGAAAGTTATGAAGAGAGGAAAAATAGCTGGAAGCTTTTAATTTAAATATTTAAGCTACTATTTGTGGTAAATTGTTTGTGGTCTTCGTGCAGTCATTTCATATCTCCAGGAAGCCTCAATTTACAGAAAAGCAGTATTGAGACAAAACCAGATTCATGCAGTCACAATGTGAAAGATTACTGGGTGTTAAAGCTGTTTACTCTTTTAAACTCTCTCTGGATATGTATCTGTCTATCTTTTGTTAACATTACAGGTACACTATTTAGAAAATAAGCTATAGGCAAAGTGTGCAGTTATGCAATAATCTCTGTCCCATTACGGTGCACAGAGTACATTTTTCTCAGCAAGAACTTTAATATTTGAAGCCATTTTTCTTGTGCATAACCTATTTATTCATTTTTAAGCATCGAATTCTATAGCTTAAGTACTCTGATATATTTGAGTAGAATAACTCTCTGACTACAAGGGATCCATCTCTACAAGATAGTAAATAAATTTAAATTCTGGCATAGCACTGATTTTTTTTTTTTTTTTACCTTTGTAGAAAGGTTATTGCACCAAGTAAAGTGATCAGACTTCTGCTAGAGAGACGGTTTGTTTGTAGCACCTGTGATGAGTAATTAAATAAATGAGACAGGCCATTCTGGACTATCAGTGAGTAGAAAGATCATAATTCTTGGCTTTGGTCACTTAAATTTTGCCATTAAAGGTAAGAGGACAAAGGACTGCGTAATAAGAAACCAATCTGTTTACCTTTTATCAAATCCATTTGCAGTCATACCCCTTTGATATATGGTCTTGGCCACTTTAGTGAAGCAAAAAATATGATGCTGTTTTAAGTATTTTTGGGTGCAGCTTTGTATGAAATCTAAGACAGGACTATGAGAACTGAAAATGCTTTCATTCTTTTTGCAAAATATTATGGAGATAATCCTGCTTCTTCTGAAATGATAGCAAAAATCTGACTTTCTGTTTCAGAATCTTTCTTCCAACCTCATCCTGCATTTTAAAAGTATATATACTTACATCATTCTTATCTATCCTGACTGAGCAACATTCATGAAGTATTCCTTCATGCCCCTCTCCTGCTGCTAATAGCTAGAAAAAGGAGCTGTGAATAAGAAAGCATAGCCTGTTTCAGACTGGCACTGACTGATTTATCTCAAGATTGCACAAGCCGTCACACTTTTCACTGTGTCTAAATTGAGGACTTGAAAGGGGACAGGCCATGGTTTTCTAAGTTACCTGCTGTATAATTTGATTCTGTAGCAGCATGTGTTTCATGGATGTGCAGAGGAATCCCCGTGCCCCAGAGCTGTTTTCTGCTGACTCCCCAAAGCCTCTTCTGTGTCACCCAGAAACTCCATCCCTGCCCTCTGTGTCCCCACTGTGTAGTGGGAAGATAGATTTGGGGTCACATGCAGTCAGGGAAACCTGTGCCTGTCTAATCTGGGAGGGAACCAACAGCACTGAATACCAAGTCTGGGAGGGTGCTCTGAGTACTGACTTCAGGACGTGTGAAGGGTTGCAAGTTACCTTTGTGAAAATGGGCTATATTTCCATACTAATTTACAATGACTGCAATATACCTGCAATCTAAATGCAGGTATTACTCTAATGTTTTTTCCAGACCAGTAGGTCATGAAGTTCCATCTCCTTGAGAAATGTGTTCTATGGTGTATGTGACTCCTAATTAATGAGATACCTTTTGGGCAAATGAAACCACAAAAGCACAGAAATTATTTGAACTTTTGCTTACAGAGAAAATAAACAAATTATCCATGCAGTTTCTTAGAGCCTCTAAATGCAGTTTAGTCTTGCAACTAAATAGTTCCTGTTTACTGTTTTGCCAGAGGGTTCAAACACATGCCAATATAACACTTTCACCAAAATTGCTCTATCAAAGTCCTGAGGAATATTTTCACACATCCTGGGTATTAATATCAAATGCTGAACAGTTATGGCAGCCAAAATACATCAAAACAATTTCTTGGCAGAATGATGCCCAGTGAGGTGTAGATATTAACTCTGTGACCTAGACTGACTCCAGGCTGGATAATAACACTTGATTAATTGATAATAATTTTCTGTTTTCTGATGTTTATGGTGATCATTTATTGTCTTGTGCAGTCATATATGGTCATAGAACCTTATGAGACATTTTTTGTTTCCCTAGAAGGTAATGAGTCTGATTGGCAAATCTGTTTCTATTAAAATTATTGGGAAATTTGCCAATTACTTCAGTGACTGCAAAATGGAACCCATGAGTTATTATTGCAGTTACCAAATAATCTGCCATAATATCTACAATTACATTTGCATACATTAAAAAAGATAACATTTGTGCCTCTGAAGAGCGGATAATCTGCCTCACAGTTTGTATAGCCAGCAACGTTAAGCACTTGGGGACCGTGTGTATGAAGTGTGTCTTTGCTTCATTGTGTTTCTAGGATACAGCTTATAATAAAAGACCACATATATAAGGCACGACTCCCTCTTCACGCTTCCTTTTGCTCCACAAGGTGTAGTAATTTTGGTTTTGGTATGTACTGTCAGCTAGTGCCTCTCCCTGTGCTTATTCGGCTGCACACATGAACAGTAGATAGATTGAGCAAGGCTCCCTCTGCCTTCTGCCCCTCTCTGCCCATTGATCCCTCATTAACGTGCAAATACAGAAATAAGTAAAGTTCTGGTTCCTTCCTATTTCTTTTCAGAGCCCAGGTTGTATTAATCCCAGAGATACATTTATTTTATTGAAATGAAAGGTTGAATAAGCTGTGCTACTAAATAGGCAAAAATTTTGACATAGGGAAAACCTATTTAGTTCACTGTACTGGGACATAATTACAGAGCAATTACGACAAACATTGTGAGCCTTCTTGTAGACTGTCCTCCATTGCGAACTGGACAGAAAACTATTAGGGCAAAAGTATATCTTTGACTCATTGTCTGTTGTGCATTAGCCCCAGCTGGCAACTGAGCCCCATGCAGGCACTTGCTCACTCCCCCCACGGTGGGATGGGGAGTAGGATTGGACAGGTAAAAGTGAGGGAACTCATGGGTTGAGATAAAGGCAGTTTAATAGGTAAACCAAAAACTGTACAAGCAAGCAAAGTAAAAGAAAGAATTTATTCACCACTTCCCATGGGCAGGTAGGTGTTCCCAGGAAAGCAGGGCTCCATTACACATAACAGTGATTTGGGAGGACAAATGCCATTGCTCCAAACATTCCCTCCCTTCCTTCTTCTTCTCCAAGCTTTGTATGCTGAGCATGTCATCATATGGTATGGGATATCCCTTTGGTTAACTCTTTATGGATTTAGACAAATTAGAAGGAACCTGTTAAGCATTCCAGCTGCCCACATTACTGTTATTTCCCTTCAGCTGTGTTTGTTGTTGCATTGGTTTAAAATAGGAAGATCCTGACTTTGTGTGGGTTGTTCCACTATCTAAGTAATTTTTGTAATTCTGGAAATATGCAGCTTACCCAAGTGTTACAAAAAAAAAAAAAAGCTGCATATCTTCACCTGCTGTATAGCCTATGAGGAACTAGGCTGAAAAAGTCAATATATTTCTAATAAAGAAGGTAAGGTAGAGAAGGTACTCTCTGTGAGAAAGTGACATTTCGTTACTTAGCACAGCGGCAAAGTAGAATTGGCCAGTACCAGGTAGGCTATATGCTGCATAAATTATTGCTTATCTCTTAATATGTCTTGTCCTAAATATATTTGGTGAAAATATAGGGACTCATTTTATAAAGTGAGTCTAATTTTGCTCTCAGAGGTTGCGCAACTATAATCAAAGAATTTGATAAGCAGTTGTCTGAATGACGAGGCGCAGCATGTCACATCGTCTGGAAATATTGAGACATGGGTTGTTCAGCTTTTTTTTTTATTTTTTTTTTCCCATTACTCCAGCCAGTGTTCTTTGATCTAGAGGCAGAATCAGGTTCAAGAGATATAAGATGAAATCAGGGTTTTCCTGCACGTGGTGGCCATGTGAGATAGATAAGCAATACACTTCTGAATGAAAGCAGACAGAGTGTGCCAGCTCCTCTGTGAAATCTGATGTACAGCACCATGTCAGCTGGTAACAAGGCAATTGCTATCTGAGGAATCTCAGAAAATTGCAGTTTTTGTAATCTGGCCTAGAAAGAGATTTTTTTGTTGGGGGTGATGTTGAAGTGTGTTAGCAGAAGGGATATGTTGGTACAACAAAGAAAATGCATCTCTTCATGCTTGCCCCAGAGTCTGAAGCTGGGTGCATTTCTGCTGGTGAGAGGTTTCTCCTAAATCAGTGTGACTGTTTGTGCAATGAGGTGCCTGCGGGCAATGGTGGGAAGGAGTGCTGGAATCAGCTTCTAGTTCTGGCTGTGGATCCTTACATCCCAGATGATCTTACGGCACCACCAACTGATTTGATACGTTTTGAACTCTAGGAAAAATAGTTTACCTTAGAGATAAAGACAAAATGATATCTTTTGTTTACAAGCAGAAGGAGATGGTCTCTTCGGTCATGACACAACTGTTGAGTGTACTCAAAGGCCAAATTACTTTGAATAACCTGAAACCTGTTGGTACTTCACAGCTGTCCCAGAAGACAGTAGCTGGAGTAGCATGTTAGTTTGAATTAGAAAGCATCTCAGGAAGTCAGAGACAAAAAATTCTGGTGGTGCTTTCAGAGGGAGCTATATATTGTATAGTTTTCTATCCTCCAGAGACTATCAGAAAACAGCATTTGTATCCTGAATGTTAAGACTATATCATAATCATTATTAACCAGTGTGGTCATTATGAGTCTGCTTGTTTTAGCCCTTGGTAACAAAGTTCACAGCTCTCCATCAAGCTCTGTCATAATCTGCCTTATTATAAAAACATAATATTGTAACCTTCAAAGGCTCCCTGTGCTAGTGCAATAAAAACTGGGAATGAACTAAAGTAATCTGTGGGCTAACAGCAGTTCCACTGGGAAAATATAACAATTTTTATGCATGTAACGTACATGCTCTCTCCCCACCCTCTTCATGCTCTTCTCACCAGGACAAAAGCTATCCCTCAGACCCCTTTTGGAGCCAAATTAGCTCATCAAAGCAGAACAAGTTTATAACACAGTGTTCACTGCATATCAAATGCCCATGCACTGCTTTGATTTCCATTTTTTGGAGTGCTGTTGCCATATTTTAAATATTTCATTTCAAGGAGAAGAGCTATTAAGTGTTTCCCCCAAAGTAGCTGATTATTCAATGGCTAAAGATGTCAAGGATAATGAAATAAAAAGGGAGCTGGGCTGTGGTAGTCTCTAACAGGAAAATGCATCTCATTAGATGGCATTCCCACCAGAGAAGTCTATGGCGTTGCATGCATTAATTCCTTTCTGCCGTTACGTTGTTAACCAAGTTTGGGATGCAAACAGCATGCAGCCTCAATGACAGCCCACAACTGTGTGCAAACAGTAATTAATCGTTGGCTTCCTGAATGGAGCCTCTGTGAGGCTGGAGGCAAATCAAAGGGCTGGCCTGGTTTCCAGCGCTTGAGGAACACACCGTGCAGTACAATTGGGAACATTCATGTTATGAATATCGCCTTGTAAGCCGTGAGGCAGAAGGCTGAGGGTAGCTGGCCTCCACAGGCTCAAGTCTGTGCTCAGCAGAAAGACCTGCCCTTTGGTGTTTGGTGATGGGGACAAACTGTGCATGCTCTGATCCAAGGATATTTCAGTTAAGTTTCCTGGCAATTCTGGAAGGAAAAAAAAAAAAAATCAGACCCACTACACAAAACATTTGTATGTGGATTTATATATTCAGGGCTGTTTGTGAGAGCGCATTTTTGAAATGGCAGTGGTGTTCTCTACAGGCAGACACATTAGAAGCTGGCATGACCAGCAAAGACCAAATATACTGACAAGAGGTGTAAGTACTTTCTCCCACCCCCACCCAGTATCTTGACTGGAATTAAGAGCCTTTTGACCAAACAGTGCATTTTGAGGCAGAGAAAGGTGTGTCAGTATGAAATACAGTGGTTGTCAATAGAGGATCAACACATTTTACCAGCAATCCTTACAGTGGTGTCTGAGACACCACAAAATTTCCTTGCACTTAGAAGAAGCAAAACAGCTTCCTGAGAGAGAGCACTGTGTGGGAAATGTGGGCAAATGTGGTCTACTTGGAAGGATAGCAAGTGGGTCACTGTCATTGTGGATACAGCTGTGGGTATGGGGGGGGATTGTGATGAGATGCATTATGGAGGCCAGGACCAGGCAGACTGTCAGGCACTGAAATGTGTTTCATTGTGTTATAAAATCCCTTTAAAATATTGCAGTATCTGTAGGACATATGACAGTAGTAGTGCTCATCCTGCAGCTTGCAATAACCACACTGCAGCACATGTGCTCATGATTACAAAGTATCTTTGTATGTATCGTGACATTTTCTGCCATGGTAAAATCCATTTGCCCGCACAATTCAGCATCAGGACTTCTTACAGTGCTGTGCCCATCTAGCAAAAGGAGATGAAATTCAGAAGGGCTAAGGAGGTCATATAAATTGAATGACTCTGTGATTCTATAATATTTATATCAAAATAAAATTGATCTGCATTGTCACTTGATGTTAATTGTCGTAGAGACATGGTACAATTTATAGTAGCCGAGGTGCTGTTCCTCTTATTTGTCTAACATACATGCTGTATGTGATAAAAGTCAAAATCTGAGCGATTAGTTTTTCATTCACCCACATGTCTTATTATGCAGATAAAGTGGGAGGTTTTTTCCCTTTGCATCCTTATGACGGTCCGTGTTGCTAAGTAGATATTTGTAGAGAGCTTTAAGGTCTCCCAACAACTTTGCAAGCAGAATTCTGTATCTATGCTTTTTTCTTTCTACCTGCAAGCCTAATACTGACCAGTGTTCCTTGTGCCCCGACAGGTCTGATTGTCCGAGAGGTGAGCATCGAGATTTCTCGCCAGCAAGTCGAGGAGCTTTTCGGGCCCGAGGATTACTGGTGCCAGTGTGTTGCTTGGAGCTCTGCAGGCACCACCAAGAGCCGGAAAGCCTATGTCCGCATTGCATGTGAGTGTTTTGCTGCTCATGTTGAGTTGATGAAGCTTAGGTGAGAAGTGGAATCTCTGCTGTTCCAGAGAGATTTTGTTTCCAGCCAGTTAGGCTTTGTGTTTTCTGCAGTTACAGATCCATGCTAAAATTAAGGCCTTCAGAAATATTTGTAAGAATTTCAGTTTATTCTTTTCTTAAGAACCAAATCTCAGTCTTCTCCCCTGTGGGAGGGGAAGGCATCAAAACCAGTATTTCTTGAGTACAGTACTTTTATGTCTCAAGAAAAGTGTCTGAAGCTAGTGAGTAGGAATATCAACAAAGCAAGCTATGAAATGAGGTGATAGCTGTTCTTTTCACAGAACCACAGGACAGCTGAGGCTGTAAGACACCTCTGGAAGTCATGTGATCTAACTCTTGGCTCAAGCAGGGCCACCTAGAGCCAGTTATCCAGGATCATGTCCAGATGGCTTTGGAGTATATCCAAGAGAACGGACCCCACCACCTCTCTGGACAACCTATACCATTGCTCTGTCACCCTTACAATGAAAAAAAAAATTCCCTGATGTTCAGGAAGAACTTTTTGTGTTTCATCCTGTTCCCCTTGCTTCTGGTCCCATCACTGGGCACCACTGAAAAGAGCCTGACTATGTCCTTGTTGCATCCCCCCCGTCTGGTGTTTGTACACATGGATGGGATCCCCCTGAGCCTTCTCTTCTCTAGGCTTCACAGTCCCAGCTTTCTCAGCTTTTTGTTGTAGGAGAGATGCTAGTCATCTTTGAGGCCCTCTGCTGGACTGCTCCAGTATGTCTATGTCTCTCTTTTACTGGGGAGCGAGAAACTGGACCCAGCACTCCAGGTTTGACCTCACCAGTGCTTAGCAGAGGAGAAGGATCACCTCCCTCAACCTGTTGTCAATACTTTTTCTCTAATGCAGCCCAGGCTACCATTAGCCTTATTTGCTGTAAGAGCACATTGTTGACTCACAGTCAACTAGGTGTCCACTAGAATACCCAGGTTTTTTCTGTAAAGTTGAAAATGTATATCAGTGAAGCCATATAATATAACTGCTGTTCCTTAACAAAGAAAAAAGTGTGTGTTTAGCATATCACGTGATCAGATTGGTAATATGAGTTTGAAAGTGATCATCTCACCCCTAATATTTCATCATTGTTATTCATGGCTACTAACCTCAGTATTTATTTGGAACCAGTCCCAGCTTAGACCCCAAGAACACAGGGCAACCAGTTCCCTGAAAACAGATCTTCATTTGACTGTACAAATATTTAATGTTCATTAATTTTCAAAGAGGTGATTTTCTTTGTAATAGAGTAGTCACACTGGGGACTCCCATTTCTCTTTCACATGATGAAATACTGTTCTGTATAATAGGAACAAAATATATCATCTGGAATTGTCTCTCTTCCACTATTTTCACCTCAGCAAAAACACTTTTTGTGAGAAAAAGTTATCAGAAGCTGGATTTGCAGCATACTTATATTTCCTGCACTGTACCTAACAAGTCATAATGATATAGAAGAATTCTTCCAGCCAAATAAAGCTTTTCACAGACACATTAAAGGAAGGACTGTCTGTCATTTAAAACTCTCCATTTAGAGCTTAATTCTCCTTTTGTTCTTCAGAAAGTACTACATAGTTAAATCCTCAAAGAGATACCTTCTGTGTAAACATCCAGATACAAATCTCAGAGTTTCCATTAAATACACCTTTTTGAATGCTTTTAGTCCAAGTAACTGACTGGAAATAGGGACATGTACTTTTGAGTACAGGACTACACCTCAGAGAAGAATTTCCCTGGGGTTAAGGGGAATTAAAAGTATTATCTTCCTGCAAAAGTAGAAATGCCATTACATGTGTTCATAGTACTGTCCCATCGCAGGAAACATTTCAAAACTTTGAGGATTTTCTTTTTTTTTGTACTGAAACAAAAGAGAGTTATTTCATTTTTTTTTTTCTTCTGAGCAGTTAGCACTTCAGAGGGGCTTAGCAATGTTTGAACAGGTTTTTTAGATTATGACTCTTAAATTAAATCCTTTTATTAGATTTTCATGTCCTGCCAGGTAGCCCATGACAGATAGCCATTAAATTAACACAGTTTGGAAGTATTTTATATATATTTGAGTGTATTTTACTTGATATTTAAGTTACTTTTGTGTGCTGCCAAAACTATGCACTTTATTTCTATATAACACATAATAATTATGTGAATGCTATTTTATATCAATTGACATTTCTTCCCAGGTGTCCACATTTCTATTGAAGGTGCTCATAGTAGACAGTTTGCTTATTTTTCTTACTGTATTTTGGAAATAGAGGAAAAATCAGTTCAGTAATTTTTCTAGTCTCTGTGGCTTTTTTTTTTTTTTTTTTTAGAAAAATCTAATTAGATAAACAATAGGGAGTTTTATAGGCATGTAAATCAAATGTGACTTTGTATTTTACTGAAGTGTTTTTTTTAACCTCTTGTTTGTGAATTTGGGGGTCTTGGACAGCTGTGACACAGGCATATCATTTAGACTCCTTGGGATTAAGGGTTGAAGTATTAAGGCTTCAATCTGCAGATTTTAAACCAGCAGCAAAAGCATATTCACAGCAAAATTGTCCATTTCCAATTACACAGCCTTCAATAAATTTCTCAGGTAACTGACAACTATTTTTTAGAAAGTTTGACAGGTGATGTGGGGAATATGCCTTTTTTCATGATGTCATTTGGTCTACAAGATCACTCTTTTGAACTCTGGACTCAGATACACCAATACTCATGTGTATTCAGAACTTCGACTTCTCAGGACTGACTCTGTACTGGCATTATAATACAGCTGTTTATGATAAACTTTCAACACATCCAGTAAGTGTTCTGATGGTTACACAATGTGCCATGAGGCTGGGATGCAACGTAGGGTCCATGCAGTATTTATTAATCCAGCAAATGAAGGATGTCCAAAATTTAAGAGGGACAGAAGAGTCCATCTCTCCAGATCAGTCTGCAGCTATAGCTGCTTGTTTGTCACCAATGCAGTCTTCCCTTTTAATTGGCACAAAAGTGAACACTGACACCTTTAGGAAAGGTGAGGTGTAAATGGAGCATGTAAAGTGCTCTCCTTAAGTGGTATTATTTGTCTTAATACCTGAATCTGGAGATTTCATCTTGACAGGTACAGCTGTAGCATAACTAGCCATACTTAGCACATTAAGAAAAGCTTCTGTCCTCCCTCTCCTTTTCTCTCTCCCTCTCCCTATTCATCTCCTTCTCATCCTCTTTTTGTCTTTTCTCTCTTATGCCCTTATGTCTTATTCTGGAATTATTGTCTCCTCTCAAGGGCTGGAGCTGCACTCCATTAAAACAAACAAACAAAAAAACAGCATCCAGCATCAGTGTTCACTGAGCGTGTAATAGAATTAACTGAAAAGTAATTTGAAAGTGTGAAAAATGCGCATCCTGGAAAAGTGGCTTGTGTTTGTTTAATGCAGGGTCAGGTATGTGTCAGAAAGTACGTAACAACCAGTCAATGAAAGTTCTCGGTGAAAATCAATTGCGACATTGCTCTTACCAAGAGCTTCAGTTATTCAGCAAAGGAGTAATCTATAAGTATGGAGTAAAGATGCTGATGGTTTTCAAAGGCTGCCCATGCTAGCAATATAAACAGAAAAATAGTCTGAGTCTAAAGACAACATCCTAACTTCCCTAAGTCTTCCAGGCATTTAACGGCAAATCACTGTTGCACTCCTGGATCACAAGTATGCTGGGAAATGACTCCCTTCTGTGCAGGCTGTTTCTGATAAAGAATGTTTTTCCTATTTCATGGAATTCATCTTCCTGGGGTGTTGGTCTCCCCATGAGAGCAGAGCTGAGCATTTCATCCTCTTAGACTAGCAGATTGTTGAGATTAATTTTCACTTTGCCGTTTTAGATATCTCAGTGCTGAGCAAAATAGGGACACCTAATGTGTGTATCTTGGTGAAGCTGGAAAGATATAATAAATTTTGTGAGATATTGGCCAAGGAAAGTGCTAAAACACATTTCCTATTTATTCACACATTTCTTGTTTATTCTAGGTACATCCTATCAGGAGCATTAATGAGTCACTAATATGTTTTGATACAGTTTTTCTGCTCAGTTAAAAGATGTTACTGTTGTAGAGGGAGGGAGGAAGGAGGGGGATTGGGCAGCTTTACCTTCAGCTGTAAAAAAACTAAGCTGAATCTAAAGTTTTAATGTGAATTTTCTGTAACAGGACTGATGTCATCGAGCAGATAAAACCTAACAGGGAAAAATTCCAGTTAAAACAATGAATGAGATCTGAGCCTGTGTAACCAAAAGTAGAGCTAAACCCAATGGAAGATACATTTGATAAAGACTAAACAATAGCTGAAGGATTTGACCTAATTTTTAGATCAGATAATAAAGGAGTGGCTAAGATAAATTGCTTTGAGCCCATGTGCATAGAGCAACCTCAGTTTTCATTTGCATCTTATGAGTGTTGCTGTAGCCTCCCTGACTTCATGATGTTAACATATGCTATCCTTGAGAAAATATAGTAAGAATATAAGCCCTAAATCTGCTGTCACATTTTGGATTTGTTGAACACCCATGAGAAAATAGAAGGTTTTTCTGTAATTTCTATTACTCAATCTTTTTTTTGGTCCAATGAAGGTGAATAGGGTTTTTTTCCTTTTGCTTTACTCATTATCTTAAAATCAGAATTTAAAAAACAGAAAATGTTTTTAAAAGCCCTGATGCAGTAAGGAACTGTGCTACAGTTAATCTTTTTTAATAATTTTGTACTAGTTTCCTATGTACTTATCTAAAAGCCTTTATTCCTCCAGACATTTTTTCAAAGGAATGTAGTTAAAATATGCGTGTCAGATACTGTATACTGATAAGATAAATGCAGTACAGAAAAGTAGATTGGTTCGTCTGATGGTTTATCTCTGATAATAAGGGGTATGCAGTTATACAAAGAAACAGATGTGGAAAAAAAAAAATCACAGATTCTTTACTGACAGCTTTTAGTCCTGGGTCCCGTGCTCCATGTTACGTTGATTCAGTGCCTTTCTTCCCTCTCTTCACACACCTGATCCAACTTTGTGAGGACATGTTCTGTAGCTTCAAAACATTAGAGCCCATTGCAATAGATACAAAGTTGAGGGGATGTCAGGATAAGGAGAGGGAGCTAGGAAGGACAACACTTGAAAATTTTAATAGGAAGGTAGGCCCAGAATATCCAGTATTAAAAAATATCCTAAAAATGTGGTTTGTGTACTTTGATAACTGTGTATGAGAGTTAACATAGTTAGGACCCTAATTCCTTCCTTGTGTGCCATTTAAGTTGCTACTAATCAATATCTGCTGCTTGTAGTTTAATAAAAGGGGTAACTGAGGCACGTGGTCTTGAGCTAAGATTACTAAAGAACAGCAGATTACAGAAAGGGCAGCAGAGAAGTTGACTGCACATTTAGCATACTTGATCCTACCACTCTGCTTTTGTTCCTGACAGGCATGTTTCTGTACCACTTCCCAAGTTAACAGGAATGACCATTTCCAAATTTAAGGACGCAGCTGCAGCAGTAATAAATACAAATTACATTGCATTTTATCAAAGAGCCAAGACTCTATAAATTAGGGGTGGCTTGATGTCACTGTTTGCATTGCTTGAAAAACAAAAGGAAACCACTTTACTGAATTTATGTGAATGTAGTCCTTCCGTAGGAGCCTTACCTACCTACACGGTCATGCCTAAGAAATTATCATCTTTCAGTAGAGTCTGGTTAGTGCCTAATGCTGAAACATAGATCCAGCCAGGAAGTTAACAAAATTTTTTGTATATTTTGGTAGTGACCAGACAGCTGTGTGCACTGTTAGTGTATCAGAAGAGCAACAAAAACGAAATACGACATGTATATAAACAGTTATTTTTTTTAGCATTTCAGGGTCTAGTAAATTCAGTTCTATGAATTGAATTGCAATGTACACCTGGTGTTTCTAATGTCTATCTTTAGTACCTTTAATATATCTGTCATGTAAAAAGGCACTCGTTGAGGTCAGGTCATTTGAACATTACATTTGGATTTATTTGAAAAAAACCCAAACTTTGGATACCATCTTTAATCACCAAATAAATTAATGAATAGAATTAAGTTTATAAGTTATTTTTTCACGTTAAGCTTACAAAGAAATATCGAGTTATCAAGTAAAAATATATGAGGAAGAGAACAGTGCAAATGACATACACCTGGGAACCCATCTGCTCAGTGAATTCTTGGTAAAGTTTACTTGCTTGTATTTTTTGCAGTTGTATCAATACCAAATGTGTTGAGTGGGTCATCCTTCATTAGAAGCAGAGCCCGTGTGGAAGCTGCATTGCAAAAGAGTGTTTAGTCTTAGGACCACCTGGCTGAACTAGCTTAGAGCTAAAGAGAGGAGGGGAAAAAGTGTTTTTTTCTGCAGATATGTAGGCAATGAGTCTGCAGAGAGTCACCAGGGTGTAGTTATCCCTAGCTGGCTGAAGATGCTGTTGTTAGAATGAGGGGCTGGCCAGTCTACAGCCCTTGTTTGCTTAGGCTGAAAATACATATGAAATAAAAGAGGAGAGAAGCTCCTGGGATTTTCCAGAGTGTCTTGCAAATTGTAGCCTAGCAAGCAAAGGGTGTTCCTCACCTCATTCTGTACCTCAGGTCAGTGGATATAGTGGGCTGCATCCCCGAAACATGTTAGACGCTTGCAAGAAGCCTGCTTCAGTCCCCATCAACTGCTCGGCTGTGCAAATTCATGCTGCTTTTTGGCTGTGTGGGATGTCAGCCCGATTTATTACTGTTACACCAGAGGGCTACAGACAAGCTCATCCCAGTCACAAGCTGCCAGGCATCTTTGGAAAGGTGGAAGCTCCACCATCCCTGATGTTGCTCTCCAAGGCTGAGAATGTGGCTAGGAAAGCTTCATGGTGCTGTGACAGTTGTCTTTAAGACTGTCCAGATATGAACCACCCCTTCCAGAGAAGGAAAGAGTGGCACAGAGTTGTGTATGTAGCTTTAAGATGGAGTTTTGAGGTGCTGACTTATGTCCTCAGTCCTCAGCTCCTCAGCTCCAGCTACTGGCTGGGCCAGCTGAGAGCACAAGTCTGTCCAGCTGGAATGTCATTCCATGAACAGTGTTGTACTGAAGGAGGGCAGGAGGCTTTGATCAACACCCTGCACGTGGCTGATACAGCAGGGGACCCTGCAGGGTGAGATACCACATTTAGGAAAGCAGTTGATAGAGGTTTCAGAGGGATGCTCTGAGTTACAGACTGATGACACTCCTGTGACTGTCTCAGTGGAAATCTGGTTTGATCTAATTAATAACAGAGAGCTGAAACCACAGAGGAATAAAATGAAAAAAAAAAAGGAGGTTTTTGTACCTAACCTTTCCATTACTTACTCACCGGTGTGATTGATCCCTGTGCAAAGGTCATAGACTCAGCTGTGAACAGAAAAGAGAGGCCAAAGTATGCCTGGTTTCTTACCTTTAGATTTGCAATTTAGTCTCTAATGCCTTTTTTCTTTTTTTATTTTAGAAAAAAAAAAAAAAGGTGTCTCTTAACTCTACCCACATTCTGAAAGGTGATGGAAGAGGAATGGAATAGACCACTTCTACATTGTTAGTCGTGTTTCTCAAACTCAGCATCAGTCATCCAAGTTTGGGAATAAATGCAGTGAGATGTGTTTTCAGAAGCACAGATCCTCTTTCATTTTGTAGAACATTAGTGGCATTTTACCATTCTTTTTCCACAATTATTTTTCTGTTTGGGTGTTCTTATTAGGCTAGGTAAAATTAAAACCATATTGAACCTTGCCTCTTGAGAAAACTCTCAAGGGTAGGAGGTAGACTTGAAGTGGAGAGCTTGGCTACATATTGATCCTCTAATAACTAAATTTCAGCTAAAATTATACCAAGCCATATTTTTTTTTCTGTAGTGGTTTAATTGCCCCTTTTTTTTTTTTTTGCTTATAATGTGTTTCAGTTTATATGGATGGCTATATATACTTACCTGTATAAAGCAAGATGTCTTTTGTATGGAAATATGTACTTCTTGTCTTCTCACATTCTTAAACTCTTATTTCTCTGAAAGCACACACTAAACATATTTTTCTCAATGAGCGTGGTTAATATGATTGTTGTTTCGAAAATAACGTGTTTATTTCATTATTTGCTCTTAAAGTTTGCTAATTTTTTAGATTACTTGTTACAGAAGGAAAGTTGATGTTGGAGTTTCTAGAAGGAGCAGAGACCCTTAAAGGTCTACCAAGGGCAGAAATCCATCTTTTCCTGACAGTAATGCTGTATTATTCTGTTCATCTGGTTTGCATCTAATTCCTGTCTGACAAATGTCCATTTTTCATGCTCATTCATTAGTCACCCTCACATTAGCACTGAGTTGAACTGTCTGGTCTGCCTCTTACCACGTTTCTCAGAAATTATAAAAGATGTCCTTATAGTTTTATCCACCCACCCATCACAGTAAAACACAGAAAAACAAAGAGATAAAATACATTTGATTCAAAAAAATAATAGGGTCATTCTTTGTTCTTTTTTAGATGTTGACAGGTAGAAAAAGAAGTGGGGAAGTACATGGCTTCCTGTATAAGCTATTACCTTTAGTAGGCAAAAAGGCAACTTCTGACTCTTTTGTAATATAAAAGTGCATTAAACAGAACTAAGTCATTTAGCAGTGCATCAAAATGTAGCTCTAATGCCCTTTGGCCCAAAAAGCATAGCAATTCAGAAGTAAAGCTAACAATATGATGTACACTGAGATTCTTATTTCCCATTACTTTATTTCAGTTTTATACTCGTGAAAATTCTCTCATTTCAATGCAGCTCTGAATGTAGCCATATGTCCTTACCAGAGAAGATCATGCAGGAGTATTTCAGGAGTCTAGAAGGAAAGTCTGTTCTTAAGTATGCTGTAAACGTGCTGTGATATATGCCACAGGAGCCCCCTCTGAATTTTTAGGACTGTGCATTAGTAAGGAAAATAGAGTTTGGCTCAAGGTGGCAGACCAGAATTTTAATTATTCTCCTTGGTTTCTTTTTAGGAAGACAGCCTTGAAGGGAAGTTAGTGGTGGGGTAAAGTGCCTGATGGGGGTGCAGGCTGCTGCCTGGGCCAGGCAGTGAAATCCCTACCTACAGCTTAGTGAGATATGTGAGAGAGCTGATGAGAGAGACAAAATGGACCCTTCAGCATCATTGAAGGCACACTCCACTCTGGAGAGATGAGCTGTGGCAGCAACATTACCTATATAAGAAGACGAAGAGTATTGTTAACAGAGACAATACAGGATTATTCTACATTACCAAAATAATAATGGAAAGGAAGTGCAACTACCTTTCTCTTGTGTCTTCCTCTATTGAAGGTGAGGGTAGAGAAGGTGCTCTCTTGCTGTCTTAGCAAGAGGGCTGCTGCCTACTGAGGCTTTAATAATGCACACTGCCTCTTCACAGACAGAGGGGTCCTGATCCAGAATGGATCAAATGTTTTATTGATTTGCTTTTTCAGGCATATTATCTGAAGATTATTAAAGCTGCCTTTTTTTTTTTTTTTTAAACTGAGATGTATTTTATTAGTCAGCATTCTCTGGGAAAAATGTATCCCTTCTATCCTTGCTTGCAAGCAATTGTAACTTACGTGACACTTTGGATCTTTCCCAAGCAGAGCATTTTCAATAATGTTTTTCACTTTCTCAAAGTCCCTTAATACAATAGCAAGATCACCCAGTCCCGACTGACAGTGTGAGATTTCCCTGATGACTATAATTGTTACATGGCAAAAGAAAGTGAGGACTGAAGAATTAGAAGGAAGTAATTGTTATCAACAGAAATTATAGCAAGGACCATAGAAAAAAAGCAGTAATTTCAAAATCCAGTGCTGTCCCAGTGGGTGGTTTTGTGATAGTTACAGCAGGTGATGAAGATGTTTGTCCTCTGCTTCTTTATCACTTAAAACCCCATCTTTTTAAGTTGTGCATATCACAACCAGCCAACCTTATGCTTGATTAGGTCAAACCTGCCCTGCACTGCTGCCATCTGTAGCTGTTTGTAGGTGACATGACTGCGGTGGGAAGTGATGGGATAAAGTTGTGAACACGTGGGAGGGAGCCAACAGAATATCATATAGGAGCTCTCAGTCTTGTAAGTACACAATTATGCACCTTTTTTTTTTGCCACCCACAAATTAGTATAATTTACTAAGTAGTACCTAATGGCTCCTTTGAGAATATTACTGCTTGTTATGTCAAGGCCTTTACTTAGCATATTTTTAGTTTGTGGATCATTGACCCACTTGAATCCAATGGCATCATTAAAGCAACCTCACACAGCAAGGAACCATGTGTGGGGGCAGCCAGGAGATGCTGGGTCTCACATTCATCTCACCTGTGGCAGACCCACTGCAACTTTTCCAGCTATTCCCAATGCAGAAATTCCAGGTGTTCATAATAAAGGGGTTAAAGTGGGGGTTTTTTCACTGTTATTACACATTTCTAGATTAATGCTATTTAGCTTTGTATAAACTAAAATTTGGAGGCTTTTTTAGAGGCAAGTGCTTTATGGTTGATGTGCACGTGAGGCAATGTAGAATGTAAGAATTCTATTAAATGTTTCAGGAAGGTAGGCAGAACAGTAAATCAGCATGTCTAGGAAAACAATTAGGTTATTACCTGCCTAATCTACCTGTACTGTCTTCATCCCTCCATATCTGGTCACCTGAAAGCTATTATTGATGTGCTATTTATTACTGTGCTTGTATGCTTCTATCATTGTGATGGCAATTTTCCCATTTGCCCTCAGCCATGATATTAGAGCACAACAATTGTCTGCAATGTGCACGTGTGTGTACATGCTAAATGCACGAAGGTGTATCAAATGTGGAAGTAATTATTTTCTTTTGAAAATACCTGTGGAACCAGCAGAAATATGATCATATGGGTACTGCTAGCAATACAACCGCAGCTGTTTGCTAACTTAAAGCAAACTGCATTAACCCGACGTTATGTGTGACCAGCCAGGATATTTTTCAAGCCCACAGGATGGGTGAGGAGCCTGGGCCAAAGGAATAATGTAACTTCCCAGGAAACCCACCAGTTGCTGAAAGAGCTGCTCATTTCTGTGTTTGAAATGTGAAGTACACCAAGCCAAACTCAGTGGGTTTTAAACGACTCCTACCCACAGGGCACCTGAAGGGTTTGGGTTTACCCGAATTGAGCCATACAACCCAAATTTTCCCTGATTAGCCTGTCAGAGAGGGTGGGATGAAGCTGGAGATCTGATGATGCTGGAGCTGGCAATGTATTGGGAGCTATGTACAAAAATATGACCTAATCTGACCAGTTGTCTTGCTGTGGTTGCTCTCACATGAATGAGCCTCATTCACACACTCCAGTGTGACAAAGATGTTGACACGCACAGCCCAGTGAAACTTGCCATGTCATCCTAAGAAATGTCCATGTCTGTACTTTTGCTCCTCCTCTTTGCCCTAAGTTATCCAGTGTTGTAGGGTAAAGCCCCCTTCAGCAACAACTGAGGTTAAAATGGTAGATTTTGTAGGCAGGTAGCTGTGACATTGGCATGTGCTTCCTTTCCACAGAGAGTAACCCCCCAACAAGCAGACAGCTGGAGACAGTAATTTCTTATATTGCCACAGTGGGATCTACCCAGTCTTATCTTTTGGTGCCTTAAACTGTGGCCATAAATCTTGTGCTATCAGAGGGGCTCTCAGGATCCCTACCCTCTGTGCTAGAGGGAGCAGGAATGTCAGTGGTGGGAAAGCAGTGAGGTGTGGAGTTGCCTCTCTAATGCCTGTGGTGCAGGGGAAGATGTCTCAGTTTCACTGGGGAAATGCTTGGGTTTAAAGATGTTAGAAGTTTATTACTATATCAGCTTAAGTTAAAATGATCATCTCTAGCTGTGACAGAGGTTTACCATGGTACAGTTAGATTGACATTCCAGATAGTTGAATAACCATATTTTCCTAATACAGGCTAAGAGCTAGAGGTCTCATGCTACCCAGAGGTGAGTTTCAGAGGAGCTGATTTTGGTAGCAGCAATTCCATCTCTTTTTCCATCTGTACATTTGCCTGCACCAGGTTTTGCCTTTTGGTAGTGCTGATGCAGTTCGTTGTGGGGTCAGTTCTAAATTAGATCTTGTTGGTAATCTAGATGAAAAATAACTCTTTGGATGGTTTATTTGTTAGTTGATTCAATTCAGTGATCTGTTTTCCAGTGCAGTCACAGGTTATAGCTTCAAAATATGAAATATTTGGCTTTTAAATTGTTCCCGTATGACTATGACTTGTTTCCAATATGACACAAGTATTTGTGCAACCTCACTGTGAGCTGACGTAAGGAACTGGTCTGACTTCAGAAAAAGAAGTAAAATAAAAATAAGTGGTTTGCAAAGTTTTTGAAGTCAGGCCAGCTCTCTGATGTGACTTTGATTATGCCCTCACATCCATTTGCAGCAGGAACCAGGAGCAGGGAGAAATATCTTCAGTAGCTACTGGGGCTGAATGCTGAGTTCTCCAAAGCTCTGTCCTCCCTGGCACAGTGCAGAGGCTGCCAGTTCATGGCAGAAACACGGAGACTTCTGAAGTACTTTTTACCATCTGCGTGAAGATATTACAGAAGAGTACAAGAAAGCCAGAGTTCACAGCTTTCCAGTATAATGAACTGGTCCGATCTCTGAAGGTGCTTCCGATGCCCTCTCAGCCTACTACATTCCTATGGTGCTGTGGAGGGATCCAAGCATGTTTCAGCTACACATTGCTATTTTTTTATTATAATTCCTATTATTGTTGTCATCATTGCATTTAATTATAATAATAATAACTTTGTGCTACAGCAATAAGGTGTAGACAAATTAGCTAAAGCTGTAAAGTTAAAGCTTATAAGCTAATAGTACATTAGATCACAGCATGAGCAGTTTCATCTATGAGTTTAAGGCAACTCAGTTTATATGCTTTAGTTTTGCAGATTTATTTAATTTTCCATAACTTTCTTTAGTACTTCACTGGTGTAGTTTACCAAACATAAATTTTCTGAAGAAGGGACTTGTTGCACTTTTTGTTCTGTGTCTGGACATGGTCTTCCACAATGAAGCCTTGGATTCTCACTGGATGTATGCACTGTACCATAATATAAATAATAATAAATCCACTATTAAATCTTTGCTTAATGTTGGAATGAAGCAAAAACATGACCCAGCCTTTTTTAAGTGCTTTACTTTCCAGGGAGCAGAACTGCTGTTCTTATTGTCTCTTGCATTCATTCACTATGGCAATCAAATTTAATTTAAATTACCAATTATTAGTACTATCAATACTTTTTTTTCTTCTCTCTCCCCAGATCTCCGGAAAACTTTTGAGCAGGAGCCGTTGGGAAAAGAAGTGTCCCTGGAGCAAGAGGTCCTGCTCCAGTGCCGTCCCCCTGAAGGCATCCCAGTAGCTGAGGTGAGCAGCAACTGCAGTGTCCTGGCACTTGGACATCCTAACTAAGGCCTGATCAGTGGCTAATGTACAGTGACTTAGAGCTTGGTATGATGAATGGGTGGTAATGGAGAGCTGACTGACTGCTGCCTGCCCACAGACAAGATTGACTGGGAACTGATTAATGGCTTTGGGTTATGGTACCTTGCTAGGCAGAACTGCAGGTGGCTTGTTTCATTTTTTTCTTCCCTTTGAAAAATCACAATTATATCTGGCATCCGAAGGACACTTAGCTGTTCATTAGGTGGAACATATTAATACCAGCCTACTCTCTTTCCTTTTCCTTTTAAAGGAAAAAACCCATTTGACTTATTCTGAGAGGCACCTTGCAAGCATGATATAAAGATGTTTTAATTTTTAGTTTGCCAGATTGTATTTCCTTCACATGTGTGTGCTTGAGCCTGCCAACTTGGCACAAGAGGATGTACCATGGTCCGATGCAGGCTCCCACATGAAGCAGCATAAGGTTTGGGCAAGTAGATGTGTCTGCCTAATAACCCATCTTTGGGAACTTATGTGGTCTTCCTCCAGGCATTTTTAAGTAAACACAGAGTGGGTAGCTTACCCTCCCCCTGCAAGAGCCAGCTCACCCTTCAGCAAAATCTGTGCCTGAGGACAGCAGTGAGCGTCCCCTTGAACAGCAGCTTCTCTAAGTGCAGTGGTGGCTCCAGCTTCAGACTTGCCACTCACAGAAGGGGGATTTCTGAGTCACATGGGGGCCTCTGAAATCCTAAATCCGCTGCGGCTGTTAAGAGAAAAATTGATTGCTAATGACGGTAATTCCCCTATCTGAATTCTCTTCGGTTTTCCTTTACCACGCACATAAGGAACTGTTGCCAGTTTGCATTAGGATAAGTCAGACTGTCGTGGCTAAGTAGCAAAATGGTTGTCACGCAGCACTGATGGCTGATTTCTCAGGAGATGAAGCTTAAACTGTTACCTCCCCATCTAACCCAAATTTAGTTTTAATCGGAATTGCAGACACATGTCCACAAATATCAGAAAGAATAATTAGAAGGTTTTTTCCCCATTTTTATGTTCTCTCTAGGCTGTTTTCTTTCCCCACTAAGATCTTCAAAACTGTAAGGAGTGTTTAGGTCTGCCAAGCCAGCATACTGACAACAGTAGTATTAATCAGTTGGGTTTCCTCAGGAACTTAGCAGCAGGTTTTTATTTTCCTTTCTGATGCTTCTTTGCATCAAATCAGCTTGTTGTTATGCCGCGACAGTTATTTCTGCAGCAGGGTTTGTTGTTTAGGCAGTGCAGGGTTGTACTCGGGAACTTCATTACCTTTGTTAGAAAGAGAGATTAATGATGATGGGTAGTTTGTTTTTATGCAGTATTACAAGCACCTCTGAAATTTTAGCAGCCAGTCCAGTTGTTCCCTGGGAAGGGTCTGTTGTACCCAGTCGTGTGGCTGGGACCCAAACAGCACAATTTTACATGGCTCATAGAAAATGATCTCTGAAAAAATCCTCTGTGAGCTACTGTCATAACAGTTGTGTTTTTTCTTGCCTTCCAGTATCCTGCTCACTCTGTCATTAGCTCTTCATGATGGCACATTGACTGGCTGATTTGTACCATGGTCAGGGCAGACACCAATTAACACTTGGCAGTCTCAGAAATCGTATACTCCCCCATCTGACATTCAAAAGAACTGTTCTCAATGTTGTTTTTTCTCTTCTTCTGACTTTTGAAGTCAGAAGGAGATCAAACATCCAGATTGGACAGCCGCCTAATACAGCCTCTTTGTAGATCCTTTCCAACACTATTAAAAGAACAAAGACCTGAACACTAATGAATATGAATACCTTAATGTGACACTTTATTGCAGCCACTTGCTGAAGCTGGTAAGATAAATTTAAAAAAGCAGAAAGATGAAAGATAACTTGGTAGTTTGGAGGATTACATGATTATTTTAATTTAAAGATTAATGAGTTCTTTGTTTAAGACTTCATTTATTTGTTTGGAGAAGTTTCTGTTATGATGGTACAGGTAACTATAAGAAAGGACTTGGGAGAAGGCAAGCAGAAGTCTGAGGCTATTTTCCATCTTGTTGAAAGACTGCTTTGATTCCAAGTAGAGTAGGTTAATGCAGCTGTGAGCAACTTTTCCAAATGCTTTGGTGAGCATGTGCATCAGACTCTTTGACACTTTGGACACTGGGTTTTGTTTGGGTTTTTTTTTTCACTTACTGGCTTCTGAAGTAATCACTAGATTTAACACCAAATAGGTGAAGAAAAGCTTACACTATGAAACTGTACAAAATAGACCTTTGGTGTAATGCACTGGAGTGCCGGGTCCAAAGTCCCAGCATTTTTCCGTTGCTTTTTCTTTTTTATTCTGTTATCCCCCTTCATTGTGGATTGGGGTTTTCTTTGTTTGGAATTTTTTTCCCTGCTCTTTCAAAGTGGTGGGGACAAGCGTGGTCAGGGATAAATTCTATACTCTATTCAATATCTGGGGAATTCAGTCTTATAATTCCCAGCACATTTAATTAACCATGTCAAGCTCTTATGGATCAATGCTAGAGCAGATCATACTATTACTGCAAAGCCGAATCACATAGAACATACAGCTTCTCCAAAGGGCAAGAAGGACGAAGACAGAGATGGGCAGATAAAGCTTTTAAGATAACACTTACCAGTCCTGCAGATCCACTAGTACATGACAAGCATTAGAGTAATCTCTGGTCATGGATTCTAGGAAAAGAAAAAAAAAAGTTCAAGATCCAAAAGTAAGTAGATGTATTAAAATACAACCAGCCTCCTGGCTAGAGGCCAAATCGAAGTACATCTTGCTTGTTCACTTGGGACAAAGTAAGGAACTCAGGTCTCTGGGAAAACCAGATCAGCTTCTCTGCAGTCATATACCCTTGCCCACCAGCCCCAGCCGGCATGGGTACTAGTTGGACGGTGGCATGCCTCCCCACCCTCAGGTTTACAGCTAACATCAAGCTGAACTAGCCTACAGGTTCTGAAACACCTGGGTTAATGTTTTGGCTTTTCCAATGCGTGGCCCAGGAAAGCAGCAAAAGGACCAGCGCAGGTGCTCTTGCACTGAGCTTTCCACACAGAGCTGAGGGGTGATGAGGCAAACTCACATATTCCTGCTGCGACAAAAAAAAAAAAAAAAAAGGAAAAGAATGGATATAAAAACAAGCAGCACCTTGCCCTAGCTCATGCTTCTCTACCTTCTGCTTTTCCTCAATGGAGAAAAATGCGATAAGGTAGTGAGATAAGCAGTCTGACCCACCAGCCTCATGCTCAGTGGAAATCAGTTGCAGTTCCCTGGCAGCAACAGAAGCATCCATTTCAAGTCCACTCTTTTCTGTGTGTGCATTTTTCAAACCTAACTGGAGAAGGCAGGAAGGATCCTATTCTGTGATGCTCCAACAGTAATGACAGAGTTATTAGAATTAACCCCTTAGCTCATTTAACTTGTTATTTGAAAGATGCCAGCATCATCTTGCACATGATAAAATATAGTTAGAGACACTAAGTCACATCAAATTAGCTCATTGGGATAGGTTATAGATCAAAACACAAATGAGATGTAAGATTGGTTAATATGCCGTAGAGCTGCTAGACGAACTTTTGCATTGAAATGTGTGATTTGTGGGGCCTTTAGCAGGGGGATAATTGCTTCTTTAATTATAATTGAGGTGTTTCACAGAGTAGTTTAATTGCAGAACAGGGTGTAGTGCACAGTTTGGTGACCCGGTTGGGTTTAAAACTGGATATGATATTTATCCACATTCATGGCTTTAATTAGGAGCTAGGGCGAGGGGGAAAGCATCACTGAGTCAAGAGGCAGAAGAGAGTGTTTTGTCTAGCCAAGATGACCGTGACATAAACTTTATTCAGCTGCTCTTGCATAGGCAAAGCTGGTGGAACCTGGGGACTTCTCCAAATAGGCTGCATCAGGTGGCTGCTCCATCTAATTGATTATTAAGGTGACTGCTATTTGCTTTGTTTCATGAGAGCCACTTTTGTTTTGCAGCAGTTAGCCCTTAATTGGGAGTTCATGCGTATGCATTTCCATGCAGGTGTGTGTCACTGAGACAGTGTTTTACATCCACGGCAGGAAGGTGAGCTCTGAGAGAGACAAGTAGGGGAGTTTGTGGCCACAAAAGCTAATTACCTGAGCAGTGACACTGTTCTTTCAGTGCCTTGCAACATACAGCAGAACTGCTTCGGGTGTTAGTGGGAGGAAGAGTGGGGAGGGGGAGGCAGGTTTGCATGCAGAAGGAGCACGGCCCAAAATGAATGAGGACTGCTCATCCGTTTTGCCATGGAGAGCCATTGGATAAGGTCTGGCAATGCAGGCCTGTCCTCCAAAACTACAGGATAAAGCTCCCTGTAATTGTCAGTGCCTGGTCCCCTATATTTCTGTTCCTTCTTACATGTTTTATCCCCCAATCTACTGGTGGTGGTCAGGATACTCTTTTCCAAAGCATGAGAAGTGGGTTAGAATCTTCTGCTTGAAGGATAGGTTTGCATTTGGGTTTCGTGCTTTCCTGGGAAGTAAACTGACTACTAGCTTATTAGGTAGTCTTATGTTTACATTTTCTACCAGTTCATTTCCACAGTGCAGCAACGCATGTCAAGGTGCCCAAGTCTTCATGTAGAACTGAGTTTTTTGAGACCTGAATTTTCTATGGAATTTACCACTATACTTTTCCTTTCTAGTGCAGTTCCGTTGATGACAATGTAGGGCAGAGTGTGCTCCGAAATGAATCAAGTTCCTGTATGATTCTGTTCAGGCAAGAATGATCTGTGGGACTAGAGAACAGTCAGACTTCTAGTTCCTCCAGGAAATATTACAGTGGGAGATGTTCGACAAGAGCACTGACATACACTTTGCTAGCTTATCCTGTTCTCTACAACCTACTTTTTGTTGCAGTGACAGCTCTGGGATGCTGGATTGGCTAGCACAATCTTCCTGTCCTTTTCAGGATGTACTCAGAAGGCACAGTGGTTTATTTTTTTAGTTTTGGAAGATATGCAGTGTGGGACACAACTTTGAGCTGTGGGTTTTTTTGTGAGGTAGATGAGCATACCTCCCAATTCTCCCCTTTAATAAGATAGCTCTTCATCCTGGAGATGCTATTCTAATCATAATCTTGTATGCCTATAAGATTAGTCCATCAGGTCTTACTTTGACACTGAGTGACTCTTGTTCACAATAGCCAACAGGCCTCATAGCACCCAAAGTATGAGAATTACCTCTGTCAGGGCTTTGCAGAGCTCCTGATTCTTAACAGCACCCTCAGTCCACGTGGTGATATAGTGTCTACCTTGGTCAGTTCCTCTGGCAGTAACTTCTTCAAAAGCAGTGCTCACCTTAGGAATGAAGAGTTACAATGCTCCCATGTTTTCATGGAGATACTTCCAAAATATTGTCTGCAGAACATGTCACTGTCACTGAAGAATTGTTTGATCAGCTTTTGCTGGGTTTTGCCCAGGAATTTCCATGTTCTTCTAGACCTGATGCTTTTCTTTTACTAAAAAGTGTAACCTGGACAAAATCCATTCCAGATTTACAGCTTACAGCCTTTTGAAACTGTAGGAGGCACTTTCTCTATGATAACAGGCACTATGCAATTTTGAGGTTGAGTGGGCAAGGAGTGTCCCTGAGGACTTCAGCAACCCCCCAAATTCTGTTCCCTTTTTGAGTTTAATGATCCTGAAAAGCACCTCTGTGCTGTCAAGAATAAGATCCATCTGTCTATCAATCCAACCAAAGGACTGCAGATGTCACTTTGATAACTCATTTAAAGCTGCTTCCAAACAGACCCCCTCAGTTGCTTCTGGAACTGGGGGCTCCACATGCCCACATGATGCCAAAAGTGCCAGTCAACATATGAGCTATGGGACCTCCAGTTCAAGCCCTTCTATCAGGTAGGAAAGGAAGCCCAGAAACTTCTGATGGCCTCATAGCAGATGCTATGGTTTTCATTTAATAATGCCATGATTTGAATTTGAGGCTCTATGGAATAAAGTTCTCCATCTGCTTCTGCCAGTCCGCCTTGGCCTTTAAAGTTTATTCTGTAAGGTTTCACTTCCCAGTTGTGCATAAAGTGAAGCTGTAATGGGGCCAGAGTCATCTAGCAGCTGCACATACGCCCTGTGTAGATTTTAGTACTCAAGCAGAAAGCTGGATATATGTGTGATTAAGGAAGTGTTTCCACAGCAGGAACAACAATTCCCCTTATTGTCAGCAGAAGCACAATAGCAAAAACTTTACAAAACATCATGGTGGTTTGAATTTGCTGTCTCATTCTCAGTATGTGTTTTTTGGTTGCTCATAGCTGTAATTTCAGTCTCTTTGGAGATCACTTTTTTTTTTTTGCTTTTTTTGTTTAGTCTTAAGTCGCTTTCCAGTAAATAGTACAGGGAGGACAGCATCCCCTTCAACAGCCAGTTGCTAGGGTGAAAGTATACATTTGAAACAAAATCCAAAAGTCAAATAACATTCTTCAAATAGGCACTCAAGTCTCAAGATACCTGAAATAGCTGCTGGTTCGATAGCCTGTATGAAAACTGCTGAAGTTTTCTCGATCTCACTTGAACATCTTGTACTGTGTCCAAATCAGTAGCTAATTTCACAAATGCTTTGTTCTTACTGGAATGAGTATGTGTGCCCTGACTACCAATATGGCTTGGGATGTGTGTCTGTTGTTACAATTCAGGTGAAGCAGGGGAGCTGTGATTTCCCTGTGGCTGTTGGGGGCTGTGTGAGCTCAGTAGGGACTGCTGCAAGGCAAGTGATGCCGCTGTGACCAGTTGGCACAGCTGTGGAGAACACCAACCACAATGCTGATGTGGATGGGAGACCAGATGGAAAGCAATCCTGCTGCTTCAACGAGACATGGGGAAGGCAGGGGTGCAATGTTCTCACTTCCCAGAATTACAAATTGCCTTTTATCAAGGCAAGTCTCTCCCAGCTGTTTGCATCTTGTTTCTTCTGGAGAATTGCACTGGAGCACTTTGGCTGTGCCTGGAGTGTAAAAGACTTGTTGTTTTCCGCAGGTGCTCCTTGCTGTGAAGATGATTCTAGGTCAGGTTGGTGCCGAGGAGGTAATGAGCAACCAGGATCCAGAACTCATACCCTGCTGACTTTGCTCTTGAGATTCTAAGAGGTGTAAGGAACGACTTTTACGATCTGGAGGGCAGGATCTAGATGAGCTATTCCTTTTCCATCCTTGGATTTCTTTTGGAACAGATGTGCTTCTGCTCTACCAGTTTCTAAAACAGTCACGCATGAGCAAGTGTGCCAAGAGACTTAAGTGCCTAGTAACGCTAGTAACTTAGTATGGCTAAATTTGTGTCAGCAATTAGCCTCCGTAATAGGTTTTCCTGCGTCTGTAATCGCTTGTGTGATTTATGTTCCCTATGTTCATTTAGTCTGCACAGAAGCCTGTCCTGGCTCTGCAAGTCTTAATCTCTGTGTGTGCTGCCTTATTTCATGCTGCTGCTGGAAACATCCTCTGGCAGCACAGGTCTGGCTGCAGCTCCCAGGTATAGCTGATCACAGGTTTTCTGTTCTTGCCAATGGTCTTGCTTTTCATGTTGGGTGGCATGTGGCAGCTTCCCTCTGTTAATTAGAACAAATGTGCCAATTATGTTAATGTATCTCCCTATACCAATCAGTGAATGATTAGAGACAACACATCTGTCTCTCACTGGGGAGCAAGATGACAGAAAGATGCTACAAGGTATGTTTCTGTAAGTTACAGCCACCTTGGACTATGCGCTTCCTCATGAGCGGGGATGGCTCAGTCTCTTGCAGGCTTGCTTGCCAGCCCATTAGCGGCACTGGACGTGCAGATCCAGCACAGCTGGCAGGAGCTGTGTGCCTCACTGCTCTGCAAGTTGCATCCAGAGTGCTAAGGCGCTCTGACCAAAAGGTAAATGGCTTCGGGTATACTCCAGCTTCTCAGTATCCGCAGTTTCTTTGAGTCAGGATTTCATTCACTACTCTCACACCTCAGCTGAGTGGGCTTCTTTTGCTAGTCGTCTTGCACACATGTAACAAAAATACTTCTGAGAGTAGAAAACTAGCAATAAGATATGGGGATTTTGTCTCTGCTTTGTTCTAGGAGTTTGTATATTAAAAAAAATTTGCAAATTGTTGTAATTTTCCATAGCTGTCTTCTCCCGGGGGTACACTTACCTCATCTTTTATAGCATAATTGTTGCCAATTAAATGATTTCTGTTATGATAAGGAAAACCTGATCCCATGCATTTTCTACATATACGTGCACAACCATCAGTACATTTATCAATAACAGTTGGATGGACATGCCTGATTTAATTTAATACGTAGAACTAGGTGCCTGTTCAAGAATTGTTGTTATAGCCAGTAAATATACATCCTCAATATTTAGGCAAAAACAACCATCTACTCTAAAACATCTCCAGATATATGAAAAATGGAGGCATGAGGGTGTGACCTTGTGGGCTGGGTTTTGTGCACTTTGAAATGTCCATGGATATCCTGCTGCCCCTCTGTCTGCTTGCTTGCAGGGGTACAGGTCTCTAGCACATAGGTGTCTGGTGCCTCATCTGCCAGTCTCTATTATTCAGGCAGCAGAATTCGGGATAAGTTTCTGCATTGACTGAATTAACAGCCTACTTCAGCGAGGGGGCTGAGCCTTGGGGAATGACAAGGCATCAAAAGAGATTGTTGCTTTTAACTTCTGTAATAACAGTTTGCATACTTGTCATTCATAAATCATGCTGTCTCATTCCTCTTTGTTCTCTTCTCTTCTGTATTCTGTATTTGACACCTGATCTCTTCCTACTTACGTGACAGAACAACCCTGATCCCACCTATACTGGTTACCTCAAAAAAAAAAAAAAAAAAATCAGAAGTTTGGAGGTGCTGAGCACTGAAGTCACCAGCACCAGAGCAAATGAGGCTGATAATAATTGAAAATATGTAGCAACAACACTCTCACTTATATGTTGTAGTGTATTTAATTAGTTACCATTTCTACAAGGACTGAGGGAGAGAACACAACCACTGGAGGGGTGTTGCTCTTTTTTGGTTTGTTCTACTGATGGCTAAAATGTGTGTGAAGGGAGACTCCTGCTGCATGTCAAATCATCCATCAGTTCCTCCCTTCTGATGTAACACTGGAGTTTGCAACATTAACAGACATCATAAAAACCTGGATGCCAGAAGACTGAATTAGATATATTAGAGATATCTCGTAAAAGAGATGGAATTTAAATATGCACACACAGTCCTGATGTACTGGCGGAAAAAAGGCATCCTGTTGTTCTGCAAACTTCTATTGTTAGCAAATTCTGTAGAATTCTGAGACATTAGGTGAAAAGGATCTTTTTCCTAAGAGATTTGGTGTAGAGCCAGAGGCAGTATACTGAATTATACAGAGCTGCTTTTTTTTTTTTTTTTTGGCAACTTCTGTTTTCATATTATCTTTGGTGTTTTTGCAGGGATGATAGGGAATTTAATGCTTACAGCTTTAATTTTGTCTAATCATTTGAGACCCAGACTGAATATGCATGTATGTTTTCAGTGGAGAGAGAAAGTGTTGCAGAGTATTCAAAAAAGACAACTATATGCTTGGGCTTGGAGCCTTCAGGGTGCCAAAGGCTGCTGGAGTATGTGCTCTGATGGGCATACCAGAAACATTTGAGACTGAGCCTTAGACTATGTAGACTATAGTCCTGTCCTTACTGATGTCCTGGTGCCTTCAATGTGCAGAGGACAGGAAGATTACAGGCAGATTTGTTACGTGCGCAGTTCTGGCAGCACGTGTAGCATCTTTTAGACCCCTGGCATAAGTCTGTACTCCATCCCAGAAATAAACAATGACATTAAAACCCAGAAAAGGTGTCTTGTTTGTGTGAGAGGCAGCAGTTAAGTGACAGCCTACCACTGGTGAAGATGAGCTCCTTGCTTGTTTTTCATTCTAGAATGCATGCAGACTTGACCTGCAGGTCAGGAAGGAGCTAAATATTGCCATTGACTGAATAGGAATCTGTCTGTCTTGATTATACCTGGTACCCATTAGGATTCAAGAAAGGAGGAAGAACAATTTTAGTCATCCTGTCAGGGAAAACCAGGCTATTGACAGAGAGCTTGTATTTTCCATGGTGAAACATGATTACGGTAGTGACAGAAATACAGCCTCCAAAGTTTTATGTCTTCTTCTTCCTTTCCTGTTCCTCGCAGACACAGGTATCTGTTTCCACGGCCCTTTTTACACCACCAACTTTAAGCAACACTGTATTGACAGTTGACTGCCATGTACTGCAGGGATCTGCTGTGGGAAAGGAGGGTTTAAATCAAGCCTTCACTGAAGCAGTGGCTTTACATTCACTAAGGTGTACTGCTCCCCACACCCAAACTGAGGCAGGGGAGGTGGAGCTGCTTAAGCCAGGGCTAAAGAGGAGGAGTGGGTGGTGGGCACCTATAATTCAAGCTCACATCTGCCAGCGCTGGTCTTGTAGCATTGGACTGGCTTTGTCCAGGGATGGACTGAGTCCTCTGTCTTGAGCACCAGGAGAGGTCATTCATTTTCTCACCATTGGGGCAATCTGTACAGCTGTCTCATGTGGGGAGCAGGTTCTCAGTTGCTTTTGGGGTATGTCAATGCTTGGGTAGTTCCTCAAATGTCTTTAGAAAAGTGGGGTTTGTGAAAGCAGGTCTTGGTAAGCTAGCATGTCACAAGTCTGGCAGGCTGATTGTATTTACATTTTTTCTCCTTTAGTTAACTTCTGGACACAGGCTGAAGTGATCCAGTGACATAAAGACCCATCTTTGATCCATCCAGGTCTCAGTCCTGTCCTGTCCTTCAGAGCACAGTTCAAATGAAAACGAGCTACTGGATTTGCAGCCAAATTATATTAAAAGCAGCTCATAGCCATCAGCTGGGATATAACAGGGTGTGTTTTTTCAGGAAGGCAATAAAGAGAAAATTGTCTAGATTAAAAATCATGGTGGTTTTGGTTTTGGGGTTTTTTTGTGTAGTCAAGGAAATTATGCTTTATTTAAATAAAATGTAGCTTATATAAGTAGAAAAAGGAAAAATAAGCACTGATGTCCTTGTGATTTCTTGGTAACTGTCTCTACTTTCTTTAGTTCTGATTGCAGCAAGACAATACATGTATATGCGTGTTAGTGCATGTGTACTTAAAAGTATAGCCATTTATAATTTGTTAGTGCAAGCTACTCCAGTATAGGGCCTCATTGTGTGAGCCACAAGGCTGGTACATACAAGGTTACTGCATTATTAACTGCCTAATTAGGCAAGACATAGAAAAGAATAGGTGAGATCTTTGCTGATTTAGGGTTTCTGATGTTGTAAGAGAATCTTCTGTTTGTAGATACTGTCCTAAGTTATCACCCTTTACTTATGCCTTGCCCCAGACTGAAAGCACAGATCGGCTGCTTTTCTCTGTACAGTAGCTGGTAGACTTTTAAAATGCATTGATACTTTCAAGGCAAGGCAAGACAGCTTTTGTGTGGACAGATGGGATGGAAGGCAACCTGAAGGAAAGGGTAGGCATGAAGAGTGTTGTCCCGTGTTTCCGCCCTGGTATTTTATTTCAGGTGGCATCATGCAGCAGGTGAGTCCTTCGCCATGTGCCTTGACTCATAGCATTTTCAGGGATAAGCAATGTAATCACAGATACTGTGTCTGCCTGTTGTGGTGTGACTTGGTTTTGACTCACTGCCTCCTCTCTGGCCCTTTGAAACCCCCAGGTGGAGTGGCTGAAGAATGAAGAAGTTATTGATCCCGTGGAAGACCGAAATTTTTACATCACGATTGATCACAACCTGATCATCAAGCAAGCGCGTCTTTCTGACACAGCCAATTACACCTGTGTTGCCAAAAACATTGTGGCCAAAAGGAAAAGCACCACAGCAACTGTGATTGTCTATGGTAAGTGATGCCTGGTCCCATTGCAAGTGGATGGATGCACACTCAAAGTGAGAGGGGAAGCAGGGGGATGCAAAATGCGTGTATGCAACTCTACTTGTGGTCAGTCTGGGCTGCCTGGGCTGCCTGTTGACTTGCAGCCATGTGCAGGGACTGCAGTCAGGGTTTATTACTGAAAATATCAGAAATACAGGTCTGGCTTGGCTTATTGGTGACAGGAAATGGTGACAGGAGGAACAGGCACCTACACACACAGCTGGCTACCTCATTGAAGAGAAGGCAAGTTTTCCCCTTGCCATAACACATGCCAGCTGGATACAGCAAGGAGCCCCCAGGGCACATCCTCCAGCAGGAGTGTCCAAGGCATTGCTTACTACCAACACAGTTCACGTTCTTAGTGACACTTTTCAGAAATAAGAGTGAAACTGAGGGGAAGTTTGTGCTCCCAGATACAGGTAAGAGTACCAGAGCTCATCGGAATGCTCCATCTTCTTATATCTATTTAAATAAGCTTATTTTTGGTGTCTGCTGCCAAAACATGCGCTGACATCAGGGGAGAAGTAACAAAGCATTCTGGGACTGCAGTTCAGAGGCACACAACCTAGCTTAACAATGAAAGTCAGGGGAATACAAAGCATGGGATAGCAGTATTCTGTGTCTGCATCCACAGTCCTCATATAACTGAGGCTGGTTGTGCTTTGGCTGTGGAGGGGCCAGATGAGATACCCTTCTAGGGTCTCTTCCAGCCTGTGTTGCGCTGCAGCTCTGCCCCACCAGATTGAGCCTTTGCCCCTGCAGAGTTACTACCCCAAATGCATCCCAAGTGGGGATATCCACCAGAACAAAACCTGCTCTGATGATGTGCCAGCTGACTGAACTGGTGTTCCTTACAATCAGCTTAATTATAGGATAGACGAGTAGGAAAAAATCCCTATGATTATCCCTAATATTCATTTCATATTCAGGGTAGCAGTTAGATTTAATTGTAAGCAGTTGCTTCCCTGAAGTTACAATGAGGGCCTTTTAGTTCAGTTTTTATAGAAAAGTGACTGAATTGAGTTGATTAGCAGTGGTTGTGATATTGAGGAATGGACCATGCAAGAGCTCTGTGTTTTGTAACTGTGATGAATGCAGAAACATAAAGATGTAGGCAACTCCTCCTCATACATATACAGAATTTTTTTTCAACAGTGCATTCAAGAGACGTGTAGAGGAGTAGCATTTTTATGGGTTTCGCTACAAGAGCTGCTTAAGGGTTGTATCATATCACAAACATTTGGGTTTAGAGAATCTGAGTAGTTAGTATGTTACCCATACACTGGCAGTGACATTCTCATGTAGAGCAGCATAGCTCATTCTTCATCTATCCCAGAAAATGAGCTGTGTGAAAAGGAGAGTCAGCATAAATATCTTCCCAAAGTCAATTTAAAAAAAAAAAAAAGCATTTCATGTTTGTTCACTCTGAACAGCCTAACTATCTGTTATGGGAGTTCTGAGACATTCATATGCACTGGCTAGGTCCACAGAGGGATGAGTGAAGTTGTCGTGACATCCTGAAATAATTTTCTTCAAAGAAAGGAGAAGAAAATTATCAATATCTAATCAGAGTATGGGGGGGTTCTCAGCATATATAGGTGATGGGTGCATCTGAGCTTGAGCAGGAGTGCAGGTTGTCTCCCTTTGGAAAATGCTGCAGCTTTCAGAGCATAGGCTTCTGGCTGTCAGAGCTGTGTGTGCTCTCTGAATCTGCAGGGATTTTGATCATACATAGTCCATCAGGAGATTAAAGCTGGGTCAGGTCAGTTTTCAGAGTAAAGTTGGTCACCTGACAGCCCTAATAGTCACCAAATAGTGGTTTTCATTTGGCATCAGCATTTCTTCAACTTTTTACAGTGACTTCTGGCATACCTTTGGCGTGTTGGAGACATGGGTTTTATGTCTGTTCAGTGTTGCTTCTCATGCTATTCCCAGCCATCATTCTGGGCCTTGGGCTGACCAAGCTGGCCTGCCTATGGGATCATACTCTTTCCCTCTTGCTTTTCAGTGAACGGAGGTTGGTCTACCTGGACTGAGTGGTCAGTGTGTAACAGCCGATGTGGGAGAGGCTTCCAGAAGCGCACGAGGACCTGCACCAACCCTGCTCCCCTCAACGGTGGTGCCTTCTGCGAGGGCCAGAGCGTTCAGAAAATAGCTTGCACCACTCTGTGCCCAGGTTCAGTATCAACAGCACACAGATACTAGATGTCTGTCATCAGTCATTTCAGGAGAACACGATGAGTTACAAACGCCTGCCTCCCATTATTATTAAGTCCAACATTTCAGAGAATGAATGTGAAATTGTATTACATAGGTAGATAAAATAGTGAGTATATCATATCAAGCAGCATGGGTTTCAGCCCTACTTTTGCATGCTGCTTACTGGTGTCTCAGCCCTCATAATTCAGGGGATTTGGGGAACAGTCAGAGTTTCAAATTGTAGGAGATAATGGTTGAAAGCTCTGGAAAAAGATTAGAATTTGAAAATAGGAAGGAACTGTGATGTAAATATATTTGCAATGTCTGTTCAGTCCAGCTGTCTCAGCAACTGAAGCATCTGGGATGTGGATGTTAAATTTGAGGCACATGTTTACCTGACTTCAAGTACAAAGAGATTTATTCTCAAAAGAGTTGTGTACCCACACCTTTAAAAGGTATTTAAATGTAAACTTCTGAAAAATACAAAATTGCTTCAGGACATACCAGGTAGTTGGTACTTACCTGTGCCAAACTTCTGCCCCTATTGTCCAGTGCTTTCCTGCTTCTACAGACCCACTCAAATCAATGTCAGTAAGGTCATCTTCAGCTTGTTAAGTTTGGCCATCCAGCTCTGTCACAGGAACAATTTCATATTTTGTTCTTCACCTGATCAATTTAGTGCTTTTGAAAGTCATTTCAAAGTCATAGGACTTTGAAAGGCTCTAAACACATTTCTGATTGTGCTCATGTGAAATAGATTGCTACCTCTAGATATTTCTTTTAATAGGGAGTACTTAAAATTAAATATCTTCCTACTAAAGAAGATGTTTTGGATCTGTTTAACCTCTGTGTTAAAAAATGCCAAAAAATAAAATAAAATTACAGATTCCTGACTTGTCGCTTGTGCATTTTGAACACAGATAAACTAGTTAGAAGTTTGTATAAAGAGGAAGAAAGAACAGAAATGGGGTCAGGGCAGAGAGAAAGGAGAGATGGGGTGAATGTGCATTTATATGACAGAAGTAGAACTTAGAGAAGAGCGGGGTGATGATCTTTCTGCCTTGCCAGGTTGGCTTGTGGCAATGTGTGCATCACTTTTGCTTGGTATCACTTCTGTGTACACCCTAACTAGTTGTTCTTTCCTTGTCTCAGTGGATGGCAAGTGGACATCCTGGAGCAAGTGGTCCACCTGTGGCACGGAGTGTACTCACTGGCGCCGGAGGGAGTGCACAGCCCCAGCACCAAAGAACGGGGGGAAGGACTGCGAGGGGCTGGTGCTGCAGTCCAAGAACTGCACTGATGGGCTCTGCATGCAGGGTAAGTGCCAATGTGACCTCTCTGGGACCTGGGATGTATATAGCCACATCAAAATCTGAAATAGCTGCATATCATCATCAAAGAACTAAAGTTACAGAATCATTTGTAGAAGAAATGAGTTAATCCAGCTCTCGCCAGTCTGGGCAACCCACTCTTTTTGCCTGAAGATGAATGTAATGCTGTATGAGGTATATGAAGTTGAACAGTGAAGAATTAGAAAGAGCCATAATGGAGCCTTCTTCCCCCTGCCCTCCCCATCAAACAGTCTTCCTCTCTATACTGGCTCAGCATCTGTCCAGAGAAGTTCGGCAGTGGCTCTTACAGCTGTGTAAATGGAGAAAAGAGCATTTAGGGCATAGTCAGCATTTTCTAAAGAGTACACTTGGCCAAGCAGATCAGCTTGTGGATTCTTAGTATCAGGAATGGTAGGTGCAAGGAAAAAAAAATATGATAGTTATGCGCCTTTTTGAATTTTGAGTGTCCTGTGGTAGAATTAGGTAGGCTGTATCTAGGCAGTGCCAGTGCAAACTTCATATATGGTCATCATCCTGCTGCAACCTCATGAAGATCAGCTCTAGCACTGAAATCTGTTCTGCCTGCACCTGTTCGTGCCATGGTCCTGACTTTGTGACTAAAAGGAGAGAGAAGTAAAAAAACCCCAGGCTTTAAGTGTGATTTGACATATACTGACGAACAATTAGTCTGCTCTGCACCTCATCCCTTCTCAAAAATGAAGTCTTCTCTGGTCTGTTGGTGCATCAAAATTCCCTTTCACATTTCATTAGCACAATAACCTGATCCAAAATCCTCACATACACATCTCTCCTGTCCCTTCATCCCATCTCCTTACAATACTTCTCTGTCAAACCTCAGCTGTCTGTTATCCAAAGAGTCGTGGCTGTAACTATGCAATATCTATGTGTCCAGATCATAAAATGCTTTGAGTTCTCTCATAAAAAAGGAATTAGGAATTTTTATTCTCCGAGGCAGGTTACTTTTGACTGAAAGAGTCACAATGACAGAAAAGTGACACTACTAGCTAATACATAGGTCTGCCCCTTGAATAATTACTATGTAGGATGGCTACTGTGCTGGCAATGATCTCTGAGCTACCCTGTGGCACAGCATGGCCACTTTCTCTGGGGTTTCCCGGAGTTACAAATAGCTTCCTCAGTGTGGCTCATACAAACACTTCCATCATGTTAAAAACTATTAGTCACTGTCAGCAACCTATGAAGCTGTAATGCCTCAAAAAGTCTCTTATTATGGGGAAAATGGAAAGGTGAAATTCAGAGCTTCTCTCTTTTTCATTTCTAAAGATAAGGAGGAAAAAAAAAATCCAGCCATGTCTTACTGTATAACTCTGTGACTTTTATTGTGGGGAAGCTAGCATACCCCTAGCTCCAGCACTGTTAATAAGTCATTATGGTAAATTAGGAAGAAAAGATACATTTCCCCATACAGAAGAGCTCTTCACTATCAGATTATATTTAGACAGGTGTATGTCATCTTTGTGTGTGTGCATAAAGAGAGCCATTTAAGCAGAAGTCTTGTGGAAAAGTAGATATAATGGTACAGCAGAATAAAAGCCCTGTAGGGATCTCGTTTATCTGTTGATGGTATATTGCATTTTATTTGTGAAAGTGGATACTGAGTATAAAGCAGAGGTCTTCAGCAGGAAAGAGGGTGAAACTGTTGTGAATCTTATTCTGCTTCATATATATGTATATAAAAAATGATAATGAAAAATATGCAGTCACATAATGACCTGCTTAGCTCCAGGGGCCGTGGTAATCCTTCAGTGTTGGAATTTAATGGCAGTGTTTTAATGGTGTCTTTATACTTGCGGGGTTTCATATACCTTTAAAACTTACAGTCCTGCTCCCTGATCCATCACTGCTGAGAAGATTGATTTGCCCTACTTGGTGGCAATGTGCCTGCTGCTCTCTCTCTCTCTCTCTCTCCCCCTCTCTTTCTTTATTTCTCCTCCGTTTATGCGCAATCAATCTGAACACTTACATTTTTGCCTATGTAGATTTAGGTTCATAGAAAATCTGCCTGCTGAGCCAGGAAGACACACTGGACTCCTTTCATTCCTAAAACAACATGCCTCTTTCCATATTATTTGAGGCTTTTGGGGACTGGCCAGGAACTGACATTTCTCCTAGCCTGGGAACCTGTGGATACACAGCAGACTTTTCCAATGCCTTCATGCTGCTGGGTCTGGCATGGCACATATGGCATGGAGGAAGCTACAGCCACCTATTTTTCTGTGGCCATAGAACTCTGGGAGATGTGTTGGCCAGCTGCTTATCTGCCCCATAGTCAAATCCTGTTCCTAGATGCCCTGGTTCTGCCTTCTTGCTGTCAGTCTTTAGTGAGAACTTGAGGGTTGACACTGGGGATGTTGTTAAGGTCAAAGAATTAGTAGATGGACCCTCTTACAAAGAGTCAGTAGCCTGTTGCTTTGACAAAAACTCGCTTGTAAATATATATCTTTATATAGCTGCATGTAAAAGATATCCTGGAAAATGCTGGATTGAATGAGTCTAATTTACAAGCGCTTTCTCTTCCAGTCTATTATTCACTGCAGTAGCATCAGCTGGATAGATCAATAATCTCTTTCATCAGACTGCTCCTGCTCCAGCAAAGAGCAGGAGTCTGCACCACTATCGATTTCTGTGGGGATAAAAACTGTGGAGCTTTCTCCATCCCTCGTAATTACAGTATTTTACACCTAAAGCTGTAGTTTGTGCTTACCACTAACTGTGGCATTTCTCATGCTACTTGGCTGTCACATTTATTCAGACTAATGATCTTGCTAGTATACACATACACTCCCTTATCCAGTAGTTAGTATTTTTCTGTTCACATGAAGGGATGAACAGTCATTAAACTAGAGAGCCTGCAGAGCCACAGCAGGCTGAATTGAAGAGGAAAAGCAGATGTAGTGAAAATTTAGGGTGGTCATTGCTATTTTAAGTTTCCAAATACACAATATTGCCTCGCAGGTCCATTATAACAATTCCTTAATTCCCATAATAGCATTAATATGATCTTCTGGAACAAAATATGCTGTAGGTGTAAGAAGAATTGGCTGGTTACCACCCACGCTAGTTGCATTATTACCTCCATAGTTGCATTATTTCCCATTTGATGTATGAATTCTGTGGTAAATACTTCGGTGCAAGGAACTTTTAAAGGCATGCACTGCATTTCACAGGGGATTGCTATAAACTGAAGCACTGCAATTAGCCCTTCACTCATCCCACCTAATGACTTTGGTGGGTGTTCTGTGTGGAGAATAAGAAAGCAAAGCGCTCCCCTGCTGGCTCAAACTTCAGCACAATTTGTTCCCTTCACTAGGTCACAAATTATTTTAAAGCAACATAAAAGTGGAAGTGTTTGGCTGGACTCAGTCTGGAACAACTGCTAGGTCATTCGTGTGGTACAAAGCAGATGCTACAAGTCCCTGGCAGGCCAAGTTCTCCTTTGCATTATATCTAAAATGCTGCTGGTATTCAGGAAGAGGTGGACCCTATGAGAAGACTTAGCTGTGCTGCATGGTTATGTTGAAGGCTTATTACCTGAGTTGTGACAGGCAGCTGTCATGCTCAGAGCCTGTCACCTATATCCTATCTGTTGAGGATCTGAAGTGACAGTGTTCAGATCTATATTGTCCCTGTCCTGAATGAATATGTACAGTAAGTCTGTGGTGCGAGATTGGTGCCTGTTGGGCTTTTTGGTCTTTTCTGAAATCATGCCGGGATGTGTAGGGTTGGCAGCAGCAGTCAGGAAGATAACCAGTGCCCCTTTTTCAGCTCACTCTTGGTTTTAGTTGACCACTGTGGCTTTTCATAAAAGGCTGGCTAAGTTGTGCTTTTGATTTTTTCCAAAACAGAGGGCTACCTGTCTTACAGCAACAAGCAAGATAATACTGAAGCACATATTGTTCCCTGAGGACTATGGATTATAGAGTTGCATAAATAGTACTATTTCTTTGTGTAGTAAAATTGTTTATTTTATAGTGTCATAATATGGAATAAAGATCCATCATTGAATAGGGCCGAAAGGAAATTCCCACTTGTGAATCATTGCAGAGTGTCATCAGATCCAGCATGGACTTTTCCTTTGTTGTTTGAGCATGAAAAGACTGAGATGTGCTATTGTCATTTAAAGAATGGAAGAAAAGATTCAAACATCTTCATCAGTTGTTAATCTGGACTAGCTCTTGAATCACTTTGGTGATCACTTTCTCTCCCTGCATGTAGCTTAACTACTTGGAAACTCAAATAGCAGATGTGCCACTTAAGAAAAAGATGCCTATACCATGGTGAAGATGTTATTATCAGCCTGGTAATTCTACTCCTTTTAAAAAAAGGCTTCCTTCTGCTCAAGAGTGAATTGATGTGAAATGGTGACGGCAAATCTGTATTTGCTGAGCACTCTGAAATCCTTGTCTGAAAGGCAATATGAAGTTCATAAGGTTCCCTCTTGCAATGATAGTGTCTAAGCGAGTGAAAAAGATGCAGTTTATCCTGCTCTTGTGTGAAATGGCTAACTGCTACCCTTTTCCAGTCTCATCTCTCTTTGTACACAGATCTGGAGTGGAAGGCAAGGTTACTCTGATACTACCATCTCTTTCTTCCCAAAACATAAATATTCTGCACATGCCTTGCTTGTTTAATGTAACATGTCAGAACCTCTGATGGAATAAGTATTCGTTTCCCTTTTTGGCTTGATTTGAAAGCAGACATTCAGGGAAGAATTACAGGGTAGAGCAGCTTGATCAGGACCACAGGTCCACCAGAGCAGATTAGTATGCAAAGAGCAGGGGAATGTTTTCCAGACTCCAGAAGGCAAGCAGAACTCTCTCAAGGGAGACTGCAACAGAAGCTCATGTGTGCAGAGGAATGAAATAAAACCTTTTATTAAGAGCATGTGGGTCAAGAGAGAACTTCTTACGTTTAGTCTGTCAGCATAATGATATAGCCACCTGCCTGTTTTGCCCTTGCAGGGGGTGGTCATTTATTTGAAGAAGTCATCTCATTTGTTCCTAGAAGAAGTTTTCTGTAATATTGTTGTTTGATATAAGAGATGCGTTATTCTGTTTTCGACCCAAGTACTGTGTAATGGTGTAGCAGCCAAGGGAGTTTATGCACACATCTGAGTTATGACTCATCTCTATTTTATTATAGCGACATGAGAAATCCCTGGTTGAGAAGTATCTACGCTCCAGTGGGCCCCCTACAACTGAGAGCTCTTGCCTAGAAAACCAACTGCTCAAAGGAGATAAAAATGTTGAGAGAAAATAGAAGAGCAGAGCCACAGGCAGAACCCAAGGCACTGAAATCACTGTGTCTTAACCCCAGTCAGTTTAGAAAGAGCCACCTCCACATTATTTTTAATGAAAGACAAGTGCTGTAGGATCTCTAGGCTGTTTTTAAAAATCTGAAATAATCAAAAATATTATAGCCGTGCAGAGAGAAAAGAAAAAAAGTAACCTTGTCTATCTATACTTTTCATTCTTAATTCTCTTAGGGTTTTTTTATTCTTCCTGTTCCTCTGCACATTAAAACCTCAAAATGTTACCAAGGTAGATGAAAGGAAAATACAAATATTATGATGAAGTCTAACTGATATATTATTTTAATTGTAGAAGAAAGCCACCCCATACAGTGACAATAATGTATGTTTATATTGTCCTTATCATATACAAAAGTGGGTATATTTCATGATTTTTGCTTTCCTGTCAGGGTGTCAGGCAGAGCAAAGTTACACGAGTTTCCCAAGGCTCATTAAGGAGTAAGTAAAAGGATCAGAATTAAAACTCAGTGCTCTCTATTTCTGTATTTATTCTATCTATACTTATTCTATCTTCTCTATTTCTGGACTAACAAAATTATTGGCAGATCCTTAAATGAAAGCTCATATTGGGGAAGGAAGTTTTTGTAGTTTGAGAAACAAACACTGAGCTGATCAGCTGATTCTGGAGTCTCTGGCATTTTTGAGGTTATAAACTGGGGAATGCAAGTTGCCTTACCTGTGAGCTTACAAACCTGCCAAAAATTTTGGTACCTGTTCTGTGTGGACAACTCATGCTTTCCATAACCCTTTTTTTCCAGCATTCCCCTCTCCTAGATCCCCTTCCAACTGTCCTTTCACTCATCTAGCTGTTTGCCATGTGTCCTCTCTTCAGTGCTTCCCCATGTCCTTGTTTCAGCTCTTGTCCAGCTACTACTACAAAACAAAGTGAACCCCAGGAAGTCAATTTAGCATTCAGTCATTGCAAGAGGGGAATTTGCAAATACACAATCTAGCAAACTGCCATGCTAGGCATGTGTTTACTGTTGCTGTCAAACATTCATTAGAAACCCAATGTTAAGGTCCTGTGTTTCTAAGATACTAAAGACTGACATGAGATTTAACCAAAAGCTCAAAGTCCTTAACTGCAAAAGATTGCATAATGTCAAACTTGGATATTCTAATCCACATCAAATTTTAGCAACAAGTTATCCTCTTTCATCTTCCCCCATTGCCATATAGATGACATGCGTGTTTAAACTCAGGCAAGACCTTTCTAACAATGTTAGCAAAATATTAGGATCTAATTTAAAATGGAAACATAATTGCAGTCTTAATTATACAATATCATAAACTCCTGTTCAAGGAGAGAACAAGAGAGTCTCTGCATTTAACTTACCCACTCAGGAAAGATCTGAGATAATAACCAAGTAAAAGAAAAGTCACAAAACTGCAAGCTCCCTGTTTATTAGTTCACTTTGAACATGCCAATAATTAGTCCTTCAGAAGGATAATGAATTGCAATATGTTATCTCTGGGATGTCTGATATCATAGCTGACCTTCAGCATCATTACTGCAGACGTGAGGGTCTTTCTTTAGAATAGAAAATATAAGAAGGAGCTGGGCACATTCTGTCTAAAAGTTTTTTTGCAGCTCCACGGATTTTGTTGGTTTGTTTTGTTATTTTTTAAAATTTCTTAACTGCCACAAAAAAAGGTATAACATATTACATCTTGTTTTCCTGAGAAATAGCAAGGGAGAGAAACAATTAACAGCAATTACAAGTCATGTATTATTGTTCATATTTCTCCTATGGTAAGTCTGCATTAGCGACATGTTAAGTGAACATGAAGCCTTGACACTAAGCAGTCAGAATATGGTGTTATACTCTAAGGTTGCTCATGTACCATTAACTCTGCCCCCTTATAGAAAAGAGACTACACGTGCAGCCCCTGGGCAGTAGAACTTGCACGAAGCAGTTTAAAACTCCCGAATGTCAAATTAAATCCCTAAATTCCTTCTTCTAAGATGGAAATATGGCTGGTTCTCCATCCTAGAAGGAAACCTAGATAGACTTGGTAGAAGCCTATAACATTGCAAGGCATCTGAATTAACATTTTGAAAGCCCTTGAAAGTCTCTTTTTGAAAGCTTTGAGTCTTTGCACACTGTATTGACTATCTATAATTTCTTTTAAAAAATAATGAAGAAACTCAAGCAAAGTGGTGATAGCTGTAGGAGTGCTGAGAGGTGATGGTGTACGAGGTAAGGGAAAAGGAGACAGAAGATGGAAACAAGATTAGTAGGGTGAGGTAACAGCCACAATCACAGCACTGCAAACGCTGCATAGGCACATGACCTTTTTTCTTCTTTGTTTCAAAACCCTCTCTTTATAGTGGAATTTGGAATGTAGAATTGATGAATGTCTCTTCTCATGAATGCAAAAAAGTCTGAAATTGGGCTGGCTTTGAATTAAGAATGGCATTTTAAAGGAAAAGGGAGATAAGCTCTGGAATTTGGAAACAGCAATATATACCTTTTTGTTATGAAATACTGGAATTCATCTGATATATATATATCTCACAGCAAAACAAAGGATTGTTTTAGTAAACTCTCATGTCACGATGTATACACCACACACCTACTTTAAATGCTCTAAGAACAGCTTCCTTCAAATTTTAGGCATCTACATGTGAGAATTAGTCTCTGTTTATCTCTCTATCATAGCTCTGTGGTTCAGAGCCTGTTGCCAGCAAGAGCTTATTCCATCTTCAGTGTCTCTACACTGGATAAACCCATTAAAGCAGAGAAAGAAAGGCAGCAGTTGAATGCCTTTGTGCCTTCTTCTTTTCTAGATTTAAGGGCATTGACTTCGGAGCCAAAAGGGGGGAAAGTGCTGTAACAACCTATTATGTTCAACCTGTTGAGTTCTTTGCAACAGGATGCTACTGAGACGTGTCATGTGGCTAGGCTTTCAGAAGGGCCATGGAATTACGTGACCTCAGCTCTTTCTGAAGCTGCTGCAGGGCGGGTAAAGAGAGTTTGTAGATTAGAAACAAGTGGCGGCAGATTAGAAAATGTTTCATTGAAGAAACTAGCAGTTATGGTGTGCTTTATGCAATCTTCACTTTATTAACTGAAGGTGCATGTCTCCAGTTCTCTCTGATCTTGATACAGTCTCAAACTATGTATCATTAACTGTTACCTCAGCTAATGGTATAAAACTATTTCTTTTTTTGCAGCATAACTATAAATATTTTTGAAAATATGACCCAAATTGTATAAGCCCTAGTAAATAAGTGCCCAGAAAGATCATCTTCTGCTACTTTACTGTCTTGCCTAGGTAGCTGCTGAAAAGAGGGAAAATAGGTAGGGAAAATGCAGGTTAAAAACTGGGATTTTTTCTTTCTCTCTTACGTGAATATTTTATTTTCTGCAAGCGATGGGGTAAAACCTTTTCATAATCTGATCAATTCACTTCAAAGCTGGTATCCAGTAATACAAATTCAGCATGACTAGAAAGCTAGCAAAGTCTATTAAGGACCAGAAAGGGGATCCAGTTACAAAGTTCCCTCTGCATGAAGCCATGACCTGGTGTTCTATACTGCAGGGATAAAAGTTGTCTTTAAAATATGCACGTTTGCAGGCGTAGGCAGTTATATGTCCATGACTCTCTAGGTAAAATCAAACACAGAATTTCAGAATTCCCCTGTCATGATACTGAGTCCCCAGGCTAAGCACCATGTGTGTGCATGGATGCCCATGAATATGCTGAGAAGAAGAGTCTTCCCCAGTGGAAGAAAGGGAGTTTAGAAAAGTTTTTTTGATGCCTTTTTGGTGACACTGTTAAATTTCAATCTAAAGGAGTCACTGTGATAATTTCTGCACAGGTATCTTTCATAGGTCTAAGATTCTGTGTTCCCAAATGCTTTATTTTACCTCAGCTTGCCAAGTTGAGTTTATTATGAGAAGGTTTATCCTCTCCTCCCAAAGAAAATTGCAGCAGACAAATTTGTGCTATAGAAAGTGTCAGCCTGCTTGTTTGTCAAAGCTAACCCCAAAAGACATGAATCCACACAGAACCATTCAGCAACAGAGACCTGCCGTTGTGTCTCCTGTGGCCTCTGGCACAAATGTGTTTCCAGAACGCCAGAACAAGACATGTGGGACCAGAATGCTCAGGCTAGACTGTCAGTGTTTGGGGGTCTTCTGCCTTCACAAGCTGCACCAAACTAATTAAATGAGCTTCACAATCTACTTAGTTAAATGGCCACAATTTCCCAAGTCAGTGCCAAGTGTAACGCTTAAATTGAGTTAAACTAAATTGATAAAAAGCCTTCTGAAGTCTTTTCTATATACCAACATTGGGTTGGTTTATTTTTCCAGTACAATCTGACATATTCACCCTTCTTCACTTTTCCCCTGTGTGTTGCATCATTATAAAGGTCCTTAAATTGCTCTTCTCGTGCTTTCTGGAAAGAAAATAGGCAATGTCTACATAAAGCACCTTTGTAATCATGCATCTGGATTTGTACAAAGGATTTGTGCCAGCTTAATTAATTTAGTTTAAAAAAGCCCACCTTTAACACCTAACAGAAACACTTCTACAGGGACAATAAATGGATTTTCAAACCTAAATTGGAATATAAAGTAGAATGCATGGAGAAACATCAACTTAACTAAAGGCTTTTTAATGAATGCATTTACCATGCAATTACAGTGGTTCAATTTTTGTGTGCTAATCTGAGCCTCCCACTGATTCTCCAGATATGACATAGGGGAGGTACTTGTACAATGAGGGAAACAAATACCCACTTTTGGTAAGCCTTTGAGAACCTCAAACAGTAGGCACTATGCAAGCATAAAGTATGATTATTACTATTTTACTCTTTCAACAGTAAGTTACACAACAAAATAGCAACAGTGCCTTTGAAAATATACATTTCCCAATGAACTGTAGGAAGAAGCTTAAATTACTTTTCTCAAAGAAAGTAGCTGTGAAACCAGCTGTTCTGAATATAAGCCAGCAGCCTCAGCAGTCTTCCTAGAGTCAAACTCACCAGCACCTTTCTAAATTCACTCTCATTAAAAATGTTGATCATCCTGGTAGAAGTCCCTTAGGTATTTGCTAAGCAGTGCTTAATACAAGAAAGGGGGGGAAAAGAAAAAAAAAACACACAAGAAAAAGATCTTTTTTCACTGCAATTACTTTGAAGAGAGGAGGGAAGTCATTCTTCATTATTTCAGTTACTAATCCCATCAGGTTTGTATCATTATCTGATGAAAATGTCCTTTTTCATTGTCTGAAGCCATAGGCAAGAGGGACCAGTGTGACAGCTAACTTTCTATAGGAAAACCCTGGGCTCTTTTGCTGTGATCCTGGCAATAAGCCCGCCTCCTGCTCATCACCTCCTGCCCATTGCTGCAAGCCTTCCCCTTCCCACTGCCACTGCAATGCCCACTCCCTTTTGGAAGAGCCACAAAAGAGTGCTTAAAACTAATTTTTTTCTAAAAAGTCCCACCAAAATTGCAAGTATCAGTCTGTAGTTGCTGTATTTGAGGAATCTTCGACAGACATAAGTTACAAGTGAAAATGGAGCTGATGTCTGACCAGCAAGTGTCTGGGGTTGCCAGCTTGGAAACCCAAGGTGAGGTCTCTGCTCGCTTCAGCCAGAGGAGCCTGCTCATTTCCTGTGAGCAGACAGGGTTGTATGACCACTACGGCGTAGCTTGTGCAGTGCCATCACTCCAACAAGGACTTGCCCGAGTGGCCACCTCTCTGTCTACAGTCAGGTGGATCAAATGGGACTCCTGACCCTCAGCAAAAAATTGGTGTACCTATGACTCAGACATACGGCATCTCACTTAGCAGCCCATAACCTTTCCACCTCTGCCATGCCTTCCTTCTGTGTAAAAAGCACATATTTCAGGCTGACAATGTGTCCTTGCAGGCACTCGTACAAGCCAGGCTGTTTGCATGGAAGCAGCTGGATGGAGTTGGGTGCTTGGTTCAATTTGCAGCAGACACAGAAGAATAAAATCAAGATCACTTTACATGTTGATTTGTGAGACTAATAAAAGCAGCAAGCAGTATCCTTACCTCTTCCTTCTGTTTCAACAGATGCACCAGTAAATATATGCACAAAATGTTTCTGTAGAAGAAATTAGTGTCACTCTTATTTAACTGCAAGGATGCTTTCCATAGTTATCAGTAAGAAAATCTGTGCAAACTTGTAAGACACAAATAAGTATTTGTGACAAACAGGGTCTATGGAGAGGTTGCAGTGAGGTAAATTTCTTTTAGAATATTTGAGGACAATAGTTGTCTACTTTGCTGAAAAAACTTGAATTTGAATTTCCATTTCCTGTGGGGAAAGAATGCTTTCAGTAACATCACAGCTAATCCAGGTTGTGCCATCTTTTGTGCCTGCTGAGTGTCAGTTGCTGGATCACTTCAGACATGGCAGGAATGACACACAACCTTGCAAATGTTGATGCACAACACAAAACTTACTATCTGAAATGCAAAGAAGAGAAGAATAGCCTCTCCTTTTCAGCTCTGCACAGGTAAGCTGCAGCTCCGTCAGTGGTGCAGAGCCAGAGGACGTGCTTCCTCATGACAGCTTTCCCATGAACATGCTGGGGCACATGAAGTGCAGGAAGATATCCTCAGCTTTCCTAGTGGATTTGAGTATGAGGCAAAAAGGCATTCAGAGGTACATCCAGCCTAAATTCCACTTTGTCCTTGTGCCTTATATTTCCCTCTGCATGCCTCTTAATCTCTTCAGAGACATCTTGTTAAAGGAAATACTGGGCATAAGGCTAGAGCTGAAATTTCATCTGGGGAGTAATGGGGAGTAATTAGGGCACTGTAAATTCATGCCCAAACTTGCTGAGCACTCACTCAAGCCCTCAGAAGTTACTCACCTGACTTTTCATGACTAATACCTCAAGTACACCAGTAAAGAGCAGTTATTAACAAAAGATTGTGTATGTGTGTTGAGAGTACACTTAGATGAACTTGCTTCAAAGAAGCAAATAAGTTAATGTGAAAATTTAATATTCCTAAAAGCAATTGTAAGGCTGGAATCCTTACTGTGAAATAAACTTTTAAATAGATATTACAGGCAATATATTCTGTCCGATGATGCCTCAGAAAAAAACATCACCATCAAAACCAGCTGGTTTTGCTCTGGTATATCAGTTAAGATAGCATTTATGTGATAAGTAATGTCTGGAAACTTTGGAGGGAGTTAGGTCTATACCTGTGATTGAGATAAACTGTGTCTTCATTAGCAAAAAATGCAGCCAAGGAGATATGTAGAGCAGAACAGATGCTGAGCACCCAAGCTCAGTGGTTCTGGGAGCTGGGCATTGTTACTCCAGTCTGCCTTTAATGTGGTCCTGTGTGCTAGGCACACACCAGGAGTGCATTTCCCAGTTTTGTTTCACCTGCAGGGATCCCCAGCTGTGTGAACGACTTGCAAGCGTGATCCAAGGGTGAAATTCCCTTTAAAAGAACAGAAGGGGAGGTAATGGAGGAGAGGTACCTTCTGTCTTACACCGAATCTAATCCCATCCCTGACAGTGACTCCCCTGCTTAGTTTGGATTTGTCATTTACCTTTTCAGCAGCATGGGACTAGGAGCATTTCACTCATTTCCCATGTGGATAGACAGAAGCTGGGAGATGCTTAGTGACTTCACAGGACTCATATATGAACTAAGCAGCTCCAGCCTGCTGTGCTGTCAGGGCTGCAGGAAGAAAAGACAAAAGATACGTTATCTCTTATTTATCCGTTCAGAAATGTAGCTGTAAATTATGTTATGATTTTGTCAATATCTGGTGCTTGCAAAGATTTCAAATAAGTAATGTTCTGACCTCAGGGGCCTTATTGATTTTGTAATAATTTCAAAGAGAAGCCACTCAGTTTACCATTTGCTGACAAATTCTTTACTCTCTAAGGAATTCTTATTGAATGTGTATTAAAGACAGGATAAAATAATTTTAAGGAAATGCAGAGAGATGGGTTTGTGCATAGACTCTGCTCAGCAAATGGGTATTTAACCTCTGACCAGTGACAACAGGTCTCCTTTAGCTCTATTAGATCAACAGCAAGCTATTATAATTAAATATAAAAACTGTTTAGAGCCTCACCGAACATGTCCTGGGAATTAAAGCATATGGCAGGGATAGGGATAAAAAGACTTTCCATATGCTAATGACCCTTGATGTCTGAAATAAATTAGATCCATTAGAGTTTATGCTCAATAAAAGGAAGACTTTAAGCACTCCAAAGTTAGTGACTCGAGACCGATTTTGGTTTAGAAATTCAATCTGCCTGCTTATTAATTCTTAGTAAGGCTCTGGAGGAGATGGGATGCAAAATGATAATTCTGTGCTGTATCAGAATTTTAAAGTGCCATCAGTTTCTTTTCCTTTTTTTTTTTAATTAAACTATTTTTCATGCTTCACTTTTTTGTTCTCCTCATTTGATTTTGTTCCCATTTTTGTTTAATTTCTTTCTTTTTAAGGTTTCATTTATCCTATTTCAACTGAACAGAGAACCCAGAATGAATATGGATTTTCTTGTAAGTTTGCTGTTTGATTTTATGTCCCTGGATGCTGATTTGATGCTGTTCCTTGAGTCAAGCTTTACTGTTAGGCTAGCTCTGTGTAACTCAGCAAAGAGGGGCCTATTCAGCAGAGTAAGTGACATGCTGCTTGCTTGACAGCAGTCGCGGTGTTTTGCTGTCCGCAGGTTGGCACAAAATGAAAAGGGCACGAGGGAAATGGGAGAAGAGGCTGACTCAGAGACTGAAACTGTAGAGATTAGACCATTTTATTAAAATTTCCTTTGTAAATGGAAGAAGTGTGGTAGAAGGGTAACTTTTCTTTGAGCCAGAATCTGCTTCCTGAACTGCTGGGTTAAAAATGGGATGCTTCAAGGTTGGTAAATTGGAGGTCTGATAGCCAGCAGCTTACAGAGATTGATCACTCCCTTTCTACATCTGCCAGCTCTCACCTCTTCAGCTGGAGGGCAGCTTGGCTTAAATGGCTAAAAGAAATAAAATAAAAGTGATTTCACATGTTTCAAACTAACAAAACTGGGGTACTAAAAAGTCTGATTTGGTTTTGCACTTCCTTTTTTCATTAGGCAATTTCTAAAAGTGGGATTCTTCGCTGTATAGAAACAGATCAAATTTTGATCACATATTCAGACCTTTTGGAAAAAAAATGTCTGGGGGATAATGATGCTAGAGATTAGCTTGGAACTGGTGCTGATGATACAGTATAAGCAGCTTGTAGAAATATCATAGCCATTTTCTCACAAGACAGGTCAAATAAATCTGGGTTCCTTTTGGTAAATTACCACATTCTTTCTTTTGCTTCTGTTGTTATCCAAATATGTATGCGTTAATGCCAATGATGAGAATTCAATGTTTGATTCTCTGCTCTACTAGTTAATTTTTTTAAAGACAAATGGATGGAAGTAATGGCTTGACCTATTACAGTTAAAAAAAAAAAATCAAACTCAAAGACAGTGATATTCCAGGTATTCCATAGGAAATGGAAATTTTGGGTTCTTTTATTTTTAAAAGTAAAATATAAGGCTTCTGAAGTAAAAAATGCACAATACGGTTTCTGTTATCAGATAAACTTTTAAATACCAGTATTATGACTCTATGTCACTAAGATATACCATCTTATTTCATAGGGTGAATTTGCTTCATTAAACTAAGTCTATAACATGTTGTGCTTAGTAGTTCACAGCCTGAGTAATAGATAGATGAATGAGTAGATAGGGAAAGAGTTAGAACACAAGCTAGAGAGAAATCAAAGATTGTTTTCCATCAAAAGGGCATACACCTGTTATATGATCTTGGAAATGGATTTTAAATTATCCTATAAAAAAGGTAGTAAATATCTGCAGGAAACAAGAATAATAAGAATGTGTTTTCTTGAAAGTCCCTGGGAGGAGCACACATTTCTTCAAGGTTCCTGGCCTCTCTCCCTCTAGCTGCTCCTGACTCGGATGATGTTGCTCTCTACGTCGGGATCGTCATAGCCGTGATCGTGTGCCTGGCTATTTCCGTGGCCGTAGCCCTGTTTGTCTATCGCAAGAACCATCGTGACTTTGAGTCAGATATTATTGACTCTTCGGCGCTAAATGGGGGATTTCAGCCTGTTAACATCAAGGCTGCAAGGCAAGGTTAGTTTTTCATTTCACTCCATTTTGACCAATCCGGGGAGATACTATGAGGTTGTGTTCTCTTGGGCTGCATGAATGATACTCAGTGGATGCTTGTTGACACTTGATAAAAGGGAGAAAGATCCATGTTCATTTGTTTCTGATAGTCAAGTGCTCAAAACCCATGTTGGTGCTTTTCAAATGTGTTCAAGAGCATAAAGCAGGGCTATTTAACTTCTAAAGAGAGAAATGAATGTGAGAGTGAAACACAGAAATATTTATGGAAATATAGGTCCAGCTCAAATTTAAATCAAAGGCAAAGCTCTGACAGAAACAACAGAGTGATAATACAGTAATTCTATCACATCTTTCTCCCCTTTACTTCACTAGTAGCCTTTTTTCCTGTGCTCTGTCTCCACAGGTGTAAGTAGTAGTTTGAGAAGTACTGTGTATTTCAATAGACAATGTAGAAAAAGTTGTGGTAGAACTTCATTTAATAATGAGCATTTTTATCACTGGTGCATAACAGCTTTATTATTTCCACACTTCAATGGCCAGAAAAAACACTCTTAAGGTAGTGTTGCCTTTTTCAAGACCCATATTTAGGCTGAAGAGTTTCTCTTTTTTCCCAATATCTGCTCCAGAAGAATAAATCAAAGTAAGAGTTAAGATGACAAAAGAGCAGTCAATGTGGAAGATTAGCAGAATTGTTGTTTTCTTTGCTGGAGAAATGTTTAAAACAAATCTCAAAAAAGTATGATGCATTTACTAATCCCTCACTGCAGGGAGGACATGATGGCTTTGTAGCCCTGTTGCGTCTTTTGTTTCAGGAATGCTGTCGTTAGACCAATTAGATAAAATGTTGCATAGCATTTAGGAAGGGGGTATTAGTTAAAACTAGATCTACTGAGTGAGGAAAACATCTTGCCCTGAAGCTAAGCATGTTGTATTTGAAATCTGAGTGCACTCTGGAAAAATAATCCCAGTGAAAAATCTTCATAGCAGAAACATGCTGTAATTTTGTATGACAATTGGATTCCATAGCAGCTGTGGCAATATGACCCCTGGGAGTTTGCTGGAAGGATGTATGGAAATGGAGGTGAAGGTCAGGGACTTTGAGTATCTGAACCTTTGGAATAAAAGGCAAAATGCAGAATGGAAACCCAAATTTTTGCTCAGAACACTGTCATCAGAATAGAGAAGTAATATGGTTCTTCCTTCTCATTTCCTTTGCAGACCTCCTGGCAGTGCCACCAGACCTCACTTCTGCTGCAGCCATGTACAGGGGTCCTGTTTACGCCTTGCATGATGTCTCTGATAAAATTCCAATGACCAATTCTCCAATCCTGGACCCACTCCCTAACTTGAAGATCAAGGTTTATAACACCTCTGGTGCAGTCACTCCCCAGGATGACCTCTCTGACTTCTCCTCCAAGCTGTCCCCGCAGATTACGCAGTCTCTTCTGGAGAATGAGACCCTGAACATGAAGAACCAGAGCCTTGCTCGGCAAACAGACCCATCGTGCACTGCATTTGGGACCTTCAACTCCTTAGGAGGTCACCTAGTAATTCCCAATTCAGGTAAGTGCTAGCAATGTTGACTTAAAGGTACAGTTGTTTCGTGGGTTTAAGTGGAGTTAGCGTGCTTTTTTATGTGTGGGACGAAAGTCTGCACCTGGGACTCTGCCTTTCTTTGATCAAAACAAATGGTACTTTTTTCTCCTTCTTTTGCTTCTACCAAAGGACTTCAGATATTTTTTACCAAAGTCCTGGCCACCTTTTAAATACTGCAGGCTTGAGGAAGAGTGGCTGTAAAGCTGCCCAGAGGAAAAAAACTTGGGGGTGCTGGTCCACAGTCAGCTGAATGTGAGCCAGCAGTGTGCCCAGGTGGCCAAGAAGGCCAACGGCATCCTGACTTGGATCAGGAATAGTGGGACCAGCAGGACTAGGGAAGTGATCATTCCTTTGTACCACAAAGACCACAGCTCAAATACTGTGTTCAATTTTGTGCCCATCACTACAAGAGCATAAGTCTTAGGAGTAGCAGCTGAAGGAACTGTGGTTGTTTAGCCTGGAAAAAAGGAGGGTGAGAGGGGACCTTATCGTGTCAGTCTCTTCTTCCAAGTAACAGTTAAGGACATGATCTAGTCCTGAACACGGTGGTGCTAGGTTAATGGTTGGACTTGATGATCTTAGAGGTCTTTCCCAACCTAAATCATTCTATGATTCTAAACGAATATAGCTCGGGTCTTAGCCACTTTCTGAGACATGCAAGGCCTCAGACCTTCACTGTGTGAAATGAAATTCAGCATCACCTTTTACCTTCATGCAGTCCTAGAAAAGGGACCTCAATACAGGAAGCCTCTATTTTGTCATCACATATAAAAGAGGACAAAATAATTTAAAAACAAATCAATTGTTCCACTTCCAATTCATTGAAGACTATGTGTAATTGACAGCAGACTACTATTTTTGGAAGGCTTTTTACCTGCACACATCATTTAGCCAAGGAAAATAAGGCCCAAGACTGTCTTTTCCATATTTCTCTCCTTGTTATATATATTGTTGACGTCCTTTGCAACTAGGAAATGGAGGGACTGAGCATTGAGGGCCTGTTGATGTAATTGCAAAGTGCTACTCAGTCTTTCTCATACGGAATGAAGCCAGGCATCTGGACCCATTCAGACCACCTTGGTAAGAAGTTTCAGAGCATCCAGGGAGCTGTTGGACAGCCTTGAGAGAGCTCAGCTCTTGCAGACAGATCCTTTTACCAGATCCATACTGCTGTTTGGTTCCTAAATGAAGCATTGAAGTTCAAAGAAAGTTCAGCACCTAGATGTTCCAGTGGGTTTAGTGTGATATCGAAGAGCAACATTAACATCTAAAGTGAGGATAAGTCACATGCATAAAATGTGGGATGGGGGGATATGCAGGTTACACAGCGGTCAGGAATTTCTCTGCCCAATTTCTCTGAATTCAGGTAAGACCACAGCACATATGAGATCACAGGTCACAGCTTGGCCATTTTACAGCAAGCGCCCTGAGCAAGGAGATAGTGCCTTGTCTCCTGCTCTTTTGCTGGATCATTTCTTATTTGTTGATGTTATGGAGAAAGCAAAATGCACAGGTGGCCCAGGCCTAGGACCCTAGGTGGTTTGGTCCTTCCAGGATGCAGTCCCACACTGCCCAAGAAGCAGTCAAAAGTAGTGGGAGCCATGGCCCTCCTCTCTGAGCTACTGTGGAATAGGAGGAAAAAATATCTCTTAAATTTAAGTGAAAGCTGAACTACTTCAATAAATCTGGTGCTGACTGCTGAGCAATGTTGAAAATTTGTGCTGTACAGTCTACGATTTCATATTTTTCAAAGTAGCAACTGAAGGTAGATATTAATACTCAGGTTTCTTATGCCATGGTGGTGCACAAAGTCTATTAGTCACATTTAATTCACAGATATTAATATCAATTTGTAATGAAAAAAAGCTCAATGCTATAATCTCTTCAAAATGATTAAAGCAATGATTTTGTAAAATAAAACAATCCGTCTACTGCTACCATGTATGCTCTGTGCTGCTTCTAGATGTATATATATCCTCCTCGTGACATGATCAAAGCCCTTCATTTGCACTACGCCTGCACTGTTATAACTACAAACATGCACAGGTTAGGCTGTAACAGGCCTGTAAACAAACAAATGCCAGAAGGTATTTGTGGAAAATGTTTTCCTAGCTAATTTCTCCCCTTCAAAACCAAGTATGGAGCTGAGCACCTGTATACCACCACATGGGAGGTTTTCAGTGTAACCAAACCACTTAAGCTAAAGAAAAGAGACCGGGCTGTGCAAGGGGTCTATAAAGACTCTCCTCTATAGACAGTAGATTTGTTTTCAGCTATGCAGTAATAACTGTATTCAAATCCTTGCCACTGATTTCCAGCTAATCCACATCTGCAAAGACAGCTGGCTGAGATGTGTCCAGAAGAGTGAAATAGCTGGTTCATGGGCTATGTTTGTTTTGTAGTGACAAGACACTTCTGAAATGGTAGTAATATAAACGAGGTGTTTTTTAATCAAGTGTGAAGCAAATCATTACTGAAAAGGGCACTGAGCATATTTGCCCACATTTTTTTCAAGGTTGGATACCCCAGTTTTGAGCCACTTTACAGGACTAGGCACATTAAGAGTGCCAAGAAATCCAATTTTGTCTCCATGGTACTCTTGAAGCTGAGCACAGTAAGAGAGAGGATGCTAGGCACAAGAAGCCATCATTCAGGAAACAACTAGTTCTTGTTGTTTCCTGGGACAGTGCTCCATTGCTTTTCTTTCCTGATTTTAATTAAGTAAGAATTGCCTAGGGAGAGATGTCTGTCCCGTTACAGCTGTTGGAAATTTTAGTCGGAGTTGTTTGTTTTGCCATCACTTTACAAGGTAAGCAACAGCGTAACCATCTGTCTGCTCTTTAAATAAAATCAAAGGGAGGAAAACCCTCTTCTCCACTCCCTTATTTCCATGCGGATGCAAAGTGGGGTAAGAACAGGCAGCTGGATGCTGGAGACACCAGGGTTACAGTAGGTAGTTTTTCTCCCAAGTTGCTGAGATCGTTTAGAGTCTGCTGGTGTGGTTGGCTGAAAATCTGGCATTTCAGGCTTCATCTTGTGCCTCTCCTGTCACTCCTCTTCACAGACCCACCTGCCCCTTTTTTCTTTATTTTACCTTTTGTGTCTCTTCTGTTCTGCAGGAGTAAGCTTGCTGATCCCAGCAGGGGCTGTTCCACAAGGGAGAGTCTATGAAATGTATCTGACAGTTCACAGAAAGGAGAACATGAGGTAAAAAACTGCCTTTATTTCCTGTGCATTAACAGAGGGGGAAAATGTAGTACCTAAGGACCTGTGGTAATATGCTTATGCAAAGCTGTTTGCTGACTTGGAGTTAAATGCAAGCAAAGCCAAGGATAAACTTTCCCACAAAACCAGCTCAGACTTTCGCTTTTCTAACCAAGAGTTGCACTCTGCAGCAAGCCCTGAGTCTGGGGTGATGCCGAGGTATAGCAGAGAGGAAGATGTGGCAAGCATGAGTTTGGTGCAGCAGAGAAGGTGTGATAAAGACCAGTGCTGCAAAGGAGAAGGGAGCAGAGAAGCAAGGTGAAAAATCAGGTCAGCAGAGGGGACAGGTGCCTGAGCACCTGACTTGGAAAATCTCCTCTCCTATGAGAGTAAAAGTAAATTTTTATTTTACCCTTCAAGGGCTTGGCTAGTTCATGCAGTGAAGAGATGGAGCCAAAGCTTTTGGTGTCCTCCACCTCCTTGCTGCTTAGCCCCAGACAATGCATGCCAAGGGCCACCCAGAGCCAACACTGGGCTGACCCCTGTTGTCACCTGTTACCTGCATGTGTAGCCACTTCACATTCTAGATCTTAATATCTTCTGTGTGACCTGGCAGCCCTTAAATAAAAAAAAAGAGTTATTAAAAAGAGGCCAAAATACCATCTGAAGCCATTTAGAAAACCCTAATGAAGAGAAAGGTGAGATCTTAGGCTACAGAATGGACTTGTGCTCAAAGGCTGAATGGCAAATGTGAAACTAAGGCTGTCATTACATGGTACTTTGCCTCTTTCTCCTCCTCATAGCTAGATATGTTTTTTGGCTCAGCCTCTTAATAGCTTTTATTATGTGCTAAGCCGCAGCTGTTTATACAGTGTGTGATATTGAACACTATTCTTTAGCTTGGTAGTCATTCACTCAAGCTAAAATAATCTGCTTAAAGAAAAATTAAGCAATCCTCCCACCCACCCTTTTGCATACATTATTCATCGCCTGCTCTTTGAAAATAGCTAATTGCAGCTACAAAAAAGTGTCTCTGTTCAGAGCTAGTGTTGATTCTATTCCTATTACTTTTGGCTGTGTTTTAAAGACATTTACAAGCGGTATAGAAAAAGACTCTTTTCTGAAGAAGGTAAAAAAAATAAAATCAGATGGCATCCCCTGTTATTCAACTTGGCCCTAAATTTCCCTTTCTAAAATACCTAGTTCTTAAAAAACAAAAACAAAATTTAAAAAAATATATTTCATTCCTAGAGGGAGCTATATGTGCAATTATTTCCTTTCCAGCCAGTTATGGAGGAAATCCCTGTTTCCTTACTCATGCTGCTGTGGACAACTAATGTCACATGTTAGTCTGATTTATTTTCCTCAGGGATCATAAAGCCTTCTCTGCATGCTTTGTGGTAGCTGTTACTCAGCAAGTCACACAGGGAAGAGAAGGATAGGTTAACCTGTGTGGGAAAAGCATGCTTGGAGAGGTTCTGCCTACCAAACTGAGCAAGTATGCCAAAGTACACCTGCAGAAGTGAACAGAAAGGTGTGAGTCCTCACTTACAATGAAGACTTTAGAAGTGATTTCTTTCCCTAGGAGAGGATAGCAGAGAGCAGGCTGCCTTGGCTGTGGGGCAGCAGGGCCTCATCATGTTGTGGTGGTATCACTTTCTGGGTACACCGACTCCAGCTGCCTATTTAGTCTGTGGCAATTTTTTTAGCTATCCACAAGCATACCAGGTTTTTCATGCTCTTGAAACCAGCTCTTTCTAGGACACATAAAATGGAGCTAATCAGGTGTTGTCTAGATCACTCAGAATGGAATATTCACTAAAAAGGGTTTAAACATCACAAAACTGTAGCATCTTCCTGTGTTACCTGCTCCTTTTTCCCAGGGGCCAAGGAGCAGAAATGTGTATGTGGCACCCAGCTGTATCTGTCTCCTGCTGCAGGACCTGTTGCTAGATACTTCACTTGATGTAGTAGAGCTGCAGCTCGGTCAAAGCTTCTTTTTCTGACTGCATGGGCCACAGATGTTGCTTCATATAATTGGAGTCATACGGGTACCACAAGTTACTGTGTGGTGTAATTATTTTTTAAATCTGCTACTGCAGTCTTACACTGCTCTTGCAGAGAATGATAGTCCCCAGTAAGGACTAGCTGCAGACTAGTCCACGTTACCACTCTTGTGGCCAAGTGGTAACAGTAGAGTGTTCAGCAAACCCTGTGAGACCCTGTATGTATTTTCATGAGCACAGTGTAAATGTGTATGGGTTGAAAAGTCCTGTTATGTGTTGATGTAGTTTGGAAGGGGACATATAGCAAATTATAAAGTGGGTGTTAAATCAGAAATAAAGGCAGGGTCTTGTTTTTGATACTAAAACTACCACAGAGGTGAGAATGTGGGGAAAAGGATATATATGTATATATGGGTGTTTGTACACATAAATGTATAAATATATTTTTGCTGCTCAGGCTTGGCTCCTCCTCTGAACCGAATCAGGTGAGTGAGGGGTGGGTCCAGCTCGTTAGCAGGTGCTAAGGGAGGCTATATAAGAACCTCCAAAAGAGCTGCTTGGCTATTTGCTGCTCAGGCTTGGCTCCTCCTCAGAACCAATCAGGTGAGTGAGGGGTGGGTCTAGCTCGTTAGCAGGTGCTAAGGGAGGCTATATAAGAGCCTCCAAAAGCAGCTCCAATAGGAGCAGACAGAGAAGGGCGTGGCACAGCAATTTGCAC